>VZSF01001144.1:0-186769 GCA_013398295.1 Chionis minor
GCGGGTGCCCGTTTCCTTTTGCCAGTCTGGGAATGACGCTCCAAAAGAAACCCCGTGGAGTCCTGGCCGAGCGCGGTGCGGGGCGGGGGGGAGGAGGAGGGAGCGAGGAAGGATTTGGACGCCGGGTGCCGATTCCCTCTGGGAGGGAAGGAGAGGAGGAGCAGCCAGCCTCTGGCTCGGCCGGAGAAGGACGAGGAGGGCTGGCAGGAGGAGGCCCGGCTCTCGGGAGGTCCCGGCTTCGGGAGGGGACGGAGGGACGGCGGCTCCGGGCGGGGAGGGGGCGTAGCAGCCGCCGTGTGCGAGTAGGAACCCGGCTAGGAGCTGCCTGGCTTATGTTGGTTTAAACTGGACCCTTAATGTTTTCTTAATTAACCGTTTGAGTGCGAGTAAACCTCCGCGAGGCGTTTACAACCTGGCCATAAAGTGGGAGCGGAGGATCTCCCTGCCTCCTGCCCGCGCGGCCTGGGAACACTCCTTTGGGATCTGAAGGGGGTGGGGTGGGGGGGGGAACAGAAAGCAGCCCCGCAGCCCCACCAGGAAACCATGGCTATGGCCACTCTCTGGCTTGGGATTACCTGGAAAGGAGAGGACAAACTGGTGGCCCCCTCTTCCCTAGCTCCGCTCTTCCTTGCTTGACACACTGGAGCTCTGGAAAGTCTCAGCGATTCCCAGGCAGGAAAGGAACAGCCCAAGAGAGCAGCGATGGTCGGCTTCACCGGCTTTCCTCCCCCCCCCCCCCCCCCCCNCCCCCCCCCCCCGCTAAAATTATTCTTATTTAAAAAGTGAAAAAAAAAAAAGGGCGGGAGGAATTCAAAACAATAAACCATTTGCCGTCCTCGAGTGAAAGTGTTGACTGAACGCGTGTTGGTGACCTGGCCCCAAACAAACTCAGATAAGATGTGGCAACTCCTCTGTCAAGTTCCCAACGCCTGGAAGCAGCAGCTGATCCCGAGCCTCTACGTAGGAAGAAGTTGCCGCGCTGCCGTGTGTTTTTGTGGGTTTCGCTTACAGCTTTATCACTATCTGAACAACCTTTTTGTGGTTTCGCTGCGTTCGGAGGGGAGCGCGGTCCCGCCTGGCTCGGCGAGGCCGGGGAATACAGCTCGGCTCTGGTTTTATCTTTAGATCAGCAAGTTGGTATCAGAGGCAGGGAAGAAAGTGCATTCTTGTGGGTTGCGAGAGTGAGATATTCCCAGATAAACTCTTCTGTGATCTCATTTATAATCCACACGATCACGGCTATTTTATTTGGCGTACGTATGTGGAAGGGAGACGTTTTCTGTGATGGGATGTTTAGGATCCGAATGTGATTATACAGCCTTTTTCAGAGAGTTCTCTCCTGTGTCATCCTCCCTGTCCCGGCGGTCTGTGAGCCCCGAACCGTACCTGGTTGCCGGTGGGCTGCCAAATGTCACCGCTCAGAGCCATGAAAGAGGGACGAACGAGGAAGACGGGATTTGGAAGACTAACGGCTGTTCAAATAAAACGCGAAAAGGTATTTTCATATGAATAACGTTATTTTATTTTAATTCCCGGGGAATGCAAAATAATAAGAAGCCAGATCCTCGCTAAAATACCGGCTAAAATCTCTAAGGAAGAAAGGGAGAGAAAAAGAAAGAGAAAAAGAAATAAAGAGCGAAAGAACGAGAGAGAGATAGGGACAAAGGAGATAAAAGAGAGACGGGGAAGAAAGAAAGAACAAGGAAAGAAAGGAAGGAAGGAAAGAAAGAAGGAAAAGAGGGAGGGAAATGTCATGTGTGGACGGAGAAGCCAAGGTCGCAGCGTGGGACTGAGCGGACGTGGCAGGGACATTGTCAGGGGAGGAGTACGGGGAAGGGTGCCGAGTTCAGCGTCGGACCGGCTGGGAAATTCACGCCAATTTGCCTTTGGGAGAGTCAAGGGCTTTCGGAAATCCGCTTTCTACCCGCCATTGTGGCAAAGTCCCGAGAAGTTGGGGTCGGACGGGTCTGTCGCCTTTCCCTGACGAATTGAGGCGACCCTCAAAGAGTTCGGCAAAGCGGAAAGTCCTGGCCGGGGGGCAGGAGCGGTTCTGCCCGTGCAGCGCCGAGCACCCGCGACGGGGCGGGGGGCTCTTTCCTCTCGCCGGTGGGTGTTTCTCCTGCCCAGGGGCCCGATCTCGGGCTTGGGAGGACAGACAGGGAGGCGGAGGGGATGCCCGGGGTGGGCAGCCGTGTCCCCTCCGTGGCGGGGACCACCCTCCCGCTGCCACCCCGCGCATTGCCATGGAAACCGCTGCAGCTGCGGAGGAAAGTTTCCCGGCGGCTCAGCCCCGGGTGCCCCGCCGGGGACACGCCAGCCCCCCCGGTGCCCCGCAGCTGCCGGGAGAGGGGCGCAGTCCCCCCCAAACCACCCTCAGCCGTCGGTGGGCAGAAGCGCAGCTTGGGGGCAGCTCTGCCGGGAAAGAGCCTTTCTGCCCGGGGCACTGGGGGGGGGGAAAGATGGGCAGGGGGTCCCCTGAGCTGGGCGACAGCGAACCGGGGGGGGGGACATCGGCCGCCAACCCTCTTCCCCCCGCCCACCTCTTGCTGGGGGGCAGCGCGGAGAGGATGGAGATGCGCGGCGGCAGGATGCGGGGCCGGCAGATGCCGGAGCGGAGCTGGTCCCTCTCCTCGGCCGCTGCCCTCCTCTGCCCTCCCGGCACCTTCACCCGTCCCGGCGTCCCCTCCCGCGTCTCCCCGGGCTCCCTGTCCCCGAGCCCGGCCCCGCGGATGCGCCCAGCGCCGGCCGGGTCACCCCTGCGGCGGGACGGGGCCGCTGCTCCTTTTTCGGGTGTGAGGGTAAAACTCGAGCAATGTCCCCGCTCGTCCCCGTGCCTTAAATGAAAAAGGAGTAAAAGGCAACGTTTACACCAGTTTAATTAAGGAGGGCTCTTGTACCTTCCGGGGGACCGCATCATTTCACATGAAATATTCATACAGGAGGTTTCCCGAGCTGCTCCGTTTAATCATTCCTGCTGCCAACGAAGGGCTCTGTCTTTACAGATGTATGTAATTCGATTTTTAACGTCCCCGCTTTTCCGTCTGCACGTGTCCGGAAGGTAAGTCCCCGGGAGGAAGCCAGGCCTGGGAAACACTGTCCATCCCGGCCGGGACCCGGCCGCCCTCCCGGCTCCTGCCCGGCCGGTGCGGGGGGAGCCGGAGCCCGGCCGCAATCCCCCCCCGCCGCCGGCTCTCCCGCAGCCAGCCTCTTCCCCGCTCTGGGCCGGAGGCGTCCGGAGACCGTCGCCCCGTCCCGCTGGAGGCCGGCGCCCTCCGCACCTGCGGAGCCCTGCGCTGCCTGCCGCGGAAGCTGGGGAAGGGGGCGGCGGGGTGCGCACCTCCCTCGCTCAGCCCCTCCGGCCGTGCCCTCGGCTTCTTTCTCCCCCCCCCCGCTCCCCCACTGAGCTGTTTCGCATTCAGCCAGGTGAATTACCGCAATTATATATTCCTATTTAAAAGAAGAAGAAGAAGAAGAAGAAGAAAAAAGGCAGAAAACAAAACACACAGGAGGAAAAGAATGTGGCGTCGACTAATTTAAACCAGTTCAAGTGGAAGGGCTGTCAATTCTTTAAGTAAATGATGCCGTGTTGATTCAGATGTTTCTGGCCCTAATTGCTGGCTGAGGGGGAGCGCGGAGGCTCAGCGCGGCGGAGGGAGGCGGGGGCCGGGGCCGCTGTCCCCGGCCGGGCTCGGTCCCGCTTCTCCCCCCGCTCCCCGGGCAGCCGCCGGGATGTCGGGATGGCCGGAGGGCTTCGCATCCCCCGGCTGGCAGCCTTTGCGGGCTCCCGGTGCACCCTCTCGGGGAGAAGCTAAAAGGCGGGGGGAAGGACATTTATCCCTGAAATGATAAGCCGCGCTTCCCGCCTGCGTGTACCCGCGCAGACTTCCCTATCCATCACGGGGTTTATTGGGTGTCACCAGCTGGGGTGTCGGGAGAGAAGTGCATGTTAAATGATGCCATTAGAGTGTAGTGCAACAAGCAGAGACGAGGTAATTGGCAGCAATTCTCAGACCCAGTCCGGTGACCTGTTAATCTGTTGCCACCAGTACTCAGCCAGGGGGAAAAAAAAAAAAGAGCAAAAAAAAAAAAAAGCCGCAGAATGGAGAAAAAGTCTTATCTCAGCTTGTTAATGCTCAACTCGTCAAGAAAGAAGGGTTTCTGGGGGAACCCCGTTTCCGTTCGGTCAGGGTGTTACTCTATTCGCTGAGCGTAATATACTGTCTTGTGGTTTAATTTGTTCTTCCAGTTGTTTGGGATCTTTTTCTCCCTTCGTTCGGATCACGTAAGGTTTGACACCAGACTGTTGGAAGGACAAACCAGAGGGGCTCTGCAGAGCAGCTCTGCTCTTTGCGCTTCCCAGCCAGAAAGCGGCTGTGCGATCGGAGAGTTTGGGAGGTACACGCAGGCCTTCACCCCTCCAGAAACTTGGCTGGCAGAAAACTCCCTCCTTCATTCATAATAAAGCGTGGAAGGAGTTGCTGTCCCGCTTGCGCAGGCGGAATGTTTGGGTGGAAGGCATTGTACAATCCTTGGATCCCGGACCAAACATCCACCGTGGCTGGAGATGTGACAGAGAAACTTAAAACAGGCTGGAAGCAACTGTTTAAAAACAGTTCCTTCCCAAGGTTACTTTGCGTCTGAAAGACGAGATAGGCCCTTGGGTAGCTTAAAGGAAAACAGGTTTTTAACAGGTGACTTGGAATCAGCGGTGTTTTGAAGAGTTCAGGGTAGAAACTGCGATTCCCCCCTGAATTAAAAATGTTTTTGCAGAAAGTGGCAATCAGGTGGGACCCACAGATCTACCATCATGATGCCTTTTTTCCGTGCTAAGCAGGGGACATAAAGCGTGTTTGAGTTTTCTTTATTTTATTGCAGCTTTCCAGCCTTCCTTGGTTTTTTTTTAAAAAACCCACGAACCTGAAAACATTATCAGACCTCCCTAAAAAATGATCTTGTGATCTTACCACAAATACAGGGCTCAGACCAGTGACCCTTACTCAAAAGAAACAGTCTCTATTTCTGAAATGGCTGCTGGATTGCACACAAGGAGATTCAGGGTATTTTCTACTATTCATAAATATTTCAAGCAGGTAAGTTTGAGACTTTTTTGTTGCTGATGAGCTATTCTCTCTCTCGCACACATGCACATAGACAAGAGCTACTTAGAACACACTTGGATTCGAGTCCAAATCAATGAATAAATTACACAGATGGGTTTCATTGCTTCTATATTTGCTACATATAACAAATCATCAAAAATGTTCAGCTCATTAGTAGGGACAATACAACGTTGGAGGGGTCAAACACAAGAATGAAAAAAGTGTTCATTTTTTCCTGTAATGTGACTGATGGCTGGCTGAACAACTGTGGTTTATACCAGACCTTTCCCTTAATGTAACATACTTCTGCAAATCTTGTGAGAAAGCCCAAAACAGTAATACATGACAGAATTAAAAATAACTCCCTTAAAAAAGCTAAATTAAATATTTTGGAAAGTTCCAGCTATGTGCATCTCATGACGCTATTTTAATGCTGAAGAACTGCCTTTTTTTACAAGAAATAACTGCAATCCAGTAGCAGCTAAACCATTCCAGTGGGTATATGTAGCATATTTGGGCTATATATTAAGGACCAGTATATCTATATGCTCTAAGAGAAAGGTTTTACATTTTATCTTACAAATGAAGATCAATAAATTGTGAAAGAGCTGTGCGCGTATTTATAGCTGTTGTTCCATATCAGCACTTTTTCTTAGTTTTTTAGGGTGATACAAAATACGTCTTTTTTCTGCCTATCCAGTGTTACTGCAGGGTTATTAATTCAAGATACGATTGCTCTTCTGAAGGGACCCGTGAGGTCAAACATCGGAAACCTTTCTAGTTCTGTCCCAGGGATCGAAAGAGAGAGAGTCAGCTTTGCCTGGAAAAAAGGAGGCAGAAATTTGTGCAAGGCTTTTTAGCTGTCATGCTGAGACTGGTGGAAGAAGTCGTCTTTTTTGATTTTTCAATAAGCAGGACTTATGCACTGCGATAAATGCGGCTGCCTTGGGTCACGACTGGTGTCAGAAGCCTTTACATTCACTGCTGGGATGCCATGCAGGTGACCTTGCACCGCTAACGGCCCTGCAGACACGCTACTGGTGAGTTTAAGGTACTCGGGATACAAGTACGTCCTCCCGATTCTACATTCCGATGGCTATTTGAGTCTAGGTCGCTTTATTTTTGTGCTGCTGACTGATACAGATGCTGTGATCCATACATGGCCCAGAAAATCTTCTGTATACCACAAAGGCCGTTACCAATTATGCATCTCTTGGACCATTTCCATTTAAGGAGAGCCTCTTCGAGAGATACTGATCCACCGCTGATCTGTATAGCCAGCAATTTATCCATGGGAAGGTTGGTGTGGCTCCTTCATTTCTCTCTACGTGACCATTCCCAAAGCTTTCTACTGTCCCAGGGACATCGGCTCAGTCACGTGCGCTGCTGTTGCAGAACACAGAGGCTGATATTAAACTCCTTTCCTCAGCACACGCAATACTCATTTCAGAATCTGAATTTTCTGATCTTTTCCTTACTCAAACTCTGTTTAGCATCTAAGTGAGATGTAGATAGCAAGTTGGGAGGCTGGAACTGTAACGACGTTTTTTCCAATGAGTAGCAACTGTGTACGATGGGAAAAGCAAGGGATTTCCATAGGAACCCGAGTTACAGCCCACTCAAGGAAACATGGAAATATTTTACCCGGTTCAGGCTCAACCCAGAGTATTGCAAGGAGGAGAACATGAGCACTGGCCCCTGTGTGTGCAGCGTGGTTTAATGTGGCCTGTGGTACGGATGTGAGCGGCAGCTGAAGTCCCACCACGGCACTGGGCCCTGCTGGGGGTGATGCTCTCGGGGACTCCTGCTGAGCTGGCCAAATCCCCAACGGGATCCCTCAGTCTGCTTGGGAAATTTGGTGTATGCCAGCTGAAAACTTGGCACCAGGGCATAAACTCCAGGAATACGCACTTGTGAGTTAGAATACCTCTCAATGAAAAGAGCCCCTTTAGCCTCTGAGAAGAGAGGACCAAGCAGACCACCCTGCTAAATGCCTGCCTTTTGGTACCCTCTGGCAGAGAGTGCGGCACTCTCTACAAGGAAGATAAGTAGGGGAGATGAATACCTGCCCACAGGTATTTTCAAGCTAGTTTGGCAAACCAGAAAGGCAAATCCTTTCGATCTGTATTTGTACAGCACCTCGCACAACGAAGTCCTGGTCCGCTCCTGGAGCTGCCAGGGACTCCTACAGTACAAATAACAAGTACATAATGCATCTGCTAGAGAGCTCACAAACCTTTCATGCTATTTATGTACTAATCTGAACAGCGTGGGCCAGATTTTGATCTTAGTTATTCTGGAGTAAACGAGATATGGGTTTGGCCTTACATCCATAAGATCTATAGTCAATCAGGGTTTCTAATGTGCTCATCATGGAAATATCTTGGCATTGTGCGGCTGGCCCACTTCAGTGTGACTAGAATAGCAAAGCATTATATTAAGCAAACAGAACAGTTTGATTTATAGATTTGTGGTAAGAATAGTTCAGTTTTCCAGGGTGTTCAATTTAATTAACATTCTCCAGGGAAAAAACTGCTATTGTTTCCCTAACCACATGCCTTCCAATACAAAATAAACTCTTGCTGGTGTGTATGTGCTGCTTAATTATCCTAAACGGTTCCTTTTGAAAGTTGTCTATTGACCTGCTTCTACACTTCACAAGTGGAGCATATCCTATTCACTCAAGAGTGTGTGTCTACCTGCACTTAGCAAGAAAGAGATACCAGATGGATTTTAACACAGCTAAAACAAGAACGCAACCTGCTGCGTGCAGCATTCCCAAGTGGTATGTGTGAAGAAGGCTGCAAGGAGAATTTATAAAGCCAAGTGAATTGCAACGATACCTGTGGGTCCTAATTCCAGCCACTGCTAGATGTTTGCAGATGTCTGGGGATAATGTCGCAGCAAGGGGCTGTGCCTGGATGCTGCTGGAGTGCCAAGCGTGAGAGTAGGGGACAGTCTGTTGGTTTGGCTGACTAGAGACCAAATCCTGCCGCCAACATCCGCTCTGAGCTGCTCCATGGCTTTGCTGTGCTGGTTTTTGGAGGAGTGAGCTGCAGCAAAAGCAGGTCCCAGGCTCTCAGGTCACCCCTTGCTCACGGGGCCGTGTAAATCTCAGTGCCTTTTGCACCAACGCAGCGTCTGACCCGCCGTCTCCATCTTCCAGGCGCTCTAGTTGCTTTTCAAGAGTGCCAGGATTCAGAAGAAGGAGGTGGTGGAGCTGCCTTGCCTCCATTTATTCCAACTCTTAAGTGGAAACAGAACTGGGCCCAGTGAGCATTGCAGTGTGGGATGACAGGAGGGTGAGTTTTCGTGTAGTTGAGTCAGTAGTGAGAGCTGGCTGTAGCCGGCTCTGACTGAACACAATAAACAATTCCCCTTGCAACATACTGTACTGTTTAAGGGCTCATAGATGCCAGTGGGAGTTTTGCCTGAATGGCAGGCAAATAACAGGTCCTTATTCTCTATCATGTCTCATGAAATATCGCAGCCCCACATGTGTTGCAGAGGCAGCTGGCGAAGCGGCGGCGATGAGAGGGAGTCGGGGAGGCGAGCAGTGTGGCGGGGCAGTGCCGCTGCCTCCCCACTGCCGGAGCGCCCGTCTCCGTCACGCTGGCGACTTCCCATCCATGCTGGAGCCTTCTGGAAGATGCTCTATGGACGGCATCGCGTGGGCCAGGGAAACTACGCAATTAGGCCCTAGAAGCTATGGATTAACTCTGTAAAGTAGATGACACGATTGCAATGATTCCCTTTAGGTTTAACATCTATTTATCTCTGCCACTGTCTCTCTATTAGTTTTGCTTTCCAATGACACTGTCCCATTTTTTTTTCCCCCCCTCCTTTTATGTAAAAAAAAAGAATACCAATTTTAGGAAAAGATTAGAAATACTTTGCTGCGCAATGTGCAAGCAATTTGTTGAATGGTCTCAGAAGACAAGCTATGCTGCTCTCCTCCCTGCAGTACTGTTGATTCAAACATAAAGCAACAGGTTAAAATATAGTCGTCTGCTCATTCATAAGATACTATAAAATAAAACTTGTCAAAACAAGTGGCAGATTTCTTCCTAATAATGTTGTATATAGTTTTCATAAATGTGGAGGCAGTTTTTCTGAGGAGCATATTTTAAACACATCTAAATTATATTAAGAGTCAAGGCCCAATTTGGTAACAAGCTGTGAGACATCAAGGGTTCTTTTAATGAAGAATTCACGCTGGAAAAATGTATGTCACAAGACATATGAATAGATGTCTCCATGATTACTAACCCTTTGCTGCCCGTGCATTGATTTATGGTTAAGTGCACATCCACAGAAAGTGACTCAGACGAAGTCCTTGATTCCAAATAGCCATTTGGGTCTCTTCGCTAGTACACAGCGCTCCGAAACAAAGCAGCATCAGCAAAGATGCCTGAGGTTTGATTTGAATTTTGCTCCATTTGACTGATACTATTTATACCCTGGGCTAATCAGAACCAGGGCTGTTTCATCATACTAAATGTCAGGAAAAATATATCATGTGCATCAAGGGAGAAATCTTGGCCCCACTGAAGTCAATGGCAAAACTCCCATTGATTTCATTGGGGCCAGGATTTCACCCTGAATAAAAACTCATGTTTTATACACAGTTTAAATGGTAATGGGTTTATCTGCGAGTGTTTTTAAGAATCGTTTTGGAGAAAAATGTGTTACTGAAATGCAGTTACGTATTTATTTAGCCTTTACAGAGCAACTGATGTTTTCAGGAGCAGCGCAAAGGCATTTAGGTGGAGTACCTCAAGGCTGAATTTGTATGATACGCGCTTGGGCAATTATTAGAAGATGTAACTGAATGTCATTCAGTGTCTTCGGTGCAATTTCGCTAATAAGCTCCTGGGTTTGCATCTGGATGATCCAAATGTGAATATTTTTCCTTCTGGATGACGTAATAGCTCGCCAGGACTCCAGTGCAACGGATGTAACATATTTGATTTGATGAGCCTGTTGGACATGAGAAGGAGCTTGCAGTTGTCTCTGTCTTGCTCTCACACTAATTGAACACAGCCCCGTGGCCTACAAAGGCTCGCTGGGCTTGAGCAGCCGTGGAGAAGACCTGCTGTCTTTGGTGCTGTCCCCAGCAGTGGAGATGGACAGAGTGCCACTGCGGGACTGGAGCATCACCAGAAAGGTTTGGGGCAGCCCTTGGTTCCAGCCGTATTCTTCTTTTAAATCAAAGGATTCTTGTCTCTCCTTGTTAGCATAGTAAATGAGCAAAGTGTTAAGATTTGTAAGCATCCATATTTGTAAAAGTCACATTCTGCTGAGACAATTCACAAGAAGAAAAATAGGCTTGTTTTCACTGGCTAATTAGTTCATGGTGCATATTTCTTCAGCTGTGTACTTAAGACTTTGAAAAGTATCATGGGATCAAGAAAATAGCTTTGTATTTCAGTGAAAAGGAAAGCCTGTGGAAAAATCCTACGTGAACAACGTTCAGTGTTTGGAAAGCACCCACCCCCTCCTTAAAAATTCTTTAAAAAGATATGTTGCAGTCAACAAATCTCACTTCTTTTAACCAAACCCATAAATCTGGTCTATGAAATGTTCCCTCATTTCAACTGGATCCATTCAAGCTGATTAATTTTTCACAATTTTGTCTGAAAACCACATTGTGGCACCGCTTCAGCACTAACTGCCCATCTTGCACAGACACCATCGGTTCCTGAAATACTTAGGTTTCCTGTGAGTTTAGAATGGGTTCCTTCCAAGTATTCACTCAGTCTGATCTTGTTTAAATTATGTGAATGGACAAAATTACAGCCTTTGATGCTATGTTGCGAAAACATTTAATCTATTTTGTTTTTAGCTTTCCTTTGACTGGTACAAGAAACAAAGCATGGGAAAATAGGGAAATCATGACTTATGGGTGAGTGGCTAGTCACATTTGGAGCTAATTTGTTTTCCAAACATTTATACTTCCTAAGAAATAGTTTCTCCAAAAGAATAACTCCTGGAAGTGGGTACAGTACTGGTTAGAGAAGAGGAAAACATGACATTCGGTGTAGTCACCTCGATTAAGGTCCTGTCCAATTAGGTTTAACAAGACAGGGCTAGAGAACTGTCCTAAAATATACCGAGGAGAGGAAAATATTAAAGAACAAAGAACCCTCTGGTCTCAAAGGACCAGGGAAAAGAATTTCAAACCATCTTGACAAATCAGTATAACCACAGCTTGATGGAGAGACAAAAATGGGATAACTGTGGCTCTGAGGGCTGGTATTGAGATTAAAAAAGCAAACAAACCAAAAAAATCCTTTCACTTCTAGTCTGCTACCTTGACTCCATAAACCAGTTAGTCATGATCATCTGATAGTTATTGAACATATCTTCTCTGGAATAAACTGGTGTTCTCAATACCAGCTTTAGGAGACATGACAGTATTCAAACAAAACAATGATTTCCTGCTTGGCATTATTGATGACCATCTTCATAGGAAGGCCAAAAGACTGGTGGAGCAAGCAAATAATAACAGTAAAAAATCCCCACAATAGTTAGCATTATTTATTATTACTATTATTATTAAGTTGTAAGAGGAAATTATACAATTGTCTGAGGATGGCAGCAATTACACAACCAAATGGGATTCCTGTAAAGCAGGGCTGAGATGCGGGATGCAAGCTGTGATTGGATTAGGAAAGCATCTGTGGCTGCTGCTAACTTGGCTAACAGCAGGCTCAACGGTTCAATACCAGGGCTGTCAGTCCTTTGGAGCTAAAAGCACCAGTTACTACTGTTGCATGAACCAAAAGAGTCCTACCTTTGTAGCCAAGGGCTGTGGGTGGCTCCCACCCTGCCTGGAGATGCACCGGGGTGCACATGGTGACACATGCTCACCCATGGGTTACGTCCTTCCTTCTGGTTTGCCCCCAGCAATTCAAACCCCTTTTGCGTGAAGACTCCTCCAGAGGACGGTACACCAACTAGGAAAATAAAGTCTTTGCCAGGCAAAAGCATGAGTTGTGCTAAGGCTGTCTAACGGGCAGCTCCTCTCCTCTGCCCCGGTGAGCTACTTTCCACCAGGTCTACCGTTGCTTTCCCGTCTTCTCTGGATGAGCAGAACAAAACCACCACAAAGCCCATCCCTCCTAAATCACTCGTGATCATTTCCCTGATGTTTAAAAAGAGGATTGTCACCAAATCTGTGATAAGGGTTGGAACATGACACTTTATCATTCCTTTGTTGGCCCTAAGGTGGTAATTTAAATGAGTTTTGTATTCTGTGCTGATTTATGGTGGCTAAATTAATGTAATAAAACTTCCCAGGCCCTTTTCATGTGTATTATTGATAAAAACATTCACTAAAAGAAATGTGAAAATCCATCTTTGTGAGCTTTAATACTTGATGGTGGCATCTGTTTTTCATTTAACAAGATGACTGAAATGAATGTAACTACAAAAAACTCAAAGAGCCAAATGTGTACATATCATTGCGCAAAAACAGCAATTTCATCACTCACTGATAATCAGACCTGATTTATTTGAACAGGCTTCGAGGGTCTGCCTTCACTTCTCACCCAGGGCTTGAGTTCAGCAGGAGTTTTCCTTAGGCAGGGTCTTTAAGATCTGACCCAGACATATCCATTTGCAACAACACGCACTGGAAAGGGCTTTAGTACGTTGTAATAGCAGAGTGAACCAGAAGAATTTAAGTTTCCATCCAGCCACAGTCTTCTGTGCTTTGACATACCTTTAGGACATTTACTAAGTGAGTATGAATATCTTCTGCGCTGTCTTATGACAAAATGGCCAGTTTATGAATGACAACATTTACGGATATGGAAAAACTACCTTTTTGATCACACATCATGTGTAAAGATCGCGCAAAAGATTAAAGAATGAAGATATCTGAAAACAAAAGAGTGTGCAGTGCATTATTCTGCGCTGCAGAAATACAGTGTGGAGGAAAATAGGAGAGTCTTTGGAGATTGGCTTGGTTGTTGGTGTCGCTAAGAACAACTGACGCTGAAGCTGGCTGGACCGGTGTTGGTGGGCAGGAAGGGTTTACAAGAGATGCTGCGCCTACTATGTGCTGCACATGGCTTCGTGTGTGAATTCATCACCGGCACACAAATAGGACAGCACAGCGTAAGATAAATAGTGTCTCTCTCTGGATGGTGATGGAATGCTTACAGCTCAATAAAAAGCAAAGAGTTATCTCCCCAGATACAGAGATTCCCAGAAAAAGAACAGGTGGAGCTCTGTTGTGCCAGATGGGGATCGGATTCAAAGCATGGGCAGGTAAGGGCAAGGGGCAAATATGACCAGTATCCCTTTTTCCCTGGCACTGCTTTAGTTCAAGCAGCATCCAGAGACTTTTGCACTGATTTCCCCGTGCTCTCCTGCCCCTTTCCAGCATGAAACCACCCAAACGCCCAACAATGTGGGCTGAGCACTTTGTTGGAACCATTTCTTGGTGCGATTTGCACAAAATCATGCTGCCTTTGTACTCATGAATAATGAGACAACCATAATGGTGCCACCAGGACAAACTTTGTGCCAAATTCATCAGTCAGGCAATGCCAACATCATCATCTCTGAGTGAACCATTCACAAGCTCAAAACAGGGCTAGGAAGCCTGGGCCAATGACAAAGACATTTGGTTAGGATGTGCCCCTCAGTGATTCCCTGGCTATTCCAGCAGCTTTTCCTCATAATGTTTCTTTCCAGTTCTGCTTAGAGTGCAAAAATCACAGCTGTATGGCTGTGGAACATAATAGGGCCAGATCCTTAGGAATTTTTGGACCTGCAGCTTTCACTGAGCCTTGGGGAGTTGTCCAGGCTCAGAAGACATCCATCAGGTCTTTACCCCAAACAAATCCTCCACCATCTGCCTCATTCCACACCCGCTGAAACCAGTGGGAGTCCAACCAGATAGTTCAATAGAAATTGACCCAGGACTCACCTAAAAACGCACCTGTTTCTTACGCATAAAGTGATAAGCTGCAAAGGTTTGTTTTTTAATTGGACACTTAATACCAGCTTTGGCAGGTGATTAAACTGTGATTTACTTCCAAGGGAGATAAGAAGTAAATTTCTAAGGAATTCTGGATAGGTGGTTAACAGCACAGTAATTATACAGAGACATTTTTGGAAGAACTGGGCAAGTTAAGGGAGAATCAGACATAAATAAGGGAGTTATTTTTCTTCCTACACTCAGAAGACTACATGAGATTAGAAAATGACAAAAAATTAGAGCAGCGTTTAAATAGTTAGAAAATATTCTGAGCGGACATAAAAAATGCCTAACAAATGTTTAATAAGGAGCCAAGGAGGAATGTATTTCCACTCCAGCTGAAACAGAAGTGGCCAGTGCTATCAGAACATCAATATATACAAATCAAACAATGCAGTTTAACTATCTCCCATGGGTAAAATAAAGAGACATGAAGTAGGGACTTGTCAGTCATTGAGACCTTTATTAATAACAACTGCAGTTCAAAGAGTATGGGTTCTTGTACGTGCAAACAGGAAGCTGCAGCACTCCAGTAAGAAAGCAAACATTCCACTGCCTGTAAAGCAAGACTATATTTCAGAGGGGGACAAAAAAAGGAATATTTTTGAAAAAAAATTAAGCTAGATGACTGAAATGAGATCTGGGACACCAATAAAACATTTTTGCCTTTTGCAGAAAAAAAATATAATATTCTCAAGTATTATATTCAAGTATATTCTCAAGTATTATTATATTCAAATTCTGTAACTAGCATTGTGGCAAATATGGAATGGGAAAAGCGAAAAACAGTTCAGACTGGTCAAAGAATGGGTTTCCTCTGCCACGCTTGCCTGGCTTCACAAGAAGTTTTTGGTATTTTGCAAGGACAAATTAATGTATTTTTTCAACTGTATGCTTCTGTTTGACTGAGGGCTATTATTTCAGGTGTCCTGTGTTGATGTCAACCATAGTCCTCTATGCAGAAGGCTCTTTAAGTACTGGGGTTTGGATGTGAAGGCAAGATGGAGACCAGAATTGTTTATCCTCAGCATCTGTACAGGGACTATATGTAGTGCTTTGGGCACACACAACACCGGCTGAATGTGGCTACTGTTTTGGGCGAGACTATTCTCATTGAACTTCCTTTTCCTCTGGTTTGCTTGGGTTTCCACAAATCCAACAGGAAAGATCTCCTGTGATGGATAGTTCTGATTCTGCCCCTTCAGCACTGTGTACCAGCTGAGAATGGAAGACCGTGGTCTTGAGCCTGTCCTCTCAACCTACCTCTGGTGTGCGTGTGTTACGCCGGAGCTCACAGCGGGTCTAGTGTCTCGTTGGTTTGTGGCACCCTGGTACCACTTCAAGCAATTCCTGTGTCACCCTGTGGTCTGATCAGTTTACTGGCAACTGGATCATTTCTACTGTGTTTTCACAACCCATTGCTAACATGGGTGTTCACCGGGGCTACAAAGACAGGCAGTCTCAGACACAACCCAAAGGGGTTTTTTACCTGTCTCCTGGTCGTTCTAAGTTAACCATTTTTCACATGAAAAATAGATATTTCTTCTTTGTCCTTTCCTTGGGAATACTGCAAAGAGCAGCATCCTGTATGTTTTGTGTAACTAGGTCAAAAGCTGTAGTAATTATATAATAATGGCTTGGAAAGGCAGTATTTCAGGACAAGGTGTTTCAAGGCAACAACTTCAGTCGTAAGAATGACAATGGTATTTATTGCAGGAAATCCCTTGAAAGAAAAATATCTGCCTATTACAGACAGCAATAAAGCAAAAATTTTGCCTGAAGCATATTTCTTCCTAAGGCAGATCAGTAAATATCTGAGCTGCAGAAACATTAAAATACCTGTAACTAGTAAGAATTTACAGTTCTACAAAAACGTTGTCAACAATATGTATAGGTGCTTTAGAGATAAGTAGGTATTTACCAAAGATTTATGGATTACGGTATTTTGTGACATCATAAAATGTGGGGAATCTGAGTGCACGACTGTTTGACTGGTCAGCAAAAGACTCTTCTTAGCCTATTAAGCTGTACCATACATCATTCCTAAGGTTATTTCCTTGAAAGGGCTTGGAAAAGGTGTTGTATATCACAAATAGCCTGTGACCTCTAAAGTCACGCTGGGAGCACCTTTCAGGCCATTAGCAGTGGAAGTTAATACCATTTGTTTTTTTCAAAACAAAGTAGTCATCTCGAGGTTTGAAATACTTTTTCCAGATTGAAGCCCACAACATTATGATAATGTTGGTGTTGGTAATCAGCCTTATTTCTGAGACTGACGATTCTTCATGCACTCATTGTATGTGATTTTCTTGTGCTTTGGTATAACACATTAAAGGGAAATGGAGTTACATGCATGGCGTTACACCATTTAAAATGGTTTGAAGGAAAAATCAGCCACACTCATTTACTGCTTTCATACAATGTTCTTCTACTGCTCACTGATCTTGCTGAAGTCAGGATTTTGCCTCTAAACTTCTTAGCTATGTAACATACAGTGGTGTGAAATGGGACATATGAGGGACACTGGTATTGTGGAGCTCATGTTAGATGTTTTTATATACTGCTTTGCCCTGAAAGCAGACTAGACTCAATGGTCCAAGTTCAGAAAGGCCATAAATAGCAGTGAAAATTGTATAGACTAAGTACAGTAAGGTATTTGGGACCTGTATCTCTGGATGTGATCTACTCATTTGTTAAGTTCTTCTTTGTCGCCCTCCGCTTCCCCTCCTTTCCCTTTCTCCTTCCCAAATTACCCAGCCTGGATGCGTCTGTCGTCTTGCAAAGCTCGAGTGGAAATCGGCACATGGATCTCCTGATGGAACCATAACCAGGATAGATTGCCTGGGGGTCTTGCCCTGGGTGAGATGATGGGACAGGGAAGATTAAAAGGGAATGGAAGAGGAAGTTACTGGAGAGACCGATCTGTGTGGAGATTTCAGTGTGGTTTCTCTCTTCATGGAAAAAGGACATCAGGAGCAAAAAAAATAATAATGTTTCTGTTGCTGGAAAACATCTGAAAAATGAAGAGAAACCAATTGGCACAGAGGAATTGCAGCAGCCAACGAGAATGGAGGGATTTGCATACCCAGAGTGAAGCTGCTGGGAAAGAGCTGCGAAGGGATTATGCAAATCCCTGATTGGGTGAGCGGTGGCTGATTGCCAGAGCAGGGGGACTGCACACGCAGCTCTGTACCTGGGCAATGATTATGCAAATTACACACCCACAGCCAGAGTGCAGGGCAATTGGCTAAATGAGAAAAACGGTGGTTATGCATCAGTAAACGTGCAGTGTTCAGCACTCAGGCCATCACACTGCGCTCCGTGCAGAATAAACATGAGCGTACGCCCCTGCCACCCCTCCCACAGCTCCAAGGGATCCATCTTGCCCTTGGCTGCTGGGGTGGCAACTCCCTGTCAAGTCGAAGTGAATGTTTGGATGCCCATTTTCATTTACCGTGAGTCTGACGTCAAAGGGATAAGAAAATGGAAGGTGGGACGAAAACTTAGCCATGCCGCCTGTGGTTTCCCAATCCTGGGGAAATTCTACTGGTTGTCAAAGAAAGGATGCACCCGCACAACGTATGGGCTCAACCCTTAACTTTGCACTAGGCATGGGAAAGATCTGGAGGGATGGGAGACGTAATTAAAATTTTTAATATTTATTCCATGCTTTTTTAGGGGTTCAATGGCATCTAGATTTGTAAGAGGATAAAGTAATTACCCCGACATACTTACGAAGTTTAATATTCAGAAGTTTCTTTTTATTCCGGTGTGTACAATTATGTGCCGACATGTGTGCCATCCAGCACCAGTTCTCAAATCCAGCATAATATTATCTCACTATAATTTAATTTTGCTCTGAACAGTCTTTAATGTTTTCAGGAGCTTCTCACAAAAGGAATCTCATTCCCATGGACACTTAAGCCTGAAACACCTCTATAATTCTCACTGCAGAATGTTGGAAAGACATGACTCAGAAATCCTGGAAAATACAGTAATTATATTGTTCAACTAATTGCAGGGTGGCATTACCACTCTGCAGTTTCCGTAGCTTACTGGCAGTTGGGTGATTCAGATTCCAAGGCGATGGGGCCGGTTTAAAAGCTCGATATAACTGAGAAATAGCTGGACATATAGGAAGGAAAAAATAAAATTTTTCATCTCATATTGTGGTGCAACATGGGATCCCACTGAACTCTTTGGCAAGGAGTTCATCAGTACGTCAGGACTATAAGCCAATTGCCTAGTAAAGCCCATGCCAGTGAGGAAAAGAGTGAAAAAACCTCGATAAAGTTTTCTCCACTGAATTTTCTCCTTAATTATTCCCCTGGGTGGGGGGAATCCGCTTCTGTATGTAACAGGTTATTGGCGATATCGACAAATGTTGTTAGTCCTGGGAGACCAATTAATTTTAACAGAGCCTCCACTGAAAATCAAGGAACGAGGCCAAATATTATTCCAGTGAAAATCAGTGAGCAATTACATCTGGGAAAAAGAAAGGGAAAATATATAAATATATAAGGCAGAAAGGGAAACTTAAGCGTGGTCTGTAGACAGGACAGGATGCACAAGCCTGGCTGGGGGAAGCCCAAGGTTCATTAGTTCTTCCGCTCATAAACCAACTAGTTTATTTTGCCATAATTACTCTCAAAATTATCTGCCCAGTGCCAAAAGATGGATTTTTGAAACCCAAAGGTAAGATGCAGGCAGTTATTCCCAGTCACCACAGGGAACAGTCAGTGATGCAACACAGGGAGCTGTGGAGAGTAAAAGCTTACAGGAGATGTTTTCTGATTAACGCTCCTCTCTCTTTTTAATAAGCTAAGAAATCTTTGAAGAATGGTAAATTACAATAGTTGATAACCCCTGGAATATTTCTAGCCCGCTTTTGTGGAGGCGTAGAACAAATGCTACTTAAATAACTTGCATCTGGCACGACTGTTATTCCATAAAGAAGCGAGATTTGAAGAAAACTGGATGAGTTGCATTTCAGTTGTGAATTCTCTTTCCAAAGAAGTTGCCATCTCAAATGTTATACAAACACGTGCATGCATACATAAACATGTATTATCTGTTGATACCAGATTTGATTAAAATGTTTTGCTTTTCTGAAAACCTAAGTGAGATTTCCCACAGACATTTTACATTTTTAATTAGTTAATTCCCTCCTCTTTTTTTTTTTTCTTTGCTGATTTCTTTTTTTTCAAGTATTTTTTTGGTGACAGTGAAAGAAAAAAGGCCACAAGAACACTGAAAAGAGAAACAGCTAGTAAAGGGGACGAAAAAAATTCCTACTGTCAATCACAAAATATATATTTTTTCATGGAAAAGGGAATATTTTCATTGAAAAAAACCTAAACGGTGAGAACATTGTAAGAAATACTTCAGATTCAGGCAGTTCAAAAGTAGAGCTATTTAGAAACACTGTGCAGACTAGTGAACACATGTCTTCTTTACGCAGTGCTGGATTTGCATTGTGATTTATGCCTTCTGGTCAAGGGATCCCAAAGCACCTTCTTAATCTGTGCAGTCATGAGACCATTTGCTCCACCCGAAATCCACCTAGGTTTGGGCTGAAACGAATTCTGCAAATCCCCTACAGTACTGCTATGCGATGTCTAAGGACAGAAAGATGAGGGTAGTTATAAAGGGAGGAGAAAGTTTTCTAAGACTGGTTCATTTTCTGAGGTCAGAAGGGGACTATGACATTGGAACTGGTACCTACCTTCTATAAGAAATACTGGAGGATTTTTATAGGCCTTGCTAACAGGTGAAAATAAATATTGGGCAGGAAAGGGAGTTGTGAGATCTTCTAAACAGTTTTTTAGAACTGTTTAGAACAGCCCCTTGTCCCAGCAAACCGGCTTCAGTTTCCTCTTGGTGTTCTTGCACGATGGAGGATAACACAATGACATGAATGGTAAACTCCATCCCTTATGCCCTATGGAAATGCTGATCTTACTGGCAATACCATCTCTGGGTTTGACCTACAGCCTGAGGATCCTGCTGGATGCACACATTGGCTCAGATTTTCACTCTTCCACTCTGGTAGTGCCCGTTTCATTCATGTAACTAAAGGTAGTTGGAGTTTTTTAAATTGACCTCTATGCTTTCCCCTTGCAAGCAAGTAGAGGCCAAGGTGAGAAGAGCCCGTGCCCTGATGACAGGTTCTGCTGTGGGATTTGGTGTGCTCAGCTCCCCAGGGGAACCTGGGCCGCTGGGAGACACGTAGGTGACATTACTGCTATTGAGACTTTGTCTTGCAGACACAGCTACTTCTTTCACACCTATCACAAAATTTCCATAAGAAAAAAACCCTGCACCATTACATGCTTGTCAAAATCCAGTTTAAGTGTACTATTGTCCATAAAATACATCACAATTCTTTTTTTAATCTGATTTATAATTTTAGTGCTTGTGGACTCGCTCCACCAATGTAGCTCCCAGGAGGTCAGGAAGGGACAAAAACATGGGAACATCCTGGGAAAACCCACTGAATTCTCCTGTCCGTTGTCCAGACAGAGCAGATGATGTCTAGGTGGGCAATCTAGTTTCTGGACCAAGGAATCTGAGAAATTTGTAAATGTTCTGTACATCTCCTAAGGGTTACACTACCTCAATTAAAGAATGAAAATGATTTCTGCCTTCTGCTCGCCACATCGTGACGGTAACTGTGGTGCTGCCCCATGCCAGCATCCCCCCATTGGCTGGAGCCTCCAGTAGGCTGAGCAGGAAAGGCTCAGCATGTTGTTTCTCAAGGCAACCATGGATGGTGTTAACTTCCAGCCTGCTGTGGAGGTTTTGGGGACCAGGTTTTGCTGCAGGGTTTTGGGGACCAGCCATGGAACTGGGGACCTTTTTTCTAAAAAATGTAATTCTGCCGTGCATAGAAAGGTTAATCTATGATGATAGGAAGGGCATCACCTACTCCTTACTGTGTGGAGTGGTGGTGGGCAGTAAGTATTTTTAAAGGATGCTTCAATCTAAATAATTTGACCTTGTCATCGTGTAAGATAATCAACCTTGAGGCAAAAAGCCAGACATTTCACTTGTTGCAAAACTTGTTTTTTGGTTGGTTTTGCATGGAATAGATGTATTTTCTTCTTCTTTTTCACAGGCTTGGTCTATACCTGCTGTCCTGCAAAGCTGTGTAAGCAGCAGCTATCAATGAAGCATTGATTATGTCAGTTTGCAAAGAACAAAATAGAGCGTTTCAACCCCGCTGCAAGAAAGAGGTGACGGAAATAGGAAAAGAGGGCAGCAGAACCAAGCTGTGCCTTCCCCTCTGGTCGAAATCCAGCTCCTGTCCCACCTGTGTTGGTAATGAATGAAAGTTGTGATGAGTCAATGCTGCTTCATCGCCTGTGAAATTATTCATACGCCGGAGCATCGCAGACAAGTGCTGCGCTGTTGCAGCTGGTGATCTCTGTTCAGCTCCTCGTGGGCAGGTGTCCCAGTCACATAAACCACCACGACAATTGACATTAATTGGCACCCTTGTTGCAGTCTCAAAGGGGAGGCTAAGGATTTAATAGGCATTGAGAGTGAATTATTCCCATATGTCTCAAGGTGGTCCCTCCAGAGCTCTGCTGGGACATACAGGCAGGCCAGTGCCAGACGCCTGAACTGCCTCCGCTTGGGATGGATTTGCTTTACCGATATTTTTAAAGAGGACAAAGATAAAAGGGAGAGAAATGAGAAATCTAGGACAACAGGGAAAGTGAAAGAACAGCATGTTGTTTCTCAAGGACACCTTGGAATTGAAACAAATATTTTTTTTCCTGAGTGAATGTGGGACAAAATGGGTGAATTCTTCACATACGTAAATTGGCGAATGTCGACTTCGTGGAAGTGACCAGTCCATGTAAATGTACAGCTTAATACCAAAATTTTTGAGAGATGAATGATTTCATCTCCTACTTATTGACATAATACAGATTTTATTATCACTTTAAATGAGCAAGTGTTAAATATCTGTACTATTTTTAGATAGAACCTGTTTAGAATCAAAGTAACAAAACATTCAGCCAAGGAACAGTTCAGTTCTGAAACTTGCTGGCTCCTTTTTCTTTGCATTTACTATGATTTATCCTAAGTGTGAATAACACACATTTTTTGTGGGCTGGATGATTTTAGAAATAATAGAAGAATGCTTTGGAGACGTGTCATCTCTTCACAGTTCTAACTCAGCAGCTCAGGAGGCAAGATTTCCCAGCGTTAACTACTCTCTTGTTAGCTATCTATCTTTGTGTCCAAAACAATTTATTTTCGGATTGACTATAAAAGCAAGGCATCACATAATTGCTTGGCTATAAAATATGTAAAGTATTGCACTACCGGGGCTCATTAGCAAAAGCATAGATGCTTTTTAGTAATCCATAAGGTGATACTTGTTAATGAATGTTGCAAATGATTCTCCTAACTACCTGAAGATTAATAATAGATATGTCTGCTGAAACAAACAAGTCTCAAGTCTCTGGAGAAAACTAGAGAAAGTGGATAATAATTAGAATGAGAGGACAACAGATATTCTTATATTTGCAGTTTTGATCCTATCAACTAAATGGGGGCTATGGTTTGTGTTACGTCTGCTGTAAACACTTCTTGGAGTACGCTTCTAGGTTAAGAACAGGACACGCAGCTCGGGTTATGGATAGGAAGTGGAAGCGATTTTTAGCTTTGACTCATGGGTTTAATGCTGCCTAATTTCAGTAAATTAAGCATTTTTACGAGACTTGAAACCTTACGGAAGTTCAGTCATCTCTGTGGATGACTGTCCATCCATTTCAAAGGAACCTGAAAACAGGCACAGGATTTAGATACCTGTATTCTGGATAGTTGACAAGGATTGCCATAATTTTAGTTAAGCCTCTATCTTATTGCAGCATGCCCAACTCTGCAAAGGAAGTAAAGAGGATGAGCAGGGGTTTGAGCTGTAACATGTTAACTGCTCTAGTCATGAGAGTAGTTAAAAATTGAACAAATATGTCAGTGGTAAATAGGACTGGACATCTTCAAAGCCCTTAAATCGTAGCTCTAGAAGTTGGCTTCTCTGAGAGACACACCATACTGTTGGGTAACCTTGGCTGTTGGCCAGGCTTTGGAGGCTGGTGTGCAGTGTACATCATTCCCACTGGCACAGGTAACAGGGCAGAGATATCCCAGTGTCCATTTTGACTGGGTCTGTGTATCAGTAGAAGAGCAAATGGATCTAGAAGATCTCATGTGAATCACTGAGACGGTGCTGGCTGCTGTAGACAACCTTGCAATACATGGTCATATGGGCCAAATCCAGATAGATCCACAGCGCATCGCCATGCACAGCCCGGTTCCCAGTGTTCCTTAATGAACCCCCATAGCTGTAGCTTTAGCCTTTTATCATTCGGGGTCCCGGAAAGGCAGCAGGTGAAATCAAGGGCTGCACAAATACCTGAGGTCCCTACAACTGCACTCGCTCGTAAGTGTGTTCCTGTTCCTCTGTTACGGGAAATACCCAAATGATCCTAAAAACCAAAACACCCCGGAGAGAGAAAGGCGAGGACACCTCAGTTGTCCCTGACAGTTTTTTGAATATAACCAAACTGTCTCCTATGGGATGTAGGGGGTATGAAGTCATGTTTGTTGCTTCGAAATGCTTTGTTAAGGTGCATCATCTCTGACCTAGGCTTTCTCTAAAGCTCATTGAATCCATGGGAACACTCAATTGACTCCTTTAAACTTCGGATGTGTTTTCTCCCCTTGCAAATGAGGGCCTGGCAATTCTCGAGCCCCTCACAAAGCCTGCCAAATGGCATGTAATTCTGCCAAAACCTATGGTGATTCCTGGAGAGGAGGAGGTTCTCTACAAAGAGGAACCTCACAGCTTTGTTTTGCCTTCAGATGCAAGAAGGCGAATGTTACAAGGCTCCTGAGATGCCTTCTGCTGCTCCACCCGTGCTTCAGCAGTGATTAAAAATACTTTGTCAATGGCAATCCAGCACAGCACAATGATCTCAAAGTGTGGATAAAATTATTCAAAGACAATGATTCATAACTTACCTAGTATGCAGAACAAGCAAAAAGGCAATTTAATTTGAACATGTAAGCACACACCAGTCCCTGCACAGTATCCCTCCAAATGGGTAAGCTCTCTATTAGTTTCTGCTTATATTAAAAAGAATTCCCAGATGGTGCTGTTTAAACAATGTCTAAATAAATACTTTCCCGATCATTTCATAAGTTGCTATAGCGCCCCAAGAAACTCAGTGAGCACGCTCATGGATGTAAGTTTGGAAATGAATGGTGTAATTGTTATAACACAGCGTTGTGCTGGTCTTTTAGCGTTTGGAGCTCCCGCTGGTCCAAAAGATGTGTTGATTCAAAATATGTGTCTTCCACATTCAGAATTGATTTTTCAGTGTTTTGTCTGCTTCCTGAAAGGGAGCTGTGGAGTCTGAGGCCCTGATAATTTATTTTTCAGGCAGCCTGACCTCCTGCATGCAGCGTTGTGTGTTTCCCAGAGACTGGCCACCATCCTGCAGGATCACCTGAGATACATCTTACCCCATCCTTCATACCTCAGTTCCTCCGTCTGTCAAATTAGGGCATGAGATGTAGATTTCCATTGTAAAACCCTGAAGTCTGTAGAGGAGAGGTTCTCCATAATTCTGGAAAGCTGATGTTACACAGACTCCAAATCGTTACGTGTCATTTAACTCATCGCTTGCCTTGGATGGCCAGGTAGAAAAGCAGTGTCAAACCCTTTGGATTTGACCCTGAGCTGCTGAAATAACCTATTTGATATTTCTCAGCACTGGTTAAAAAAAATATAGCCTACTTTCTGTTATTAATCCTCATGAAAACTTGATTTCTAAAGAAAGTTCCCTATCCTGGCAAGCTCTAGGGAACTTCACAGTGTAAAATGACATAATAAAATTCAAAGTCAAAACCAAATATGAACATTTACCAGAAGTTCAAAAACACTGAAATTATAAGAATTCAGTGGTTAAAACCATAGGGAGCTTACTGTTCACACTCTATTGAGAGTAAAATAAAAAGGGCACTTCTTTATTTAAAAGTGTGAGTACTTGTTGTTTTTAAGTAGGATTAAGCATCTGGACTTCCAATTACACAATGGAAAATCCCTTTTTTATTGGTAAGATTTTAATTAAGTACCTTGATTTCTATAAATGGGAGCTTCATTTGACACTTGTGGCCAACTTTGAATAAGTGCTAATAGAAACTGAGTAAATTCTGCTGAACTACATAATGCTGAGTGCTGCTCAAAGAGAAGTCTGCTTCCAATTTCAATTCCTTTAGTGAAAATCTGAAATAAGCACATTGAAGTCAATGTTGCACTGGTAGAAATCAGAGCAAGGACTGAGCTGTGCCTAGGCGTACATTAGTTTGTGCACAGTATTGAGATATTGTATTGGCGGATGCTATGGAAATGTACATAAAAATGAAAATATTTTTAAAGCCCTGTTATGTGCAGATGACTTGTAAAGGAGTAAAGAGGTGAAAGCCTTTCCTCCTGTGCGTTTTTTTAGCCATGTATCTTGCTTTCTGGCAAGAAAGCCTGTTGGGGAAAATAAATACATTGCCACTTGCACAGCAACTGGCAGGAGAAACGAAATTGTCTTGTGCATCTACCTTCAGAGATGGTTATTGCCTTAGGTTTGCAGGCTTCAATACTTCTTAGCTCTGTGTTATAAACACAAGGTCTCTGAAGTAAAAGTAATAAGCATAGGTACATATGCTGATACATTTATTTTCTTAAACTATCCTGACATATAACTTGGATATAATGAGACATTAACGTAATGAGAGATTCTCCCTGTGTCTTTGTTAGACAAAAATGTGTAAAGTAGATATTTACAGAACACTGACTCTTATTCATCTAGTAAAGGATGACGTGTACCTCTAGGATATATGCCTTTTCATATTTTTGTATTATATATTATAACATAAAGCATTTAATAAATCCTGAAGCTTTGCTTACATATATAATTTTTTAATTACATTAAAGGGTGTTTCAAAATACGAAGAGTTTTCACTTTTCAGTCAGCTACTGAGCAGCATAACTATTATAGCACAAAAAAGAAAACTACAGAGAGTAGCATGAGGATATGTTTTTTATTGATGCAAAATTTTGTTTATTTGTTGCTTATTTCTCCACTGAGTTTGATGGAACATGCACATCCATGGGGTAAAGTTCCTCTCACCTAGTTTTAGCTATTTGAAATATGGACATCTTCACCTGGGCTATTTGTCTGGATGGAGCCTGGACTCCTACGTGACTATTGCAGTCAACAGTGAAGAAAAAGGTGCAATTCATTTGAATGTTCTAGATTTCTTTGATAGGATGAATTACTCTTGTGGTGTTTATTTTTTTCCCCTTAATTAGAAAGAAAAGTTAGGCTATTCCCTTGAATCTAGATGTCTACTTTTAACTACTTAGTTTATATGATTTCTTAGTTTATTTGCAAATACATACTCTAGTTCATATTAATTACTCCTTTACTTTCAAGAAGTCCCATGGACTTTAATGGGAGGAATCATTCCATTTAATTTAAAGCCTAATGTATTCCTTTGTAATAACTTATATTTTTCCTAGATTGCATTCCCATATGCCACTTTCATCTTTTTTCATCCGTCCCCCACCGTACACATCCTGCATATTCTGTATCCGTTCTCCTACTATGTTTTGTAGCAGCATCCCTTCCCTCCCAGATGGCTCTTCATCATGTACACAGCTTTAACGAACTATATCCTAAGGTGGCTTGGGGGACAATTTCCCATGAGGCTGTGAAAAAAAATAAGAGATAAGAAAAGTTCTTTGAGAAACCGGTAACTCACAAATTTCACTGGGCACAAGTGGTATTTTAGCACAATAAAAATTGCAGTGGGGATCCTTAGAAATAAGTTGTTTACTGTTGCAGCACTTGTAAAGTGGTGTTGGTAGCTCCAAATAACACATTGAGGGAAAAGTGCAAATGACAATAAAAGCAGGTCCCTCATATAATAAGGGTACTGCATGTGCTATCTGCTCAATGATATATGTTTCATGAAGAAAGCAAGTGACATCATGTTATTTACAATAAATAACTTATTCTGTGCAATTTGCTTATTTCCTGCTTTCTGCCTGTCTTTTGGCAGACTTAAGAATACCTTACCTATTTCCTTCATTAGAGCTTTTGTGTTGCTTTCTTTTTTTGGTGAAAAGATTTCACTGAAATGATTTGATAATCAATGTCTGAGCTGTGTGATTAGTTGTGATTAGTTACTTGTATCATACAGCATGGTTTTTAATCCCCGAGTGTATAAATTTTGCTCTTGGAGGAACTATCTGGGGACTGAGACCCCATTGCTAGGCAGGAAACAAGTGAGAAGGTATTGGAAGATTTTAGGAAACTGTGTGCCAACCAGTCTTTTATCTAATGAGTATTTCCAGCAATACTTAGTTGCACAGATTAATTTAATTTTTTCCTTTACACCAAATAACTGGGTGTGTGCAAGGCCGGTGCAAAAGGACAGGGAAAGATGGAAAACATTCTCCCTAGTGTTCAGTGAGAAGATGTTTTCTCAAGTCCTGGTGCACTGGAGGTACAGAGGGAGCGAGGGAAGCATGGTGAGATATATGGGATTGCCTGCTTGGGATTTATACATAACGAAGTTGATTAATCAGCTCAAATTGAACTGAAAATCCCCCGGCTATGAGATACTGCTGTTGTATGCAGCGCTCCTGAACCTGTCCTAACCAAAAGTCCGACTGAGGGAAGATAAAGCAGATTTGCACTAAAATGCAAGACAAAACTCAACTCTTTCTAAGCAGTAACTGGAGTGATGACAAGAACGAAGCATATGCACCAGGGTGGGATCACTACAGTGAGCTAAATGGAGCACGGTTGTCTCCAACGGTCATTATAGCTTTTCTTTGCATATTAGCCTTCATTTCTATCACACGTGCATTTAGAGCTTTGGGCAGGTATTGACAAAAATCTGAATATATTGCACCTCTGCTGCCTAATTACAATGGTGACAGCAGAAGACAAAGGATATACATGAGATCTGGGCAAGGTGTTAAATCATAATAACATGTGTTCACACCATGCCCCATTCCTATATATGGAATAAAAAATCCCACTAATTAAGGTTACTTTGTTAGACTGATAGGTAATTACTAGAGCAAAACTTGTAACCTCCTGGCCCTTAGCAGGAAAAGGTCAAAAATAATGGTGTAGTCCTTTATAAATTGATGAGGAATGGCAAAGGAATACCAAGTAACTTCACAGGGAGGAAATTTAAGTTTCTATAGACACTCTTTAATGCTCCTTAAAGAGCGCTGCTTAGATTCATATTTCTTTCAGCTTACAGGACATTCTGCATTTAATCTCCCTCTAGCCACTAGTCTACAATGATTTCAGCTGTGGGTCACAAAAGTTAAACCTGATAACCGCTCCATTGCAGCCTTTCTGCTTTAGAGGTCAATGAAAAGTTTCTCAGGAGGCATCATTCAAAACTAATATCTACTTTTACATGAGAGATTTAAGTTAGAGTTTGATTTCTTCCGTCCTTTGACTTAGAGACTTTTCTTTGATTAAAAGGAAGAGGAGCACTAAATGCTGGAAACCTGCTGGAGAGCACATCTCTCTTAAAGAGCCACCATCACTGTGGAGCTCGTGTCTATAACGTGAATCAGGATTTTGTTGGTCCAACAAGAAATAAACATTGCAGACAACTGCTAGGAAAAATTGGTGACATTAGGGGGCCTATTAACACTCCGTCAAATTAACAATATATTACTAATTCCCTTGAGTGTCATATGTGTTTTTCTTATAATATTGGCTGATTCTCTCCTGCATTAATGAGGTGGACTGCTGCCAAAAATATGCAAATGGAAATCCAGTGGACCTGCTTTTGTAAATTCAGATATCTAGGAATTCGCACTTCAATGAGAGTTGAAAAACCCTCAACCCAAACCAAACAGCCATTTGGTAGCAAATTCTGTGCTGTTAGATTGCTCGCGCTCCTGCTGGAAAACATCAATATGTAAATACCTTGAACTCTAAACTCCTGAAGTCTGTATTATCTGAGTTTTTACAGTGGAGATGTCAGGTCCCCTTTAGACTCTCTTCCACATTTAAATATAGATCTGCAATCAAATTACAGAGCTTTCCCTAGGAAACGGCAAGTCATGTAGTTCCCAGATAATGTGGACAAACAATTCACATTTCCTTGGCTCTTCCACCCTTTCTGAATCTGAAAATTATTTCTGAAGCTGAAAACCATGCCTTAAAGCAGAAGAGAAACACACGCATCTCTACACACGTACAAACCCCGTATTTAATATAGTAACAGCTTGTAATTCTCCTTAGAAACAAAACAAAGCAACAATAATGCTACACAAAGCACTGGCAAACACCACACAAACCTGCTCAGTGGCCCCTACTAAATCTGGGGTTAGGCATTATGACACAGGGTATTGGAAACAACCCCATCCCCGCCTCTCCACAGCCCCTTTTCCATATGTTCCTTATTTCTGGTTACCTTCCAGCTGCCAGATGTTCTCTCCCACTACCACCATCCTGGACCTGCAGACCCTTTTTCTGGGCAGAAATAATAGCATACAGATTTCAGGAATATTTGCCTTTATTTGATGCTATTCTTGTCCCACCCTTGCCACGGCTCCAATCTCTCTCAAAATTACATGGTAGATGATCTTCATTTGGAAGTGGCTATATTGGACATATATTCATAGATTTTAAGGCCAGCAGGGCCCAATATCCCCAGTTACTCTGGATTTCTGCATGAGAGTATTGTAGATTCTAGCCAGTGATGTTGGTGTTGAGTCCAACGGGCAAGAACATATCTTCGAGCCCCCGATCTTGATTGTACACAGGCTGCTGGGCAAACCTGTTCAAATGGATCAGCTCTAAAACTTAACCCTGCTCCCACTAGAATCTTGGATACTTTATTAGATGTGAGGAGAAAGGGCCCCTGACCAGCTCACTCCCTATGACTCCACCTCCCCAAACAGATACAGATCCCCAGCTTTTTTCTGTTACTCCCAACAGCTACCTTAGTATTCTTAACATATGAAACGGAGGGAGAAAATTTCAAATAGTAATGCAATTCTTGGTCTCTCCAGGTAGATAAAAAAGGCTCCAGTTTCTGGAGACTATCATTTACTTTCTTCTGCTCTTATGCAGTAGGATCCAAATCATGCTTATTTTTAATGAAAGGTTAATATAAATCATATGAAAAGTCAAGCACTGTTTCCCTGAAGTGTACATGCTAAATTACCTTTCAGGAATTCATACCTTTCAGCAGGAAAAAAAAAAAGTTTCATTCCTATTTGAGACAAGCGGTTGCGATATAAATCCAAAACAAGGAATATAAAATCAAAAGATAGAACAGGCAAAGTTATATTTTTATCCCGTTTAGGTACTCAAGCTGCAGCTTAATCTGTAATAGGGTTTGCAAAAGCACATAAGTGATAATCTGTGACTTTAGGAAAGAAAATGCCTTAAAAAGTGTCTCATAGCATAGGTGGAGGTTTTCCTTTAAAAGGATTGCAAGCCTTGCCCTAGTGCTCACTGTGTTCTGCATTTCTGAAGACTCCAAAACCCAACCACAGGAGCAGCTTTATCAAGGCTTGCATAATTTCACGTTTTCAGTAAACAGATATATGGGGCCCAGCTGGGTCTGGGGTTTATCTTTATGTGCTTTTTTTTTTTTTTTTTGGTGTAGAATGCAAACTCCATAACAAAAGTAAGAAATACTGTTTGAGTAAGGAAAATCTTCCAGAAAGCGAAATAGCTGGTTAGATGAGATCCAGTTAAGGCCAGTTGAGTATCAATTTCACAACTGTCGATTGTAAAATCAAATTGACTTATTGCACAATACCTGATTTCAGTGGCTTCACGCTGAGGATGCATTTACTAACAGTGTATTTTGTATTAAAGAACACCGAGAAGATCTTTTATGTTTGTCGCGTGCCTGGCCATAAGCCAGCCCTGACCTCGTCTTACATTAACTCATCAGAAATCCCCAAAGTTGCAAAACTCAACGGTTGGGGTAGAACCTCTCAGAGGAGTTGAGCTCTATCAAAAAGCAAAATTTAGACCATGTGTTTCCTGTATGACAAAAATCTGGTAATTACCTTTCTTGCTGCTTTGGGTGAGATTCTGATATCCATTATATCAGTTTTCTGGGTGTTATTTTAGTCATCTTCCCTTTGTGACTAGAAATCTTTTTTTCTTTTTGATTGCATTAAGCTACACTTTAAATGACCTCCCTACCTGTCTTGACTACTGTAACCACTGAGTACTTGCAAGCAGGTACCCACAGCTCTTCAGCCCTTTAAATGTATTCTATAATGAGCCTTAAGCCACCACACTTGCAGTTATTTTTTAAAGATTTTTAGATCATCATCACTAACTTCTGAATGTATTTAGTCTGAAATAAGAGCTTTTTCTTCCTGACTCATCTCCTTGTGTTCTGCCCACTGGATACCCCAGAAGGAGCGTCATAGCCATGTGTGCCTGAAGGTGATGAAACCCACCGTAATGGCTTTCGAATGATGATTAAATTGTTCAAACTACCAGAAGATAAAGCTGGCTCTTGAGGAGGGACAATTACAGACCCACAAGCAGCTGAAGTGAAACCAAAAGGGAATAGAGAAAATGACTTGCAAAAAAATGTTTTTCTGCTGCACGAATAACCGCTCCCCCAATTGGTTTGCTCGAGTCTGCCTGCCCCCCATGCAAGGGCCTCTGCTTGCTAGAAAAGCTGATACCTGAGTTTCTCCTCTAAGGGAGCACAGCAGAGGCCCCTAAAAGGTCTTCCTGAGGGGAACATGGTGGGCTACATGAAGCCAGGTGCTTCCTTCCCCTTCCTTTATCATCTCATGGCTGTTGGGGGATTTGGGAAAGTGGGGGCAGAGGAGGAGAAAACATAACATTTGCTATATCTTTGGCCCATGGTGGCATGAAAAAAACTTATAAAATGGTATCTGATTACAATCTGGGGACACAAACAACACATGCTTGTGGAGAAAACAGTACATTCCCTATAGATGTCAAGTCTGTTCCCACCTACATAGTGCTGCATAGCTGCTGATCTCCAGAGCTTTCAGGCATTATAGTGCAGTGCCAGTGTAATAGGGTGAGAGGTGATGCAATGGAATACACTGGTTTTGAGTGAAGTATCATAGGTGGTTGGGGTGCTTGGCACCGAGGTCCTTCAGGGATGAGTAGTGGTTGGGAGGCGAGAAGTTCAACTGAACTGTGGGGAACGGAGTGAGTGCAGTGATGGCGAAAACGAGACTATCAATCTTTGAGGGATTGTGGAGAAGTTTGGGTGGAGTGGTGATGCCACTTCTCACAGATGATGAGAGATGTGTTATTTTCACACTCACAAGGGAGGAATTTGGAAAGAAATTTTTCACATGCACATGCATAGATATGCTTGACAAGTGTCACATCATTTCATGATAGTCACAGCATTTCAGTAAAGCCCCCCAAACACAGAGAAGAGCTGAGCTGAAAGCAAGAACTCTTGTCGATCTGCTTTTTCCCCCTTTTATGTGACTTTGGGGACCAGATTCTGGCTCACATGCCTCTGAGCTACCTCTGTGCTTCACAGCTTCTCAGTATGTTCGGATCATCACCTGCCTCCTGGAGTAAGAGCAGCTTCAAGACTACCTTGAAGTTCTATTTGTCCCCAAAGGACTGTGGAAAATAGAGAACACAGATAGTAAAAGCCATGATGTCCACCACCCCGATACCCCTCCTTGTCCTCCAGTCTGCCTGGCAATGGAGCAGAGGCACTCCTGAACTCTTTAAGGAATCCCAACGAACTAAAAAGATCATTGCACAAGATGGCCATGTGGTCATTTGAGTGTTTGTGTCTCTTGTATGCTGCTGGCCTCATGCAAAAAGGCTAAATTGAAATAGATTATACTACAATTAGATAATATCATCTCACAAATATATATGTAACTATATAAATATACCAGATTAAACCACAAGATTACATTGAGATCTAAATATTGGAAATAAATCAAAAGCGAGCACATCCTGAATTAGCACAGTGGTATCAGGATCTGATATTGTGCCTTTGTGTAACGCTGTAAATTGAACAGGAAATGTAGTTTAATTTTGTGCATGCTTGTAAATAAACAACATGTTGTAGATTTCATCATGTTCATTTTATGGAAAATTACTCCACTTACTGTTTTGATTTTTTTTTGGTTACAAGAGCTTATGATACAAAATCTTCTGTTTATCTGAGTGGTTTTTTTTCTGAATGTAAAAAACCCCAAACATGTATTGTGCAGCCTAACATCCATATCTCTAATTCTGTGAGCATCCCTTTTGTTTGCTGCACACAACATGGTTGTAACAAAGACATTTATGCTTTTGGAATCTGAAGCATGAAGTCATTCTAAATCTGTGCCCACAGGTAACAATTACTCCACTCATTAATAGATCTCCCTAGTCTCTCATAAAACAACTTTGAAAAGGTCTCCTGGGACAGAGTTGGAAAGTGTGTTTTATGATCATTAATGTGTTACTACCTTGGAAATATCCAGTTTAGCTGTTTTAGCCCCGAAGCTAAATAATTTGCGCAAAGCCAGCAGGTTGCAATGACAGGGAGTGGACTAACGCCAGCCCCAGTGGGCCCTCCTCACGCACCGGAGGGCTGAATCACATTTTATTCTTTGGCATCAGCAAGTCATAACCAAGAGAAAGGGACATAGCAAGGCTAGAAATGAATAATTTATGTAGGGCATTCAACAGGATATGAGAAATAAAAGATCAAAATGTAAAACCTTGTGGCAATTTTGCCTGTGCATGTATTCAGGAAATTGGCAAATTATTGTTTTAGCTTAAAAGCAATCATTAAGATAACTTGTTAATAACAGTTCAGCATATTCAAGGCTGGCAGTGAAACGCAGCAGTAACATAAGGAGTCAGGTCTTCACTAAAGTACGTATGTACAGCTTGGCTTACTTTCATGAGTGATGAATTTTGGTCTCTGGATCTGTTGTACTACAGTTAAGTACTCTTTCCATAAATAATTGATAAATTTGTATAAAGATCTTTGGATTGCTAAAGACAATGCTGCAGAATGAAAAATGCCCCGCAGGGAGATCTAGATGATTAACCAAACTATATGACTACTTCACACAGTATTCAGTTTATAAAAAATGCAGGAACGTTGATCAGTCTGCTATGTGTGATGATAAAAGCATTACAGGTAAATATCTAAGGTTTGTGAAACTGGTGTTTGGATCCCATGGCTACCAAAGTTTACCACAAGCCAGTTAAGACTTACCATTCTTCCGTACGAATGCACAGCATGGATATTCTCAAAATGTTGCTGAAAGGGTGTTCTTACACAATCTAAGGTGCTGTGGAAGGTCTACTGCCCTTTCAAAGTAGAGCAAAGAAAAATACTGGTTGCACAGACTGGGATTTTCTCAAGGTGTTCCAGACTTTTGCTGGGACTTGGCCATGAAAATTCCCGAGGAAATGTATGTCATCAAGGAACGTGAAGGAAAATTCAAGATAAAGAAAGTAGCTGTCTGCTCCTGAGGACAAGAAGGGATGGCTTGCCCCAAAGTATTTGCACCACATGTCAAAGTTGTGTACCTCGGGTACTGTGCTTACTTGGTGAATCAAAAAGATCTGTCACAGTGTTACGTCATCACTCAGAGATGCCACTCAGGCTGTTTTTTAGGAAAACAGACCTCATTTTAGACACCTCAATCAATTTCCCCGTCCTGTCTTTTCCCCCTCAGGCCAAAGCATCCCAAGTTCAGTACTAATTATTCATATTATCAAAGTCCCTTGGGTCCTGATCAGACTGCTGTGCTTGGGGGCGTGCTAAAGCAGAACTGGAAACACTCCCAGTACCAAAGAATTTACAATCAATTTAAGGCAGGATGCAACAAGTGGGTATGTGAGACAATAATTAAGGTGAGGGGATTGGAGAGGAAACCAGTAATAGCAACATGTGGTCACATTGATCAGCTCCACACAGCCTCGTGGTTTAGAGTCAGCTGCAATTTTTTCAATTTTTTTTTTTTTTAAATGCTGAGATAGAAACAAATAAAATAGATAAAATCGTGATTTAGAGTTTAGGCTGTCATCCCCCTTAAAAAATCTGAAAGGTATGGCTTGCAAAATTCATCAATTATATCTACCAAAGTGTCAGCTGAATTCTTTGTCTTAGGAAGACATGTGGCTGAGGCTGGGAAAGCTCAAAGGACTCTAGTACCGTCTGATAAACTGTCAGCAGGACAACACTATTCAGGCTAATAAGATACTTTCTGCTAAAAGCTCTGTAAAATACTGCTCACCCAGGGAGTCTTGGGTAAAAGTTTGCACCGATGGAAATAGGCTAGAAGGACAAAAGTCCTAAAACCAGTAAAGCTTAGTGAGGAACATCAGTCACATTGTTGTGACTCTATCCAAAATGAAATGTTTGATTTTCTCCTGCTGGCACTGGGGCCAAAACTTTTGCCGACTTGCATGGTGTAGGACCAAAATCTTTGTCTGCGCAAGTGATGTCACACACATATCCTTTCTCAGTGGTAATTTACGTCATGTCAGGCAAGGTATAGACCTTTGGCCAATGTAAACTGGCATGGAGCTAGGTTAGTTGAGACCATCTGCAGAGTTGCCAAGGGAGAAATTTGCTCATGGATTTCATAGGAACTTGGATGGACAATACCACAGAAAGACAAAATAAAGGATCGTGAAGGCACATGTTTTCAATATACCAGCTGCAGGGGAAACGACACGTTGGTTTTTCATTTTCAGAGAGAAGGTGTCATCCTGTGGTCATCAGGATAGGTTATTTGGATGTGAGATGGAAAAGTGAAACAAGCTCTGAGACAATATGACGCCACGGAATCTACTAAAACTAAGAAAAGTGATCTGCAAGAAACTGGAAGACGAAAACCGTATCTATGACTGCCACCCAATATAATTTAATGTAGCAAATAACAAATACTCAGACTGAATATATGAGAGTAGAAACAGTGCAGGTATTAATATATCTGCTCTTCCCACAGATTGGCAAGCAGCCTAAATCCACTGCTACCTGAAATTATGCCAACCTGTTCAGCACGTCTGAATTTAAAACTAATCTCTTATTTACAATCAAAGCATCTACAAAGCTGGTGTTTGTAATGGGTTTTATTATACTGCATTAAAGATTGTTGTTGAAATTTGCATTTCCAATGGCCAATTAGTATATTTATTTATTAGAATTTAGTCATGCTATTTCTAGTAAATGAAATGTAGTGCATAAGAACATAAATAGGATTATTAGCTACATTCCTCTCTTTCCTCTTTTATGGGCTTCATTATTTTTGCACGAATGCCAGGATTTTTTTCTGTGAAAAATTAAGTTTGCATGAAGACTTGCCCACTCTCAAAAGCTGTGATGACATTCAGTGTGATTGCAAGTTATACCACATTAAAAAAGACGTTTCTCTGAGAGCAGTGGTTAAAACCCAGACGCCTACGTTTATTTACATTTGCAATGCTTGTGCCATGTGTATAGAGATACAGTGAACTGCTAACTTTTGGAATGAAAATAACTTGTGTCTGTGTTAAATGTCACAGGAAATTGTAGCACTGATTAATAAGTAAAGAATACATAATTAGAAAAAAAGTTGCTCCTTGTAAAACTGCTGTGTGTGTTTAAATTCTCATTCATTTTTTCAAGAATGGGCAGATTAAAATAAATAGATGGATCACGTAATGAAATTTGCTCTCCCCTTTAACGTGAGTGTTCAGGTTTCAGGATAATGTTGTTCCTTAACAATTTATTTAAAACAGGAGACAGAATGTTTCCATCATTACCTGATTTATTAAGCTTCCAAATATGAAGAAAAAATTCTGTGTTCTGTTTTGCCTCAGAATTACAGTTAATATGAATTAAATGACAACCCAAGTGACTAGAGAGTAGAAGTTTTTAATTAAAGCTTTGGAAAGTATTTCTTCATATTTTCATTGGTTACAAGTCTGCAAATAACAAGAATTGGGGTAACAAATGAAAGGGATGAGAATCATGAGATCCTGCTCCAGACTGGAAAATTCTCAAAATTTAGGACTTTTGTTTCAGCTCTCTGTGTCTCTTGCCACTTGCAGCATCTCCTTCCCTGGAGCTTTTGAAATGAAGCATTTGACATGCTTTTCAAACATGAACAAAATGTAACAATATGTAGAGATGAACTAACTAGATCCTTTTCTCAGATGGATATACTAAGGTCAACGTCTTAATCTCGAAAAGCTAGAAAAACCAGTGTTACCACAGAAGCTCTGTGAGCCTTGATGCTGATCAGAAGTCCTTCTCTTAATACAGCCTTCAAAACATGCGGATTTATTCCAGGAAAAGTTCTACATCTGACAAAAAGCTTTTTTGAACTTTCAGTGTTTTGTCATTCCTTAGACATGTGGAATCCGGAGAAATACTATTTACGTAAATTGATTTGTGGTAGACTTGTAATGAACTATATTAACTAGAAATAGTTAAGCTGGCTGTTAAAAGAAAAGAGTAACTGACACACTTCTGCACACTTACACTTTGAGATGGCCGAGATTGCTTTTTGGCAGAGAGAAAGCGAAGGTTTGATAGCATGGATGGCAGTTTTAAAGAGAGATCTCTTTTTACATCTGTTTTATAATGACAGTATATTTTCACTAACACTAAACTGAAAACCAACTTCACCAAAGTCTACAGCTGTGAAGGGCATCAAGAATATAATGCACTTTTTGCAAATCAGGTTGTCTTTCTTCCTTTTTTACTGTAATCAGGAAAGAGGGTCTTGCTTGAATTCAAGCATCATGTCACCTTTGCTGGGCAGTTCAAGTAGTTTGTTGTTTCTCCATAGCAGCCAGGTTGAAACCAGAACAGCACTGTCATTTCTTATCTAATCACTCTCTTTGCTCACTTCAAGGAAATATTAGAGAAAATTACATTTAACCTCTACAAAGTGCTCCTCTGCTTCACTCTATACATCACTGTGAGTCAAAAAATGTTGGACAACTCTTACTTACTTTCAAAGCTGATTTTTTAAAATGAGATCTCAGTTGTAGTATGCATATTCAAAGCCATTAGTCTCTTGACTTGCAAACGTAAGCTGAAATCATTTAGTCATGAAAACAACCAGAGAGAAAACAGTCCAGCAAAGCCGTGCTCAGATTTCAAGATGATGTTCAAACGGATCATCATGAAAGAAATTTTTGGAGTGCAAAGCAACTAAGCAAGAACTTCACTCCTGACTACCATTACTCACCTTTGCCAATCGTTTCATTGCACTGATCTGAAAATAGACGTGACTCTACTGGTAAAGCTCTGATAAAATCACCCAGGATGCTTTTCCTGTTGGCTGCCAGAGCTTCCAAGTGGCTACTGTGATGTTACCAGTGGCCATTACGAGCTGCTTCGGAGAAGTGTCCTATTAAGTAGGCAAACCTTCTGTCATTGAGTGCTCACCATCTGTGTAAACCTAGAAGGACTTTCCACAAGTAATTTCCTTGTAACTTCAAGTGCAATGACACGTGCTGTGATCACTGCCAGCTTGGTAAGCAGTGACAAAACAAAACACCTTCCAGCAACTCCCTTTGAAATACCTGTCACACATATAGGCAAGTTGGTGACAGCAACAGTGACAGTAGACTTGTCTTACTGCAAGGTAGAAGCTTATTTTGAACATCTTGACCTATTTTGTGAACCCAGCGAGAGTGGCGTTGTCTGAGGGAGGGATTCAATCAGGTTCCTTGTCTGACTTCCCATTCAGTTTTGCTGACAGTCTGTTTTCCCTTGCGAGTACAAACAAGTCTCTGCGACAAAGCAAAGTTTTCTGGCTTCAGCAAGATGGTAACTGGAATGAGAGGAGACTTTAAAGATTACGGCATTCACTTAAGCGGCCAAATAGATACTTTCCTTTTTTATTGTCAGCTTGCTGACTTAATGCTCTTTTCTCTTTGAAATGATTCAGGCTAGTAAAGGTGCTCATCACATTACAGGAAGACTTTGTAACATGAGGCACAAAATCATTAACAACTTAATCTGAATTAATTTGACCTGAACTTGCACTATATCTGCCCTGTCCCTTTTCCAGGTCTGCCGCAGGTTTGCTTTCAATGTCCTTCTGAGAGAGTGAGTCTTACAGACATCACCCACATATCGACATTCAGTGTGTGTTGGCAATTTATCATTGTTGAACCACACTAAAGCATTTTGTTGGCTTGCACTTGTGTTTGAGCTCAGGCTTCACACTTTTCATCTAAAGTTACAGACTCGCTGCCATGACTGAAACAGCAGCCAGTTGGGAAGAGGAAATATGACTGGTGGAAAACTGGCAATTCTATTGTGAAATATTGTTATGCAATGGTCAATACAACATCAGTGCAAAGGGAATGTCCTGTTCTTCCCCACGCCACACCAATGCCAGCCTGAACACAGTGCAAAAGGCTAGAATTAATGGAGTGTTATAAGGACCCAGATGCTTCATACGCATCTGAGCCTGGAAAGGAAAGGACAGCAACAGAAGCAGGAAGCTGCTAACACACTTTCATCTGGCCTTGCTTGGCTTGGGTCCCCACTGAGCAGAGAACTTGGTGCAGTTTTTGGAAGTATTTGGAAACTTTCAGGAAAAGACGTCTGAGTAGCTTAGGAGCATGCCAGAGCCATAGGGTTTCTCTAGATATGGAGTCTTTTGGACCATTCCATACTGAGCTGTCTCTATGGAAAGTATATTTCTTAGAATCTTAGAATTAATGTTGCCTTGAGTCTTAGTCACCTTCTCTCAAACCTCTCGTCAGTAGTCCCTTCCACTCCTAGGGACCACAGATGAAAAGCTATGCAGCGCAGACCCTTGTTATTCATGTAGAATTGCTGTGGCTTTAGGTAGATCCCTTTGGATCTAATTGTGAGGCTTTCTTGTTTAGCGGGGCGGAAGGAGCTGGTGGTGTGAAGAATAGAAAAACAGCAGAGGACACCTCTGCTGATACTCACCCACCAGTCCCTCTCATGCTTCCCTCTCTAGACTGGGTTCCTTTCCTCCCTGCGATTTCCTGACAGTTCCTCCATTAGCAGGGATCTGGAGGATACCCGATTGAAGATTTTCCCCGTGGTGAGGACAGGGATACTTATGTGCATCCTGCATGGTTGTTTCCCACAGTGCATTCACATGGTATTAGATCTGTGGGTATTCTGCGGGCAAGGCACTCATCCAGAGATTTCATTTCCATTGACTGGTCTTACAGTATTACTGACGTGCGTCATGATATCACCAAGAATCACAGCAAAGAGAAGACTCTGACTGGATTTAGCTACTTTAGAGTTTTTGCTGTCCTTTGCCTGGAACCACCTGCCTGTTCCTGGATGTGTTTTCCTTTCTGACCTCCAGAGCTTTGCCTAATGCACTTCTGGTCAGGGTAGTATCAATTTAGAAATAAGCAAAGGTTTTATATATTTAAGGACATTGGGGTAAAAGAGTGCATTAGTGAGGAGAAAGGTAACTTGTGAAATGGGGTGCTTTAGGGCTTGGGGACAAGAGAATTGAAAAACATTGGATTTGGGGCTAAGAGAAGTTTTGGGATCACAGTGCTGGGTTGGACTGTTGGGGAGCTAGAGGAGGCTGTGTATATGAGGGACTGAGAGTCAGCAGAAGTTGTGATTGCCTCTGGCATCCTCCCCTTTTGGGTATTTTTAACTCAGACTCCAGGTCCAGAACACACACATGCGCGCGTGTGTGCGCACACTCACACAACTGCTCTTCATTTTCTTCGCTGCTGTCAGAAATATGGTCCTATCCCTAATTACTTCTTGGCGAACTTGTAACATTGTTCTCATCCCTAAAGATACAGCAAAATTTCCCCTTATTTCAGTACATCTGTCAATGAACATTTGCATACATTTAACACACTGGTGTATCTGATTTGGACAGGAATGTTGGCCCAAAGGTGGGAGAATTAGTTTTGCCAGAAACTATCTCACTTTAGTTCATGTTAGCAAGATCCCATAAGAGCTTTTTTAAGTGGCAGCTATTTACCCAACAGTAATTTCATAAAATTCAAAAGAACTGTATTAAAACCAGATAATTTTCCAGTTCAGGGTAGGTCCTTCAGATGGAGTTGTCAATTTTTCTGTAGACAGACGCCAGTTGAAAACTAAAGGAAACAGACACGATTCTCAAATTCTTCTATACCTCCCTTCGGGCAGTTATGCACATTCTTTGTGGAAACTGTTGCAAAAAAAGTGGGAGAAAAGCTACTGATTTTTTTCAATATGTCACTCAAAAAATACTATGAATACTATTTTATACTCCTATATAAAGCAAAACCACATGGAGTATTATGTGGAATATTTAGACAAAACTTCTAGTACTGCAGATTTTGAAGTCTGAGTTGAAGTTTATTGCATGAACTTTTTCGTATCCTACATACAGATATTATTGATGTACAATTACAAATCTGAAAAGGCTAAGTAGTCACAGGCATAATTTCATTATCTTTCTCCCCCCTTTTTGTCTAGTTCCTGTTATACGATTGTTAAAGACATTTGATTGTGTGTCTCAACATATTTTAGATGGTACAGAGGTTTTCAGAATTATAAACAGTGATTTTACATGATCATATGCTTCCTCAGTAGAGTTAAACCCCCCTGAAGTATCTTTATCGAATAGAGTTCATAATCTGAAATATTATACGCAAAGAACAACTAACTTCTTTTGAAGGAAGCGTGTAACCCTGTTGTAACTTCAGACTTTGGGACACTCATATTTAACCTCTCTAATTCTGAACCATAGATCTGGACTACAACAGTCAAATTTTTTGCCAGTTATTTAAAACTTAATAAAAGCTATTACTACCTCCTTATTTCCCTTTATGTCAAGAATGGGCTTTAATCTATACCTCATATTCAAACACACTGGAAATGTGGAGCTTCTTATTTTTGATTGGATATATACCTTGAGTTTAGTGTCACCTCTGCTATTATAAAATATTTTGAAATTTTTAATTCTTTTTAACAGTGTGGTTATGATTGCGAACCAAATGAAAATCACATTAGGCCTTATTCAAAGACAGAGGAGCAGAAAGTCCAGTTCCAAAGAATTTATGAACAAATTACGTTCAAGGTAGAGTCAAGAAAACTAGATTCTCTGTATTAACATTTACAAATAATTGTATGAAATGATGTTGACCAAGTTTCTACATTTTGTAAAATTTTGCTGGTTCACTGTCAGATTGCGTGTATACAGTTGCTGATTTATTCCATTTCAAAGCAAGTTATTTACCAGTTTTTCGTGATATGAGGTGAGCTATAATAAATCTCCAACTTGCCTGGCTTTTTATGAAGAGCAGACATTGTATAGTGACTTCCTAGACTTCATAAACGGTTGCTGCATTTTTAAAGCCTTGTTGATTTGTAGGGGATCTTCACTGTCACATTCTTCTAATCATAAAATTCCAGTTAATAAACTGTGTCAGTACAGAGAATAGTTCTTCCAGATGAATTAGAAAATGAAAAGCATTAAATGAAAAACTTATTGCTGAAGAATCTACTAAAAATCTTGTTGAAGACCCTATTCAAACTCTTGGTAAAGTAGATCTCACTTTTCTGTACCTATTTCTTCTTTTTAAGCTAAGTTTTGAGGCATTTTGTAGCTTTAGAACTGTCTGAACTTTCAAGAAAGTAATTTATTTAGCAATGCTTGTTACTCATCCTACATAGAGAGATAATTTGTGGTGAAGTCAGAAGAAGCTCCAGTCAGAAGAAGCTCCAAACAAGAATCCCAACTCTAAACTCAGAGAAAAATTTAAATCCATCTTCTGCAGCTGCTGGACAAAACCTGTGAAATCTTGGAATATTTCAAAACATCTGCATCTAGGTCAAGACTTGACACTCTAGTTCCTCCTTATTTTAATGAAGCTGGGTGATTCATGGAAATTTAGAGTTACTCTACACCAACCGTTGATAACATATATTCTTAAATGAATTTCTATAATATTTCTTTAATTTCCAATGTATATTTCAGTGCCTCAGAACTTTGGATTGAAAGGAGCAATGTTCTTACACCAACCCATGCTTATGTGCTTCATAGTTCATAAGAAGTAATATTTCTTTCTGTAATGACACCCAGCAAACGAGTTAGAACTACTGGTGTAGAAGTGACTGATTCAATGGTTATGGTGTCTGCCAGAAGATAATGCGGGTTTTTTGTAACACTCATGTTTAGAAAGAGAGCTTCTGGGGAAAAATAAGACATGAGAAAGCGTAACTGGTAGTGGTTTGTGTGAATTTGGAATCCATTTCCTGCAGAGTCATATGTTTGTCATGCCCCCCCAAATGTGATCTTTAAAATGTCTGTTTTCCTTTATTTTTTCTTAAAACATGGCCTTTCAAATGTCATGATTTTACTATGATAACCCCTACTGCGACTTCAAGCTTAATCATGCGTAGGCAGTGCCATCTTTGGAATCCTTTGAATCTCACCTGGCATAATTTGCCATAGATAACAAAACGATGGCAATTTATGCTAGCTAAGCATTTCTATCAGAGTTTGTTTCTTTCTGTTGTTTAAGATAAAATCAAAACTATCAGGTGTTTTGAAAAGCAATATTTATGCCATCCGTGAATTACCTCTGCTAAACATAGGAAGATATGCCGTTCAATTGGCTGATATACATAAAATCCTCTGGACTATCAGATTGGCTGCAGGTTTTACAATTCGATTCATGTACATTAATGTGCATAATTCTTTATTGTGCTCTTTTTTTCGGATGCTAATGACATGCACGTGTTATGATTTTCATTACACTACCTAGGATGTGCAATCAAGCAGTTTCCATAGCAAGTTTTTCAGCCCTATCACAGTTGCTTGTTTCTTTGCATTGTCTAACTTCCCCTCACTGTCTGCAGTCTAAATTATCTGGTTTTGTATAATTTATGACTGGACATTAGCATACCCTACTGATTTTTAATGGCCAGCCGCTTCTTTGAGATATCCCTTTGACCTCCTCTTGACAAGCTTGGCACTGTAAGCAACACAATACTCACTGGATGGCAACCTCCTATGGCAGCCATAGCTAAGCTCATGACTGTTTGGGACCTACTTAGCTAGCAGAATGGTATTAAGCAAAACGAATATTTTGACCAGTCAGCTGTACAAGAAGAACTCTGCAAGAATGTCAAAATTTATGAATCTTGGCAAAATGCGGGTTTTAATATATTTCTTTCTTAAGAGTTTGACTGTATGTTAGCTTTCTTCTATTAATCTAGATATACATGTGAACATGCAACACAAACATCCTGATAATTGCCTAATCGATTGTTATTAATTATTTCATTTTTATACCTGCAAAGAGTTGTAGTGAGGAAGCCATGAGTGGAAGATTTTAAGATTCCTATATATATAACTTTTACAAAAGGCTTTTTAAAGAACCCCTTGCATAAATTTTAGGCAACAGTGTACTCTAGTGCCACGTCTGTTGGCAGGTTCATCTACAATATCCCAAGACTTTGGGAAAAGAAAGAATCTCTTAGGCATATGAGCCCCAAATTATAAAATAATTTTGCTTCAGATGTAAAAGCCAGATTAACTCATGGCAGCTGGCTTGTAAATGTATTAAATGGACAGAGGCATAGTGAACGTCCTTCAAGATGGATTTCTTGTCATCTTTTCTTGTGAAAAGAGGTTTATCCCATCCCTTCAAAATCTGTAGGGTATCCTATTTTTTTAGTCTCAAAAATATATTTGGTTTTCTTTGAAGATGAATAAAACTGAGATGCTATTATATTCAGTTCCTACTTTGCAGCATCCAGAAATTCCTTTGCTATTAATATGCCAGAGAAACAGATTTCTTTGATTTTTTTTCAGTTTAGAAGATCAAAAGCTGTCAGAAATTGTTTCAAAAGAAAAATAAATCTTTGAGAAGTTGGATTTGAAATAATGAGTCTCCAGCATGTTGCATATACGGTACTTAGAGCTGTTTAATGGAAGATGCTGCTATAATTGTGGGGTTTGCCTTTTTACAAATATCACTCACCTAGAAGACATTTCAATATTAGTTTTGCTTTTTGTAAAAGTAATTATTAGAAAATTGGATATTAATGGCATTCTTTTTGTGTAACTTCTTGCAAATACTTAATCGGGCAAAAGAAAAAAACAACACACGTTTCGACTAAGAAGAAAAACTCTTGAAAACAATTTAAAAGGCTGCACAGACTTTTGTCTTCGTGTAAAAGCTTTTATTTTTTTCATTAATATTTTTGTGTTTAGGGAAACTGATCATTACGCTGACATGAAATAGCACTTTGTTGTTGCTTTATTTGCTGTGGAAGCCCCGTGGCCTGCCTCGTGTGGTTTGTGGGGGCCAGTCTTTGCGCTAACGGCCCATCAGATAGCGTTGTGACAGCTCTAATATATGCACAAAGGCCTTGCTGTGTCAGAGAATCATATAGACATTAAAACTTGGACGCCTTGGTTTGTATTAACACCATCAAGAAACCAAGCCTGATTTGGTTTGTATCGATAACATCAAGAAACATGGTGCGAAGATATCTGTCCTGTAAGGGCTGAAAGAGCAAGTGGTAAAAAAGGAGCTGAAACAAGACGATTAAATATTGATAAACACTAGAGCCATTTGGAAATAGCCTTGAACGCGTACAGCCTAGCCTGCAGCTAAAGATTAAGATGTCACTGTGGCTTTCAACTTTTTCATCAGTAAAGCTCTAAATCAATTCTAAACCTATAACCCATCTCTATTATTCTACATTTACAGCGGCCTATTGGGAACAATATACACCAATTCATCACCGAGAAAACGTCTAATGATTGTGCTGGCAAATAAATAAGTCAAACATGCTTTTTTTGGAAGAGGACTGAATATACTTTTACTTCCAAATTAAAATATTTAGTGCTTTATAAAGCAGTTGCTATTTAAACTGCCAATAATGTTTAACATGAATTTACTCACCACTGCCTATCCTCATACTGTATAATTTATAACACTAAGCCCTTTCAATACTCCAAAATGCCAGATAAACTTTTCTCATTTGCTCTTAATTTGGTCACGCAGGATAATACCAACATCTGAAGGCTCTTTAAACTGCTTTTTAAAATGCATTCCTGAAAGCACCACCAATGCCACCTCTGCTCCTTGTCATCTTCCATAATTATTTCCAATCCAAAGCGGTCCTTAATGCGCTTATTAATCTGGCATTCTCCTCAGTGTGAAGCACATTCAGCTCTATTAATTTTTAAAAACCCTTTTTTATGGGGGACTGCAGATGCTTGGCTATTACTGAAAAGCTATTAGAAGTTAACACCTTTCTCTCCCCAGGGACTGGCATCATCCTATGCTTCCAAATGCCACCCTATTTTACATTATCAGCTGCTAAGACTAAGTATTAGAGACTTTTTTTTTTTTTCTCCTGAACTGTTAATGCTATTATTAGCTAATGGCAGAGTTCTGTATAGCATATAGATACGTATACTCTCTCAATGTCTACAGCATATGGGGTTTTATTTATCTGCCTTTGAACAATGGGGCTTTTCATTTCTGCCATCCATTAGAAGAAAACTCACAGGTAAATAACCACTAGTCTTATTCCCAGGGGCTGAGATTATTTTCGCCTTTTCTTGACTTGGATATTACAATCAGGCCAATATTCAGAAGAAAAAATGTGAAAGAAACGAAGCCATCACCCTTCAAACCATAACACGGTTTGCTTTGTGGGGAACTCTTTCCCTTTTAGAGAGTGTCTTTGTCTTTGTGAAACACAAACCTTCCTTGACGGACTGGGAGCTAAAAGTGCTGAAAAAACATTACAGAATGCATTTTCTGAGCTGGCAGCAAATATTACAATTGAAAGAGCTTTAAGTCCCAGCTATTCATGGCAGGATCTGCCTGTTGTTGTGAAAACAGGACAGAGCTCGGTCTCAAGGATGGGCTCCTCTGTTCATGGCTTCCAGGAGTTTTTGAGAAGCAAACCACTAAGACAGGACAGAGACGTGTGTGAGTCTGTGTCTGTATTCTCCCTCAGAATCTCGACTTTTCACCAAGTAACGCACGAGGAGTAGAAAACAGTCCAGCATTGGCTTTTCTGACCATTTTGAGCTGTGATGACTAAAGACAACAAACTAACATATTGCGGCTTGAAAATGCTTGGATTGTGCATAATAAACCAAATGTGCTACCAAACAAAAGAGCACAGAGATTATGATAGTGTCTTATTAGTCAATATTCTGTATTGAATTTAGTAAAATCTGTATTAAAGCTTGTTCCAAAGCTGTGGAACAAGTGTCTCCAGAAAACTGCAGAATGTCTAACAGCCACATAAAATTTAGGTCTAACCTGCCATGGGAGATCCAGGAGCCAGAACATGAACCTGGATAGTTGTACAGCAATTGATGGGGTTTCCCGTCTCAAAGTCCGGACATTGTAAAGGCTGCAGGGGAGGGAGGGTCATTCCAAAATTCTGGGAAGTGTGAAGGGAGTTACTTGCCACGATTCTGATAATATTTGAGCTTTAGCTATTATCTATTAATATTTTTACTCATTAGCACCTGAAGGACTTGGTGAAGACCAGCTCATAGCTGCTGCAGACAAAGGAGAAAGAGCTCTTTCCCAGAAAACATTATATTTTCTCTTCATATAGATACGTATAATACACAGAGAACAGACCAGTATAAGATGTTGGTTAATATATGGTCTGAATATGAGGCCGGTCAGCAGTGAAAACTTGCTGTGGCCCTTGCAAAATGAGAGCTGACAGTAGATGTATATCCATACTATGGGGAAAGAATTCCCAATGGTCCTTTATTAGCATTAGGGCCATCTTTACTAGCATCTTGAGAAATGCAAAGATTACATCAACTTCATGCATAAACCAGGGAGAACCCTCACTTCTGGCAGGGGTATTCTGCCTCAGAATGATGTCCAAAATTGGGCACAGATGAGGATTTGCCTGGAGTGGCAGGATGCAGGGCAGGAGGATGCACAACACAGGGCTTGGTCCCCCCAGACACTGCAGATCTGGTATGTAACCAGTGCCCCAGTGCCCGCGTGAACTCATTCCTCCCATTTTCTGCCTTGGCAGCTTTTTGGTTGGACTCAGTGGTCACAGCCAGACACAGTGGAAAGGTAGCTCAGAAGCACCTTCCCAACATCACCAGGGTGCAGAATGGAGCTCCCAGTATGCGGGACAGCCATTTGGACACTCATGGTGAGAACCAAAATAACAGAGCATAGACCTGTCTTGCAACAAATCACAACAGCCCTTCTTTAAAAGGCTGCCAAAAACTCCTAATGTATCCTACTTCAACATTTGTTGCGGTGTGTGCCTAGGCTTTTGATTACTTTCACCTTTTCCTTTGTTATTTTATAAGACATTCGTGCAAAATCCAAGTTGCCAATTTCTGTCCTTCCAGATTTATGGAAGCACGTCACTGTGTTCAAATAACAATGCTGGAAAATAAAGTGGAAACAATGACACTAGAGAAAATTATGATCGAATTATGCTTTAAAACACACAATGACAGAGCTGGGACACTCTGACCTGAGTTAGCGTCAGCCTAAAGAAAAAGCCACGAGGAGTGGTGGCTGCTTTAACTGAGAACTTGCTGGCAGTTTTTTGTTTCCCTGACAAAAGTAAACCTGATGCTGAGCACTCGAAGCATCTCAGCCAGCTCTGTGGATGTTAAAGAAATGTGGAATGGAGACATTGATACTACTTCAATTTTTCAAGCAAAAAACCCCATTAATTTTTTAACAAAAAGTCTTTCTGAAAAAAATGTTAGAAAATTTCTATACAAGTCTCAGCTCCACCTTAAATGTGCGTTCTCTTTCCCCATGCAACATTATGAATGGTCCAAAGACTGGAAAGCTCTTTGGAAGATTAGAAAGAGATGCGATTAGTCGGTTCTCTTAAATGCGTATTATATGCTTGATAGACCGGAACTGCTCCTATAGTGTCACTTCATCCCATCCCACAATTGCCTTATTAGTGCATGAGCTTTTCCATTAATGAAGTGGTTTTCCTCGATTGTTTTGTTGAACCACATCCGCTTCTAGAAATCAGGAGCTGTGTATAAAAAGTTGCAATCCCAGTATTTGGTGACTCTGCCTGGGCTGTCCTGTTGCCATTTCTAGCCGTCCATACAACCCCAGAGCAAAGAACAGATTGAACCACTCGTCCAGCCCAGGGCAACCGGCACATGGAGAGTATCTGAGAGTTGTAGGAAACCCCATGAGGTTTGGAGGTCTCCCAGCACGTCCCTGGCTGCTGCTCAGGCCCCGGATGTTCAGGCTGTGCGTGGTGGAGCCACCTGCAGTCTCGTCTTCCCCTTTGAACAGCGCACCCTTTGTCCACGAGGGCTTGAACAAGGTGTTGTTCTTTTCTGAAAAGACTTTAGGCCAAACCAATGAAGAAGAATGGGATTTTTTGCAAACATGACACCACAGAAGCTATGGGTCCACATTACAGTAGCCTCAAGCCTGCTCATTGAGCTGGCCGTGTTTCCATGGGGCTGCAACAGTAGCTGGGCATTTGCAAGGTGCAGGGCTAGGGATGCCACCCAGAGGGACCTGGACAAGCTCAAGAAGTGGGCTTGTGTGAACATCATGAGGTTCAACAAGGCCAAGTGTAGGGTCCTGCACCTGGGTCGGGGCAGCCCCTGGTATCAAGACAGGGTGGGGGATGAAGGGGTTGAGAGCAGCCCTGCCCAGAAGGTACTGGTGGATGAAAAGCCAGACATGAGCTTGCAGCCCAGGAGCCAACCATATCCTGGGCTGCATCCCCAGCAGCGTGGCCAGCAGGGCGAGGGAAGGGTTCTGCTCTGCTCTGGTGAGACCCCACCTGGAGCACGGCATCCAGCTCTGGAGTCCTCAGCACAGGAAAGACATGGACCTGCTGGAGCAGGTCCAGAGGCGGCCACAAAAATAAACAGAGGGCTGGAGCACCTCTGCTATGAGGAAAGGCTGAGAGTTGGGGTTGTTCAGCCTGGAGAAGAGAAGGCTCTGGGGAGAGCTTGTGGCAGCCTTCCAGTATCTGAAAGGGGGTTTATTAGAAAGATGGGGAGGGACTTTTTAGCAGGGCCTGTTGTGATAGGACAGTGGGTAATGGCTTTAAACTAAAAGAGGGTAGATTAAAGCTAGGTATAAGGAAGAAATTCCTTTTTCTAAGGGTGGCGAAACACCGGCCCAGGTTGCCCAGAGCGGTGGTAGATGCCCCATTCCTGGAAACATTTAAGGTCAGGTTGGATGGGGCTCTGAGGAACCTGATGTGGTTGAAGATGTCCCTGCTCATTGCAGGGGGGTGGGGCTAGATGACCTTTAAAGGTCCCTCCCACCCCAAACTATTCTAAGATTCTATGCTTTCCTCCCACTGCAAAGCAGCCTGGGGAAAAATGCATGTCGGAAACATTCCTGCCCAGGCACCCTGCTTCCCAAGGGAATAGTAAAGATGTTCAAGTTTTGACTTGAAAAAACTCATTAACTCCAACAAATTTGGGGTGGCTTTGTGCTGATTAAATTATTTGCCCGGCCCTATTGAACGCTAAATAAATGTAGTCATTCAAATGTTGGATAGTTAGTAAAGGCACTTTTTCCTCTCTAAAGGTGTAATTCTTTTGCATGAGATTTAGACAGCAGATATTGACAGAAGAATAGATAATAGATAATTGATGTCAAAGGTTGAATAAGAAAGTTGTCGATCAGCCAGACTATAAGTTATCTCTCTATGTAAAGTAATATAAAGTAATGATGATTTATTGCTTGAAAAAGTTGCTAGATTGAAAAAATTCTTTGGAATTGCTGGTGAATGCAGATGGATTTTTCTAAAGAATTCTACTCAGACCTTTTTCTCTTCCAAAAGAATACTGCTGGTTCTAATTATATGTATTTTTCAAAATTGCGTTTCTAAAAAGTTATACTGTCAGAACACCGAACATCGCATTTTTAATACTTACAGAAAAAGGAATCTTTTCAGTTGTCTAATTTGATACAGTGAAGTGATAAGAAAAGATGTGATTTGGCTTTACAATATCCTTCAGGTGCACTGCATTACACAACCTATAGCAGCTTCACCTATTAAACCCCAAGGAAATATGATAAAATGATTTGTAAAAATAACAACGGTCTCTAAGGTGCGGTTTCTGAGTAAAAGATTAGTACTGGAGATGTAAAAAATTAGTATTGGAGGAAAGGTGAACTATTTAAAAGGTATTTCCTTAATATCAGGAGACGATCCAGTTTAGAAGTGCTTCCCTCATGTTTCATTTAGACACTTCTCAAATTGGAAATCTGCTTTGAGTCCAGCAAATAATCTCATGCTCTTTCCAAAAAGTCCCCTTGGAAATCCATTGTGCACAAAGCAGCAGGGGTATAGGTTACACTTCACAGGGATCCATCTACACAGAAAAGAAAGCTCAATATATTCCTCAACTTAGATTCTGGATGTTTTCCAGAGTCATAAAAATGGCATCCCTCATCTATGCCTTTTCTAATTTTTTTCCTGTTATCCTTATGAAAAAGACCTTCTCAGTGATGGTGACATCTTTCTGTCCTGAACTGTATGAGATCCGTTCCTGACTAAAACACCTTTTTTGTGTTACTAGATTCTTATGCTGTTTTCACAGACTGTATTTACAACTCCTAATATTGTTTAGTTTATGGTACCCTTGAATTTCATACACACATTCAAAGGTGCTTGAAAGAAAGCACAGCACCTAAAATAGCTTGCGCCACTGCCCTAAAATATTAATCACTAGTGTAACTCCATAAGAGTTACATCAGGCATGAGTTTAACCCTACTTTTTGTTTTAAATCAAAAGAAATTGATTTCTTTAGCAAACACACCCTAAACCACAGGATCAAAGGCAGCTGAGGCACTATAAAACCTCTTATTTCTTTCCCCCTCCACCTTCCCAAAAAGCTACAGGGCAGCCTGTAAACTGGCTTTTTGAGCACACCAATTTCGAAGCAGCTGATTCTGCTAACAGCAGTCCTCAGCTGGGAGCAATGATGTCACTGGTTAACACTCCAGAGCCCACAAACTGCTCCACTGATTCCTCTCGTCTCGGTCTTTCTCCGGATCAATTTAAGTGCTGGTGGTTCTCCATGGAAGTTAATGAACTTAGAGAGGTGTTTGTGGGTCAGTATATATCTAGGAGAAATGTATTGTTTTCAAGAAGATTGAGTTAAACTTGCATTCGTGTTACTGATTCTGCAGAGAATAATAAACCAGAAACAAGAATATTTCTTGAAAATAGAAGAACCTTCATGGATAAATAATTGATGGAATGCATCTTGGTATCCTAAAACATTTTCAAGAAATAATAGGTCATAAAACTTTGCATAAGGAAATATTATATGGACAGAAATGAAAGGTAGTGATCTTGGAGAATAACTCTATTCAGACTGAACTTGTGATATTAAGTTTTATAATATTGCATAAGTAAGCCCAAACCCCGAGATTTCCAGGGAATATTGCTTTCGAATTTCCACACATCGTACACGTCTCTGTGGTTGAGAAATATGTTTCCATGGTTAGGAAGTGTGCTCTCATGGCATTTTTGTTTTCAAATTTTCATTAAAATATTTATTCTAATAGAATATAATAGAAACAAACAGAGACTTGGCAAGTGTAAACATCGACACTTTAACAGATACCGAAGATATGCAAACTTTTGAATCAACAGTAGACATTAAAAAATTCAGAAGCTTAAAATGAGTAGTGCAAGGGTGGAAAAACAAAATCAACAAGAGTCAAGAGTGTCCATATTTTGACGCTATGCAAATGCCTGCACTTGTTTACAGCTCTGGGTTGTTTACAGACAGTCAGTGTCCTCTGCCAGAGCGCAGATATCTGATCCGAGAGCTGTGCAGCCATGCTGGCACGATGCTGTCCCCAAACCAGCGGTATCTGCCCTTTCCTGCCACCCCCGAGGAGTGAGACAGGGGACACAGCGTGGAGCTAACCTGCTGTGCAGCTGCTGGACTGTAGCTCTGGGTGCTACCAGCCCCGGAAAGACTCACCTCTTTCCATGGCCTGAGCACACCTATGGTCCACCTTATGGCCCAAGCACTGGCTTGGGATCAAAATGGGTCCTGCAGAAGCTGCCGTTTTGACATGCCTGAGGCTGTTACATGGGGAAGGAGCTGCAGCCTGTGGTGGTGGGAGCCCTGCTTTCAGTGTCTATGCTTTCTGTGCAGGTAGAGCAAGAAAAAACTTGGTGCTGTTGTAAGATGGACATTAGAAGCTCACTGCATTCTTCATTTTCCTTCCCCAAAGTTGCCTTGTTTGTTTCAGGTGCCTTTAGGTCTCTGCTGGGCTCTGCATGGTTACCTCCAAGGTGAGGACCTGGAAGGTCAGGCTTGTGTCCCGTTTCCTCCACAGCATCCCCTGTTCCCCCTCGCATTTGCCAGGCAGAGGGACACTGGTGTAGGTCCCAGCTCTGATGTCTTACCACTTGAGGTACAGAGGCTCTAGGAGGTCACCAGCAAGAGACCGACTGTCTTTGTTCACTTTACTTAAAAGACAAGATATTTTCCCTCCTCAAGTGTGAGATGCCCTCACCGCAGCCAGCACTGCCACAGACTGTAGGCTTTCTCATTTTGCCCTCCCAGTTCAACACATCCACCTGCACCCTCTCCCAGGGCTTTCTGGCTGATGGTGAAGGACTGCAGATTTAGTGCAGGTTCCCAGTTGCCCATGCTTGCAGTGACAGGTTACAGGCTCCACATTTCTCCTCTTCGAACAGCCCTTAATTCTGAAGACGTGCCATTGTTCTGCGAGCAGGTTCAGCACACAGAGTTTACCATCAGTTGATTTAAAAAGGCAAAGAGAAATCTAGCAAAGACACTCAGTGGTGTCACGCCCCGAAATGCTGCCGCGCTGTGTGACTTATGGGGCCTTTGCTGAAATGAACAAAGTAGCTCTGCCTTGTTATGTTGGAGCCATAGTCAAGCCCTTCCTGGGATTTCAATTCCGTTTTATATCCCCTGTGGTTGTACACAAATTCCACGGTTGAATAAATAGACTTTGGCGATGATTACTGGGAACCTTAGGGGTTAACAGTGTTCTTAGCCTTTTCCCTAATTGGTGTTTACTCTCTTGATGCCTTTCCATGTGCATGCTATAAAATATTCCCCAGAAAGAGTTTTGCCTCTTGCCAAGACGTTGTGCTTTGCACTAGATGAAATTCCTTGACGGAAAGCTATGAATGGCACCTGTTGTAGTGCTGAGATAAAACCCTGGGAAATAGCATACCAGCTACGGAGCGGCAACACCAGGCTGTGAAATGCTCTCCACTACCTCTCCTGCAGCCTACGTGCTCAAAGAGGGCTCCGCTCAAACTGTGAGGCAGATGCTTTTGAATGATGCCTAGATTCCACATAAGATTTTAGCCCTTGAATCTACACCCGTGGAGGGGGGGTCCTCATCGTGAAGAGTTGGCCTGGATTAAGTGTGCAGTGGAGAAGAGGAGGCAGGCACAGAATTTAAACTTGGGCTTGTTGAGCTATGGGCTTAAACTTGTGCTATGTCAGAGGTGGATTGTGGAGAATTCAGAACAACTACCCATTCACTTCTACCTGAGATGACCGAATCAGTCAGTTCCAAATAAAAACCTTCCCATGTCTTGTAGCAGTTTACCCCACTTGCAATACAGACACAAATCACAGCTCAGGTTCCCACAGCTGTGAGGCTATAAATCCATGCTGGTATTTCTGCAGCTTGCATCTCTTATTTGTGCTGAGAAGAGGTCTTGGCTTCCAAGACATGTCTCCTCCCCCTCAAAGTCATATGATACTGAGACCAGTAGCATCTTTAATGGTCTCTGTACCCTCCTCAGCAGAACTTGACTCTGAACTGGTGATAGGAGTCAAAGCCCGATCCTGATTGTCACAGTATGGAAGGACATGGCTTTGCTGAGTGGCTGGTTATGGCCAACAGCTCTTGATAAACACCACTGGGATCCTCTGCCTGCACTCAGATAACAAGGAGGTCCAAAACCAGTGCAGAGATCTGGATAGGTGAAAAATGCCTGGGTTTAGTGTTGTCAAGCTATTGGCCAAGGAGGCTTTCTTCTAGATTTTGCAATTAAAATGGCTTGATCTTGCCTGCTTCCCAGCTTTTAGAAAAAGTGACAATGATCCAATCGGTACGGTCCTAAACAATGCACACATAAGGAGACCACTTGGTTCTGTCAGGAGCTGAAGCATTGTGAGGTGTTAATTGGAAGGTGACCACACCAGCTGTATGACCCCTCCAAATTAGCCTACACTAACTTACCACACTGTGAGTTTGCATCTAAAATTCAGGAACAGAAGAGGCATTGTCTGGCTGCTTAATTCTTTTTAAATCTACAGGTGGAAGATATTTCTGCACAAATAAAACCATTGCTTACAGGCTAAAAAACTATCTAAAAAAGAAAATCGTATTTATGTGTTTATTTATGATTTAGTCAACGATAATTTTATTCTGAGATCACATTCAAATATAGGCACATATATAGTCTGTCAACATATGTGATGTTGGCCATTATAAGTGATATAACCCACTACATATTAGTAGTGCCTGCTTTCTTTCATATTAAACCTCAGCTCTAAATTCCATGTTCACCGCCACCCTTCCTACTCTGAAAAAACACTCTTATAATTTAGAGGAATACAGGTTTAACTAAGCTTCAAGGTTTACATTAAAGAGGGAGAAGGGAATGCAAAGATTTAACAAATGTGCATGCTCTCAAGTTTAAGAATATGCCCTAAACAAGATTGATTGAATATTTTTCAACAAGACTTTTTTTGACAGAAAGCTGGGTCTGGTTGAATGATGTCCCTTTAACTTCTCCACCCCCTCTGCCCCCAGCAATATCTGCTTTCCATGGAATTTTGCCTTGTTGAAAAATTGAACATCCTTCCACTCTCCAGATCCAAAATCTGTTTAAAAATGATGTGCTGTCAGTTATAATTGTCGCTGGGGGCTTTGTACTACCATTTACTCTTTGGCTTTGGGCTCCCAGCTAGTTTTATTATCTTCCACACTTGGGGGACATCTTGGATGCACCCTAGCAGGTCAGCAAGACGCAAAAATCCAGAGCATGAAAGGAAATCCTGCCACTCTCCTTGTTACTTGCTCCTACCTTCACTCCCTCCCCTCTCCAGCTTCTGACCCCTGGCCTTTTATTTCCCAGTCTTGCTCCCTGGTTTCTCATCTGTCACATCACACAATGGCTGTTTCCCTCTCATGCTGCCTCCTAGCAGTGGGGAGATCACCAAGCCAAGAACAAAACCCATTTCTTGGCTTGCTGGCAACTCCAAAGCAAACAAGCCAAAATCATTGTTTAAAAACTGTGTAAATGAAAGGATATTCTGAGTTTTTGTTTCTGAAATTCTGAGAGATTGAATAAACAAACTCTTTATGGGTAAAAGTATTTCACTTGGCCAGACGGAACACAATTATTCTGGATGTGCAAGAGGTTTTTCATATTGAATTTCAACACTTATTTTTCTATAAAAGTGAAGGAAATTTTGCAATTAAAAATGGATTCAAGGAGGAAAAAAATCCAAACTGTCATTTTTGAAGTCGTTACGATAAATTTGTGTTTTTCAAAGAAATTTTTTCACAAGAAGGCTTTAGTGAAAGTGGACAAAATTTTCAGATGCTTTATCCCTGAATCTTTACCTTGAATAATAAAGCAAAGCTTCAGAAAAACTAATTTATTCTGGCTTTATTGGTACACAGGGGACAGGCAGTCTCCTTGTGCTCCATTCTGGTGCTTGGTGTCATAGTTGACACGGCAGGGCAGGTGACAAAGGGATAGAGAGTCTGCTAAGGACAGGCAGGAGATGCTGGTAGACCCATGGTAACTTAGAAGACAGTGCACAGAGGTGGTCTAATTTATACCTATCTATGCACTGGACAGCTTAGGGCCCTGGAGCTGGAAAGATCTGAAGCCCTTTCCCCTGTTTCATGTGTTGTTATGCCCTTCTTGTAGGGGCAGTGCAAGCCCCTGCCCACCAAGGCTTAAAATATAAATAGTTGGAGTCTAATCCAAATACTATTAAAATTAAGAGGGAGGCCTTTGCTGACATGTATGTGCTTTGGCTAAGGTTTTCAGAAAGTGGCCAGATAACCATCACGGTGAATTAGGTCTCTCATAAATCCAGCAAATAAGCACAGCATTGTACAGATAGCAGCTCCCGCCTGGAGATCCAGCTTTGCTCCATGATCTTGTTAAAGCTTCACAGTCCCACTGTAGAGATAGTGGCCATAAAAATGCACCTCAGGAACTTACATGATGTCAACTTTATGATGAAGACATCTATTCTCTAAGAGGCTAGTTCAGCTTTCCATCCTCTAGCCTTTCAGGCTCCTGGAAAGTCTCTGTTTTCTGTAACATCAGGTAATTAGATAAATAAATAGCCATTCAAAAGCAGAAGGAGATGGCTACCCATTTAATTAATGTAGAGGTTAGTATGATGTGTTGCTTGAGCATGTGACTTTATTTAGCTTCAAATTTTGGATTATGTCAGTTCCACGTCCCCAAAGTGTGAAAGAATGAAGCAATTGGATGATAAGAGTTTAGGTTATGCTCTGACTGGTGAGTCGCAGTGTAAATTTTGCATCATTAAAAGTGGAGTATGGAGTGTTTTTGGCATTTGGATCTCAACATATATTCCTAACATCTTTCATTCTAGTGGTGCTTCAGTCTAGGATAAAATTCCTGGCTCCCTGAAGTCAATGAGAATTTTGATCAAACTCCTCCTAAGCTGAACTAATTTGCGGGGTTGAGCATCAAAACCTGTAACCCATGATTTCAATGAAGCTTAGTATAAAGTTACTATAAGTGGCTATTTATAAAAGACAAGTGAAAAAGAATACATCTTTGTTGGTCGTCAAACTTGGCTCATAGTACAGACTTTCAGGCTAGACCACAGCTATATTATCTCCAGCAAGACAAAAGTAGAGAATTTTTCTCGTGGCTTTTGAGAAATGGACATTGACTATTTGTGTGTCTTCACATTTCATATAGAAATGTCATAATTTTTTTATATATTAATTGGTTGCTATTATTTTGAAGGAACTTTTAATGATTCTTTGGAATTTGTACTTTTGTATCAAGTATCAGTTTATATTTGGGACTTCCCTAAGGTATTACCAAAATGTACAGCTAACCTAAAACATTCAGTCATAACCCTTTAAAAGGATGGCTCCTATTTAAAAGTATGGCTGCACTGGGATTTTACCAGGACAAAATGAAAGATGTTAAGCTATTCCAGGGTGAATTTCATAATTGCAGCTCTTTATATCAGGCTAGTGATTTTCATTAGCTTAATAAAAAGATATTTTAGCACTTGAATACTTTCCAGACCTGTTTAATGGATTATCAAAAGCAGCTCAATTGTGGCAAAACCAATGGCAAGATTCAATATAAACATCAAATGAACCTGATTTTATATCGCTAGGAATCAAATTCCTGGAAGAGCAGTACCACAAGTATGTTAGTCACTATTGCGATGCCCAAATTCCACATGATGATATGCACATGTTCCATTGTGTAGAAAAATTTAACTTTGGTCATGAATACTTCTCCATGGTCATGCTTAAAGCACATTGAATTACACATTGACCCACAGGCAAGTTAAAAAGAGGAATTCTTTTAAAGAGAAAAGCTGTAATACACAGGTTCTTAAAATGTGGCAGAGATAGGATTTATTCAAATCAAGTCCTCTCTACAGTTTGGTTTCATAAGAAACAGGAAACACACTCAATGTAGAATGGAAAACTGGAAACCTGAGATGTCGTCTAGGACTGTCTGTCCTGGACATGTTTTCCGGAGCCATATCCAGTGCTGGCCTCCCAGTTGTCCTGATCCAACATCCACTGGAATTTGCTGAAACTTTCTTTCCCTGAGCATGAATTTCTCCAAAATAAATGGCACAGCCCAAGATTTCTTTGCCACGCAGTGAGCAGATGGACACATGGCATAACAGTGGGTCCAGGCTGCAAAGCGTGGGCAGAACCAAACTGGCAGGTAATAAATGCTGTGCTGAATGGATTCAGTGGTAATGTTCTCATTAACTTCAACAAGGCCACAAATTTGTCCAAGAGTCGCTTTTCTTGAACTAGGTACTCTTCTTTTAAAACTACCACAACAGACCCAGCCTCCAAGGCCATTTGATCATTTCTTCTGAGGAGGAACTTCTTCACTTTGAGGGTGGCCGAGCACTGGAATAGGCTGCCCAGAGATGTGGTGGAGTCTCCAACTCTGGAGACATTCCCAACCCGCCTGGACATGATCCTGTGCAACCTGCTGTAGGTGGACCTGCTCTGGCAGGAAGGTTGGACCAGATGATCTCTAGAGGTCCCTTCCAACCCTTAACATTCTGTGATTCTGTGACTTGGCTTAAGGCTGTTGATTAAGATAATTCAATATTCCGTGACTAGATATGTGACTGAGAAGGACAAACTGGCCAAAAGAGAACCAAATTGCCTTTTTGCCCATACGACTACATATAGTAGCTTATATAAAGTGAACTACTGTTTCAAGGATGTGACTCTCAATTTCTCATGCTCTTTCAAACAGTTATCCAAAGATAGTCCCCACTCATTCAGTCCTGAGACAGATATATATTGCATAATATCACTGATCTATAGACTGACATTTCTGATTAAACTGATTTTCATATATCTCATCAGTATGGCAAATTTCCCATTTGCTGTAAATCTCAAAGATTTATATGTTAATCAATCTTGCATTTCTGAATTTGTCAGAAGGGGAATTTTTAAATATTCTGAGATGTTTTTACATCTCAGACTTGATCTTAGGTGCAGGAATATATTTTTAATTAGCCTTGTTTTATGTTTTCTGGATGAGCCACGTGTTACAGCAACTATTTAAGGTGTGACTAACTAGTGAGAATAGAAACACACAAACTCTGACTCACTTTCAAAAAAATATTTGATGCCTGACATATGACCTAAAATGTGCCCAAACAATTTCCTGGCCAGGGACCATATATGCCATGTTTGAAGCTGAAAATATTTTATTGTGATTTGTAGCAGTGGGAGTGGAAGCCTGGATTTATAAAGGAAACAATCCTAACCACAGTTATGGTAGAGCTGCCACTGTCCCATTAAAAATTGCCATTTTTTTCCGTGTTAATTTTTGCTTTTCCTTTTGCACCCTATATTCATTGGAGGAAACCACACCTGCATCAGTTGTGCAAATATTTCAATAAGCTAAGTTTCTTTCCTTCAATTTAATTTGGGTTTCCTGCAGTGCCCATGTCCATAATATGTGAGCATTGGGTGCCACTACAAAATATCCTAAAACTGCTCCTGTGAGTTAGCTATTACTGTGCCATGAACAGATGTTATGTAATGTACAATGAGAGTGTAATAATTATATTCTATCACATTGAGTTTCCCTGGTTTTTCAGCAAAGGTGAGGGAGACGGGATGTGTACAGAAAGAAACGTGTAATTTGCGGAAGATATGGAGACCCTTATTTTCCCATGTATAGCAGGCTGAAGGTCTGATTTTTAATTCAAACTTACTGTATAGTTGCTTCTTCAAGACATCTTTAGAATCTTCCCAGCCATTTGATTTCTGAAAGAATCATCTTCACTGGGATGCTGTGTTTGTTAAAAGCGAGATTTACTTTAAGGAACCTGATTCCCGTATGTGGGTGGAGTCACCTGGTCTGACATCAAATTAACATGGAGTGCTTAAAGGGCTGTAATGATCATACTGGAGCGATGTCTTTCCCCAAAATGTGTATATGCTCCTGCAGAGGAAATTTGCGGGACCTCTTTCTATCAGCCTTCAAGGAGACATATTTACATTTCTAAATCAGACACACAGGACCTCCAAGCATGTCTCTTCCTTCACTTTGTGGTTCTGATGTATGTTACCTCAAACCAACCCCCCAAATGTGAGCTGTATAGTTTTAGAGAAATTTATCAACATAATTTTATAACAACCATATGTATAATCATGGCATAGGCGGAGCCGGGTTAACTGTTTTATGTCATTTAGCCTATATCTTGTTAGGACTTCGAGGATTCTGTGCTCCATTAGAAGCAGAACTACTCTGATAAGTGCAATTAGAGAAGGATAGTATGTCATACCCTTTGAGCATATGTTCAGAAATGAACATCAAGAATTAGTATGTATAAGTCCTTTAAGTACTAAAACACCAACATGTTATTTTCAACACAATATAATTTTCTTGCAACAAAAATAAAATAAAATAAATTTTCACTTTTCTTCTCCTTTTCCAGTTTTTTTCACCCACGTATTTGACCAGATGTTATATTTCTGTCCTGATGTTCACTGAAATATATTTCATATATATTTTTCTCCAGTTGTTTTTTCACCTCTAATGCCCCGTATTCACTTTCTTGTGAATTTTCTCCCTTCAAGTAAAAAAAACTTGTTAACACTGTACCATTTCCCACTTCAGATGGCCAGTGATTCATGGAGATCACATACATCACTCACCGGTCTTGTATTACCAGACACAAGAATTCGGGTCTTATTTGTCTCTGAACACAGTTAGTATCTCACAAATCATAGCAGAATTCCTCTACATCCTCCATCATCCTTTACTTTGGTCCAGTTCTGGTCTAGTCTCAGTTCTCTTGATTTCCGTCACAAAAATGTGCCACATCATATAATGGTGTGAGATAATCCCATAATCTTTCTCAAATTATTTCTCCTCTCTGCACCTCTAGGGTACTACTTGCTCTAGCAAGTTCTGTTGTCCCAGTTTTACAGGTGGGAAATTAAGGTTATCTTTAAGTTTCCTGTTCAAGTTGCTAAAATAAGCATCAAGGCTACTTTCTGTTGACTGTAGCCAGAACCCCAACTTGGTAGTGGTAGAGACTGTGTAGTCTAAATAACTCATCTCTCTCTTCGACCAAGACAGATGCCTAAGACTGTTGCTGCCTGAATAGGGGTTACAGAGATGAAATGCTTGTCTTCATACTAAACACTGAAACCCCAAGGATGTAAATGCGGCGGGACCTCTATCTTCAGTTGCCCAGTGTGCCAGAAGGTTTGACATAGCATTGTTCAGTCCTTACTCCTATCATCCATGGCAGCTTGAGTGCCACTGAGCAGCCAAGCTGTTCTCCCACAAGTAGAGCTGTCCAGAGCCTCGCAAGGCCTCCATGGCAGAAAAAGGAATTGATTCAAGGACCCACAAGTCTCAAGGAGGTATCATAGCTGTTGCACCAACTCTTCACACGGTGAAACCACTCCCCGATGCTGAAATACAGGGATTGATTCTTTGTGCCTCCATCTCAGTGACCCATTTGACACTAGAGCAATCCTCTTCTCTTGTTCTTCTGACCTGTTTAGCTTCTTGCCCTTGCTAGTGCGTTTCCACCGGACCAAGTGTTCAGAGCCTCTTGGAGCTTGCAGCTCAAGAGAAAAGACAGCACGGGTGTGGGGAATAAATGGGTATATCTACTTGCCTAACACACACAGCCATGTTGGAGCTTCATTAGAGCTCGGTGCTTCATCCAGATCCAGCCTGGTGTCTGTGTGGCTATGCTAGCACACCCTAGCATCTCAAGAATGTCTACATGACTTCCAGACCAGGAGTGGGTATTCCTCTGCTGACCACCTGGCCAGCTCTGACCATATCAATTTGCTCCACAGGGCAGAAAGCAGGACCAAAATAAATCCTTCTCCTTGTTTCCCACCCCTGTCAGACCTGGCTGGGTCATCCACGTGATAGAGAGAGGGAAAGCCACACTATGGGGCGTTTTCCTACATGGTTCATTGTGCTGTGGGCTGCAGTCCCTGTCCAAGCTGTATCTCATCCTAATTTTGCAGCCACTTTCCTGGATATCTTCCTTGAATGCCTGTTTAGATTGTTCCAGATTCTTCTAGCTGATTCACTCCAGGACTGTTATGATGAAAAAAAGAAAGTATTCAGGGAAAACAGGAGGAATTTAGGCCAGTCAGTGTAAATATGTGATATAGACACATAATGAAATACTGTGGGTATCCTTGAGTGAGAGCAGATCAATGACAGTATCCTTCAGGAGAAGAGAGCTTGGAAGAATCAGAGACCATCTACGTGCACAGCTTTGTTGGGTTTTAAGACGGGCAGTCCCACCCCAGTTCTGAATGTGTTGTGGGGGTGAAACCCTTGTCTTTTAACTAACAGTGTGTTGTTTCTCAGTCCCAAGTTAGGATAAAGGCTTAGTTTAGCAACTTCAGAACTGGAACTGTTGAAATCTGTAGAGGTGCTGCACTGTTTTGTACACATATGCCTGCACTTTGCCAGCACTCTCTATATAAATGATTCCCAGATTTCCAATTGTATTTTGTTTATAGACACGTTTTGCTTATTGTAAATTGCATATGGTTTTACCTCTAACCTTAGGTCTGATCCTTTCACAAAGAATCTGGCCAAGGAAAAGAGTAGATGATCCACTATTTGTTAGCAGTTCATTATATATGTATGTATGTGTATGTGAACAGATATAGATATATATCCATGGGACTGATACTGGGAGGCGCTGAGCTCTCTTAATCTCTTGTGAAGTCAACAGGAGTTGAGGGCACTCAGCACTTCCCGAAGGTGGTCAGAAAATATCAGTTTTGGGCAACCTCTTTCTTGAATTTTTCCTATCTGAAGTACAAAAAGAAAAAAAAAAAAAAAAGATAAGCCTTCCTGAGCCTTCCCTTAAATGCTGGCACCTTCAGATTGTAACTATTTATGTTTTACCACTTTTTCACATGCAGAATGTATTGCATGTTTTTTGTTGGACTTTTAAGGATCAGATTGATGAAGGAGAGTTCAGAGCCAGACGTACAGTATGAGAGACAAAGGTTTAGTAATGAGTTCAAAATTTACAAAACACAGAAGCAAATATGGCTTTAATACATGATGTGACCCTTTATAAGGCTTGAAATTACTCTTCAAAAATCATTCTGGCTTGACTTCAGAGCCGAGTGGATTGTGGGATACCACAGATTGACTTTGAGTAGTGGGTTGGTATTGCAGGAATTTTTTAATTTCCTGTAACTCACAACAATTTTCTTCCAGTTAGACCTTATCCTGCTGCAGTGTATTTACTGAACAATTTAGTACAGTGTATAAGCCAGATCAGAGGCACACGCATGCACTCATACGCATATACACACACACACAGAGTGAGGAAAATTAAAGTATTAATAGCAAAATTTGAAATGATTAAAAGAGAAAGGTTCAGTGTGTTGATGTTTACTTTTTTATGTGAGCAATATTTTAAATATCTAACTAGTGATGTAGGGGGGAAGAAGAAACTTTGGGCTGAAACATATTTTTTCTATTTTTAAGCAAATAAAAATGGTTCAAGTTGCATTAATGAATGGAAATTAATTTGGCAAATACCAGTTATTATTGTTTGTATCAACCTTTTAATTAGTTCTTTAAACACATTTTCAAAACATCCCCAAAGATACCCAATTTGCATGATTTAAAAAAAAATAAAAAAGTTCCTTAAACTGACAAAGCTGCTTATGTATTTATTAACAGTAAAACAGCACTAAAAGGATCCCTGCACTTCAAGGGGAGAAATATTTCATGCCACAGAACTCCATGTGCTCATTTCATTTCGGTTGTCTCCCAGGTATTGCAGGGCAATTATTCTAACATATTTGAAAGTAAAAAAAACAACCCAGAAGGTCTGCGATAATATAATTCAACACCCCCACCGCCAGCCCCCCCCAGCAAGAATGATAGCAATGTATTAGGGTCACTGGAACTAAAGATACAGATGTATATCTGCTGTTGATATAAAAAAGCCTACTGGTGTCAGTGGGCTGGTGCAGCATATATGCATATATTGTTAAGAGGAACATAGCATTACAGTAGTGTGCATTTACCAAGAAACCTAATATTGTTTATAAATGATTTATATAGGCACACATACACGCACAATGCATATGTATGTGAATTTACGGCATGCTTTATTCCTTATCTAAAATCTACTAACATCCAAGGAAAGCCTTTGCAGTAATTGCAATTGGGTTTGTATGGGGCCTTGAAGAAATGGGAAGTGAAGAGGGAATGAAACATCTGTATGTTGTGATTAAAACATGATTATATCACCATAAAGTGGAAGGAGAATGTTTGACTGAAAAGGAAGAAAAAAGACAGCATCTTTTAAAAAACTGTCTTAAAATTTATGATAGTAACAATGTTACCTGGCTGTACAAATGAAAAATCAAAAGGTAGAAAAAGAGAAGTCTAAGTTTCCCCCAAGTAAAATAATTAAATGTTTCTTTAACTTCTGGATGCCGAATAGGAAGAGATCATAACCTCTAGCATTTTAGAAGCAGGATATATGATGGGATTTATTAGTAGATACAGAGTAAATAACACTTATTAAATTTCAAGGTAACTTTATTTTCTGTTACCTACCAATGGAGAAGTCTCTTTTGAAATAACACTCATTAGAAATTGAAGGTTATACTGGCAAAACAGACTTGAGTCCTTTAAAAATAGCCCCTAGTAAAAGTCATAGAAAGATCTGAAGCTAAGCCTATGACAAAAAAAATGAAACTTAATATGCAGGCAAAGTTTTTAATATGTGAGCCAGACACAGAGATATTGGTACTCTTTGAAATGAGCAAGAATTTGATGAAACACTAAAGGGTTTCCTATATTTTATTTTATTGGACAGCAACAAGTAACTCAATGAAAAAATATCCTGTAATAGCTGAGTACTTCTCAGTGTCAGCTCAGTACTTTAACAAGCGTATTTCCCTACAATGCAGAAATGTTCCCAAGTGACATGAGTTGCGTGTAAATTGCACCCTCAGTTCTTCACCTAAACCCCAGCTGGAGTTCTTCTATTGACTTAACGGGGCTTTGGATCAGGCTCCAAAATAATGAAGGGACAAATCCGTTGAAGTCTTTATTTATGTCTAGATTGTTTTCTCTCATCAAAGATTCCCCCGAGGCTCTTCCTTCTGCATTCTCCTACGGAGAGTTTGCGCCTCCCCGTAAATCAAGCTACATCCCTGCTCCATGGAATCTCATAGATGAAACTGGGATTTGGCTCTTTCCTGGTCTCATGGACTCCCTCACAGCTGCTCAGATTCCTCTTAATTCTTGGCGATGCTCAATCAAAGTGGATTCTTGGCTGTTGCAAGTATTGCCATAACTAAAAGATCAGAGTGTCTATGGGGAATCAGTGAATTCAGAAAAAAAGTCTTTAAGCCCCAGTAGTGCCGAACAAAATGGGGAAAATGTCTGAAGGACTGTTTCTGCCTCCTTTGGGACATATGTAATATCCAAGGAAAGTCTTTGGACCTGTCTTGACTTCTCTCTAAACTTGGATGGCCAGGTATCTTCGCTTCCCATGACAAGTGCTGTTTCACTGTCAGAGTACGAGAAAACGACATCCCATTTACCTGAGCACTGAAACCCAGGTATTTGTTGTATCCAGGCTGGATTATGGGTTTTGGGCGTGCATTAAATAGGTATTTATTCTCCTACAGGGTATGATCTCTACGCCACTTCACAAGTACAAGGTCACTGTCCAGTGGATTCCAGTTTTAGGCTGTGGTCCTAATGTCTTAAGGCAAATCATCCCACAATCACGTAGAGTGTAAGGTGATTAGCAATCATTTTGTGAACATATCTAGTAATCATTTTGACAAATGTATCCTTTTGGAGAGAAAACAAATCACGAAGCACCTGAGATGTGGGGACAGTGCTTTCTAAGAGATCAAATTTATGGGGCAAATTCGGTAAAAAAATCAGGTAAATCCAAATTTTAAATATATTTTGAAAATATTTTCAGGACTTTCTTCTTTCAGAAGATACTTTTATCATAAAGGGTTGGCACAGCACTAAATCTCCCTCTAATTCTTTCAAAAAAGACCAAGTTTGCCTCCCTTTCTCCACATTGCTGCTGTATTTGTTCAAGGAAGAGGAAATGTAGGAAAGATGTTTTATTAATTCTGCAGGGAAAGCACTATGATGCCACAGTGGTCTATAATACATGGCTTGGGAATTTCTCAGAACTAGCTTTCTTTTGGTCTTGCTTGGATACTTTCTTCTTCCACAAGTGAGTTTCCTATGGGTAGTCTCATATTAACCTACTCCTTAAGTAGACCCTGTATTTACAGCGTAGCTGTGTGATATGACATATATGCAACACAGGTTTTTAAAAAATCATATCTGGCAAAATCTTGTGTGCTGCAATTTTAGCAGTCTTCACATGAGCAGCTCAGCATATCCGAAAGACAAATGAGAACAAGGGAAAGGACTGTCAAATAGAGAAAGACCAGAACGTCAAGCTTCAAAAGGGGGGCTGGTCTTGTGCATAAGGCCCCGCATAAGCAATCAGGCAATCTGGATTCAATTCCCAGCCTTTCCACAAATCTTCAGGGAAAGTACAAATAACGCTTTTTTTTAAATTTATTTTTATTATTTTTTATTCTGGTGCTCTTCGTAAGTTATTCAAAAGCATATGTGATGTTGCCTGCTCTTCTCTAGCAGCGAAAATGTGGGAGTATTATCAGCCACGCTAACAAGTCAATTTGACAGGTCGCTGTTGGGTGAACACAATGCTCCTGACGACAAGTGCACCAGCTCACTTATGAGTTTGGAGCTCTTGGAGGGTTCACTCAGCAGAGCATTTGGTTACAATCATTTCCTTTGAGTTACTTAATCAGTATCTCCTGTCTCCTTAGGTTGCAGTGCCAGGGCAGGAGAATGAAAGGATGTAGATACAGATGACCGAAAGAGATGACAATTCGTACTTATCAAGCTGTATATTTAGTCCTGAGGAGTCCCCAAAACAGAGGAGGGTCAGCTTCGTAATCACACTGGAGCCGTGCTGCGAGTTTGATATTTTAAGCAAACTCTTTCAGCCGGTGGCAGGTTCACAGTCAGGGAACAATGGGAACAGAGGCTGCTTCACATTTCTTACATACCAGTGATGCCAGTTTATGAATTCTTCTATAAATCTCTGGAGATACAAACCATCTGTAAAGAATAAAAAGACAACAACATTTATGCATTTGGTTACACATAAGAGGAGTGAATGCGTTTTGTTTAGACAATTCCCATGAATTCCAGCCTCAGGAATCACTGACACCGCGTCTTGTTTATGAGCTTTCAATAATGATGGCAAAGCAGAGTTTCCAGATAGCTATACAAAAACATAGATTAATAAGTGACTGCCTTCCAGTTTGTTTTTGTTACTGTGCCTTTTAAAGGGACAGGTTACACCCTATTTGAATACGCTGGTGGCTGAGCAGAAATAAAAGAGCTTATCTGCTAATTTAATTTTATCTCCTAAATCGAAAGCAGTTATTATAGGAGCATCAGCTAAGTCATAATGATATGTTTTTGCTTCTTGAAACTCCTTTATTAAAGTAGGAATAAACAATGATGTATGCGATGGACTTAGGGTATTTTCCAGGTCTTTTATCTTCCTTTGACCTTGGTGGTTATGTGTACAAAATATATCACAGGATTAGGCCTGAGAAAATTACAATTTGTCATTTTTAGTGACAATTAGAAGAACTTTCCAATATATGGGTACTATTTTTCAATGCTTTGCCAGCTTTCAGGGACATAACCTGTCTTTTACTCCTCAGAATGACCTATAGATTGTCTAAATAGAAAAAGATGGCCCATCATCTGATTGACAAGGTATCAGGGTTACCAGATGGTCTTTTCTTCAACCCAGAAAGATATAAAAAGAAAGAGGAGAGACAAACCTCACATTTATGCTGACATTAAAATGACTTTTTGTGAACATGCTTCTAGAGCAGTGTTTGCTTGCCCTGAGCTGGAGCAGTAGTTCTGAATTGCTTCAGTGTATCAATGTACTTTAAAAGAAATCCTTTTATAGGAAAGTTTCATTCATAGCAAATTTCTGTCTTCTCAGGGCAAGTTCCTCCTAGCCTGACTTGCAGGAACGCATCCTTTGCCTTTGCTACTTGCAGAAAAGAAGACACCACTAGTTCTCCAAAGGGAAGGAGGAAAAGCCTGAGTTATTTGGCCTCACAATTATTTTCCCTCGTTTTTAATCTACATTCAATACACACTTGCCTTTATACCAACAACTTGCAATTATACAGCTGCACTGGTGGTAGCACCACTGGGGTTTCTACCAGGTTGTCTTGCCATGCAGGTTAAGACACTTAAAGTAAGGCTTTAATTTTGTTTTGGAAACTGCCTTAGCTTTATATATAGCTGCCATGACTACTCTCTGCAAATTACACTGTCTGGCTGCAGAAAACATGACCTGTTATTTATCCTGTTCTCAGCTCAGGAAGACAGGGAATAAGCTCAGGGATCAGAGCCTACCATCACACGTAAACTTTGAAGACTCCATGTAGACTTCAGCTTTTTGTGGTATGTAGGGTAAATTCCCATTAATCCATAGGGCTGTGTGGCTTGCAGTTTGGTAGCTTTCCGATCCTTTTGGTCAAGAAGCGCTTAGGTCGAAGTTACTCTGGAGACTGATCTCATGACTTAGCCAAGCACAATTAAAACCACTGACGTGAAGATAGACTGTGAAGGCGAGGATATCCACTGGGGTATAGGTGTCACGCCTTGAGAAAAGCAGCAGAACGGAGTCTTTGCTGTAAGGAATGACCTGAAAATCCAGGGCCATTAATGTGAATTTGAGATCAGCTTTTCACGGCTTTACCGAGGAAGGCTATAAAAAGGACAAAATGCTCCAGGCCACGTAAGAGTGCAGATGTTAATGAAAACAAAAATCAGAAGTTGAAGCATAGCCAATTTAGTGCCTGTCCGAACTTGTACATGAGATATCCACTTGCAAGGCATGCGGCGAGAGCCTGTGACCTCATTTCCCCTGGCACAGGGATAGAAAGTGTTATTTTCTCGTGCCATCACACAGTAACCGGAAGCTTTTCTTTCCAAGTGATAACTTGCACAGATGCAAGTTATTTCCGAGTAATGCAGGCGGTAACATGTGTTGCCACTGCAGTTTGAAATGTCCCTTAATTTAACAGTAAATCCCTTATCCCTGTAAAATGAAAACACCATATTCTACATGGACAGAGAAGAGCGTATAACTCTGCTTTTCAGATGTTAGAGCCTCCAGTGGACAATTGTTCACCAATTTCAATTTACACAGCTGGCTGTCTCATCCTGAAAAGATGCCTTAGGACTGAGAAAGCATGGAAAGTAAATTACCATCTCATTCCAAACAACATCATTTCCCTCTCCCCCAGGCTAAAATTGAGGTATGTTAATACAACAATGTTAGGAAGTCAGCCCTGCTTCTGTTGGCCCAACATTTGACCTATGTAAAGAGGCCAAAATTTTCTGAATCTGTAGAAATGAAGTTTTGTAGATACCAGATACCTTTTTGTCTTACCCGAAGATGATTATGAAGAAAGGACCGATGTAGGCAAAGCAATGAAAGGTTTCACTAACATTGGAGTAAAAATTAAAACAACCCTGTCTTGCAGAGTTAAAACAAGCGAACAGAAATGAAGTGGTTTCTGCTTTATGTTAAAATTAAGCACATAGAGGATTCTCGTTCTCAAGTATTACCAATTTTTCATGTCCATGTAATACAGCAGTGGAAAATACTAAATGGAAGACAGTCCAAATCTGTTTCTGACATTATCAACAATTGCAAGGGAATAATCTGACTCAGCAAGTTCATTATCGCTAAGGACACTTGAGCATGCTGAGTTTATAAATCTGATAATGCCTGGTTTATGAGTTTGATTACAGAGTTAAATTATAGCTCACAATAATTAGCCCAATTAGTGCTCACTCTACTACTGTGCTGAAAATACTAACAAAAGGCACAGCCAAATGCTAATCACGAGGCACATATGAGAGCAGGAGGGAGATGGGAGCTGTGGCAGACCACCCCCCCCAGCCCAGCACTACTCTTTTGCATCCTTGCTTCACTTATTTCTGTTAGACTATTTTAACATTTGTGAATTATTTTCCAGAGCTACGGCACAATGGCAAGGAGTCTGGAATTGATATAGTCTCAAGAAATATTGTAAAGTAATATGACTTTTCTATTAAAGTTTGATGCTTAGCAAAACTTCAGAATCCATTTAGAATCATGTTTTTCTAAATGATCAGAATTGTTTTCCTTCTTCCTCAAAAGGGGCATGAGTCAAATAAACAATACCAAAGAGGATACAATTCTGAGGCATGTTAAGAGCTAGCCCTCATATCCTATGAAAAGTTAAATGCTACTGGGAGGCTAACTCCCCTCTGCCTTTGAAAGTCTCCTTCTAAACTCGTATCTTGAGGCATAACATCACCTATGTTACCATAGCTTAATAGGTCTCAATTCTCAAGCAGACCTTACCAGAAGTCAAAGCACCTTTATTTTTTTCGCAGCGATGTAAAGAGAGGTCAGGTGGTGGCTGCACTGACAAGTGCCGTTCAATATGGTCTCCTCAGGTGTGGGAATTAACATCCAGCCCTTCCCAGAAGTCCTCTCCCTATCCAGCTATAGGCTGAGATGGGGCTGCCAGGGCAGAACTGTGCTGAAAGGTGTGCAAAATTAATTTCGTCGGGCTGAGGCAGAGAGAGTATGATTAGCTGCACCTGTGCTGAGAGCATATCTCCTGGGAGGGACAGACACTTTGGTTCTGCCCTCAGCCCCTGTGGTTTGTAGTAAGGTCTTATGGAATCTGATCTAGGCAAAATGCTGGGAGCAGGACCTAGGAGTCTCCCCCGCTCCTGCCCTCTCTTACCACCAAGTCATTGCACAAAAAGCTGGTGTGAGGAGGCAGCAGGCACAACCGTTGTAAATACCAGTAGCCACAACACTGTTTTGTGGCCATATCTGGGTTCAGCCTGTGCTATGGGGGCTTTGGGGCAGTTCTGGGGATGCACAGAGCTACCACCCAAGGCAGGCGTGAGGGCTGATTTAACTGCAAGGCACCTCAAGAGTTCAGGTACCTCTAGGATTAGGCAGGCGCCGGATAAGTCGTGTCTCTAATCACAGTTGTGGACTTTGTTGTCTCTGTTGTACCGAAGTCCCGCTGCGAACACGTAAGCCATGTGGCTGGTGCTCATAATGCCTGCTGAACACATGGGCGGATGCCTCTCTCACTCAGCTGTGATCGTCCTCTTCCTTTCCCAGACTCCCATGAAAGCGTGAAAAGTGCAGTTATTCATGCACAATAAGGCGTGATCGTTATCACAATTTGTTTCTGCAAATGTTGTTAAAACAAGGCAATATCTGAAGCTCCACAAAAGATGCGCCTTTCTCATGCAAAGCATAACATTCCTAGCGAGTCGAATGCTGTGTCAGAACTGCGTCAGCCAGAATATTCCCAACATTTTAATGCACGTGCACACTCCTCTGGTATGAGATGTATGTTTATTAGCTAAGGAGAATGCTACCAACAAAATTCAATAGCTAGTGTGGTTTACCATCATCATTTTTGTAAATGAGGTATGCATTTAAAAACTGCCATTAGCTATAGAAAGGTTGAATTTATATTGCTTGTATTTATACCACCCCCTCCCAAAGGAATTTATCTTTAGTCACCTGCTAAACGTTGCCCATGCTTCTATTGCTATGTAAATAACATTATAACAAGCATAACCCTGTAACCAAAGTCTGAGGTATAAACCAAAGGAACAGTTATCGGGAGATATAGGACAGCTTAAATTTTAAGACTACCCTCTTGAGATATCTGACTGTTTCTAGAATCTCTCTCTCTCTCTCTCTGTCTTTCTTGGCTTTCAAAGACATTTTATGAGCAGAATTTGCAGAACACTGGGAAAAAAGTAATGAGCAAAGGAGGTCCCAGGGCCTGGCATTGGTGCAAAGTTCAAAAGGAGATTATACAAATCCAGAATGTGACTACTCTGGAGACCATATTACGAATCTTTCCACTTACATGCTCCTTTGTTTTCCAAAACCAGATTTTAACAGTCCCTCTCCCGAGAACAAAATATTTTATATGATGCAGAAAGTCTTATAACCAAGAAGGAGAGAAAGTCAGAAGGTGAGGAATACATCAGAAAACCTTCAGTGTGAGACAATGAAACAGATGTACGCAGTTAGGGCAGATTCTGCCTGGGCTCAGGCTGCCGCTGTGCAAAAGAGCCAGACCTAGGCTACTTCTTGATCGTGTGGTACGTGACATACTGACATCCACTCAGTGATCACGGCAAGTAGAGATCAAGCTGCACAGAGCTATCTGTTTCTTCCCTCCTAATAATAACAAGAAAAATGAAGACAAATGTGGAAGGTATGAGGAACTCAGAGGAGAACTTCAGAATTCCTTTGCATTTTCAGCCACCCAAAGAAATCCTTGGGCTTTGCATGGCCTTTGGGGCATAGGACAATTTCTGTATTGGGGTTTTTTTGTATCATTAAGGGATTTCACACAGGGCACTAGTTCTTTCCGTTAATAAGTGAATACAAGAGGAAAGGACTTCCAACCACGTAAGACTGCAGTAGTCCACATGTAACTCAAATAGTTTCTGTAAGTTATGTTGGGATTTTGCGACTGTCTTTACATGTCCTACCATTAACTGCTAACCTTCCAGCTCAAAAATGCTCACAACCAGCATTCTCTAGTTCTCCCAGTTGTGTGATATCCTGACCCAGAATACTGATACCAATAGCAATGTTCGGTGGAAGCAATAGCCACCCAGGTGGCTTCAAATCATGCCTCAGAGCTGGGACAGCAATTCAGTCCAGCAGTCTCTGAGCTCAGGGAAGCACTAAGTATCTTTCCAGGGGCTTTCCAGGGAGTCACTTTGCGGTTTCTTAGTTCCTCATCTGTAAACCATGAACTGGCATAGGGATATAATGAGGTAGCGTGTGAGGATCAAGTACTCTGTTATGACGAAGAAAAGCTTGAGGAGTAAAACTGGGACGGGGCAGCTGCACGCAGAGGAAGGGCTTGTACGTTGGAATGAAAGAAAAAGGCATGAGAAGCATTTTGAAAAGTAAATGGTGGAAATCAACACAAACAGTTCTCTGATTCACCCAGGAGAAGGTATGTCACCATTGGAACAATGAGAAGTTGCTTTTAGGGGTCATCCTTTAGGCCCAGATCTTGTTTAAAGTGTGGCAGCTTGATTTGCCTTAGATTTGCCATTCCACGGTTTAGAATAGTTAAATAGAAATCAGTATAGTCCTCCCCAGCTGTTCAAAGTAGCTATGAGTACCCACAGGTGTACCCAAATTGCTATCAAATTGGATATTATATGCTGAAAAGCAACAACTGCTATTTTATAGGGAGACAGGGCACAGTACAGAAATGGAGCATTTTACCAAAAGCTGTGTAACGTTACTCTTTGTACCCATAGGGTCTGGCTCCATATTACTTCTCCTGAGACATATGTGGCGGGGCGCATGCAGGTTAGAACATAAATCTGAAGTTTATCTCCTGCTCCACCTGAACACTGTCCCCCTCCGTGCAGGCAGCCAAGCCCACGATGTAGAATTAAATTAACGGCTAAGCACTCAGAAATCTGCTCTCTCTCTGTGTTTACAGGCGGAGTCTGCCAACGCCTAGAAAGGCAGCCACCAACTACACAATTTTAATGATTGCTGGAAACGTGCATATCTGATGATCTAAGTCTCATCTGCTGTAAATTAAAGCACAGATTCCTTTAAATCAATTGAGTTTTCCATTAATGCTGAAAATGTGGTGTGACATCAAAAGCATAAAAAGCTCGAAAGGTATTAAGCAACCTTCATCACTCTGTCAAACGTGATCACCAAATCGATTAATGTCCTTCACGTGATACAAGCAGCAAATTCTAAAATAAACTTATAGTTACTGGGTCCTTGTCTCCAATTCTTTTTCCTGAATACAACAACAACTAATGATTTAAGATGGGCTTGAAAACTTTTCATTACCGTGGGCCAATGGGCACCGATACGTCACACTGATCATGAAATGAGATCTTTGCAAGCTTTCTGCATGTACGTGCATTGCACATAACTATTACCATTGTTTATAAACTTTTTTCCCTTAGCTCTGCAGAATACAGGACTCTGCTTCTCTCTTTTCTTCCTAGACCTCAGTCCACAGGCACCTAAAAACAAATACAAAACAAACAATGTTAAAAGCATCGTGCAGGCTAAAGCAATTCTTAGGAGATTTTCTGTATTTTTTCCTCATTTGACTGAATCTATTTAACCGGGTGTTTATCCATGATAAACTTGGTTACCTTTTCAGTAAGTCCATGCTGTATATTTTATTTAAATTTCCTTGGCTTCTGACATTCTGGCTCAGACTTGTTCATATTTAGCCTCAGACCAGCAGTAGTTCTGCTGAGTTCCTAGAGCTCTGCTGAACCTTCAGAGAAACCCGCTGGTCCTGCTCAGCAGGATGTCTCCAGGACTGTGCGGTGAACTGTACACACAGGTGTTGGCTGGAATCATGACAAGAGCACAGGCCAGCAGTTGACTTGATAGTCAGTTGGTGGACTCCAAGGTGTCCTACCAAAGACGCTGAGGTGGCAGCTACTGAAGAGTGACTTCTGGAGTAAAACAACTGTGCTGAAATATGGAAAGGTAATTTTTCTTAATTGTATGCACAAAATGACAATCATATCAATGCGATTACATGCATCAGTTAAGACAAGAACACCTGCCAGAGAAATGCCTGTTTGGGCTTTTTTTTTCCCCCCAAAAAATTCAGGATAACTGAGTCCATTTCAGATGCGCATGAACACATCTGTGCAAGATTATCCCCAGATGGGCAAACATCGATATCCTCACATCACAGGCAACGGTCAGAGACATAGATTTGAGGGACCTGCCAAGAGCTACAAGGGGAAGTCTCAGGGAGCTTGTTGGAAGAGAGTCTCCACCATCAGACTCCAGAGAAGGACCAGCACAGCCACCAGCCCCCTCACAGTCTGCTTCTGAGGGAGCTTACAAATGAGATGCCTGTTTCTCTAGCTCCAGGCATAATACCTGCCTACAACCAGACCTTCTCTTATGTAAATAGACACACCACACAGTTCAGAGGGACTGCCAGTGAGCCTTGAAAGGAGGTGTTAACATTGAGAAGATTGATTATTTTCTACCCAAAAGAACAGCTGTTTCCCTATAATTTAGGTTTGAAGCCTCTTATTTCTGCCTGGACTGAGTTTCAAGAAAAGCTTACATGACACTCCAAATCAAGTCCTGTCTAGCTGGCTTATTTATTTTTATAAGATAAAACAGCTAAAGCAAGGATTGTTTTTTTAGACTGGGGGCCTCTTCTTCTTTATTCTTATTATTACTTCTATTATATATTAGGCATCTGTAATGAACAGTACATATGTAGAGCTATTATGAGATAATTCATGTTGTTCTGCACTGTCTGGCCAGGTAGAGGGCAAAGGTTTAATGCAGTTTAATTACACTTAATGGTTTAATAAGGTCAGTCACAACTACATACAAATTCAGATTAGTAGAACTTAATTAAGCTCTTAGAAAATGATCAGCCTAGTCTTGGACTATGTGTTTCAGGCCAACTTGTCCTTTCCTTTCAGTGAACAGGGCAATAAAAGCTACTCACATTACTTTCCCAGGTGTAGATGTGTGGCACACAACTTTACCGTTGATGCCATTTGGGGAAGAGACAGCATACGAAAACATGAACGCCGGCACCACCGGCGCATTGTCCCAGCCCTACAAGCTCTGCTTTACAACAGCAGGAAGGGCATTACCCACCTCGCATGAGATTACACACCAACTCCTACATGTGAAAGCGTGACAGTAGGGTTGCAGTCAAGTGCTCAGAAGTGTGTTTCAGCCCCTTGTGCCTCCCCATGGTGGTACAGCCTGTAATTACATAGTCACACACTGTTCTTTTTCATAAGCCTCTGGCTGTATTCAGCGCACCTATTAAGTACTTATTAAGTGCTATATTTTCCTTATTGAACGTGGGTTCCATACCTAATTTATGGTACCCATTCTGAGAAATGACTGATGAATATCCTTGGAGGTGAGTCTGTGGCCTTCATGCTCGCTCTGGTGAGTAATTGCTTCACAAATATCAATGAATTTATTTGCAGATTGCACCTGTGAGAGGAGAGGGTGTTTCCACAAATATGAACTGAAGTGCTGAAGTCCACTAATTTGGGTTACTAATCCAAAAGATCTGAAATTTCAGAAGGCACCAGAATTACATGAAATGTTTGGTGCCTGAAGCACAGCTCCTCTTCATGCCAGCTCCAAATAAGCATGCTCTTCAGTTTCAAAGGTCAGGTTTGGTCCCATGTTGGGCACCCAGAAAATGAGGAATCACCCGCAGTGACCACCTTGGACAACTACAGGTCAGTTGTCTAATATCTGATGGGGATTCTGTGGAAGACAACAAGGAGTGCGTGCCTTTTTCCTGGGTACCTCACTTGCGTTAAGTGTAAGACCGTTGGTCCTCTCCCTGACTCGTTCCTTGGCCCCCAATCAGGCACATTGCTCCTTCCTTCAGTAAATGGTCCCAGTTTGTCCTCTGAGTAAGTCTCTGAGTAAGGTAGTGGTCTTGGGGAAAAAATAAAATCACAGTTAAAATTTGTATTGTTCTGTCTATGCACTTGACATTATGCCTCCCAGGCAACTTTAATCCTGACATTTCTCACCATTGGAAAGCTTACATTTACTTCATATTCCAACACAGCTCCTTGGCTTGCATTTTCTTATTTTTTATTGAGGCTAAAAGAGAAAAAAAATCCAGAATTTTTCAAGTTCGTGTCTCTTCCTCAGTCACCTTTGTTTTAGTGACTATGCTCTCATCCTTGTACAGCTTTTCCAAACTGTTCCTGTTTCTGCACATCCCGCCTCTTTCTCCTTTCCTTTGTGGCTCTGAATGCTGTATCTTGAATTTCAGTGTGCCTGGGCCACGCATTCAATGGTCAAGCACCCAGGAGAACTGACTCTGTGGTCTGGTCTCCAGCGTTGGGTTCCAGCATGTTTTTTGGCACCTCAGAGCCAACAGGAGAGGGGAAGTTCTGCTCAGTGGTGGGATGGAAGACACCTTGCACAGGTGAAACAGATAGCTGCTAAAATCTAAATCTGCAGTAAGTGTTTGTGGCTTTTTGAAGGCTTGAAACTTGTCCCAAATAGGCATGTATTTTCTCAAAGACAGTAAAAGACGCTTTGCTTTTTTTCCCCTCACTTCATCTAAATTTCATGCTCTGCTCCAAACCATACGAGAGCATCCTTGCCCGCCCTCTGATCTGAATGGTGGTGGCTGAAATAAATAGGTTATTATCCAGAAGCAGGTGCATAGCACACACAATTTCAGTCCAAAGAGTTCAAATCCACCAAAGTTAGAAAACCCAAGAAGATAGCAAACCTAAACAAGAGTTTCTTACATTAGGAATTGCCAGTTTGTCTAAATGAGAGGTCACTAGCCCAGACTACAATGTTAGAATATACACATATATGATGTTATAGGGATAAATACTGTCAAGCCATTATCAGTGTACAATGAATGAGATTTAATAAATTCAAATGAACTCATCCATCTATCCTTGCAGATTTCCAAATTTTATACAATAATTTCCATGTTCCTCTTTGCCAATGAATTTTTCGGAGGAGAATTAATTCGGAGAAATGGCTCTTAATATAAAATTTAATCATAGCTTTTTCAGTAAGTGTGTAATTTTTTTTAAGAAATAAAATGTGATGTGATCTACATTTTTGATTAAACATGGAAAATGTTTATAGGCTTCATCCTGATAGAGCCTTGATTCCTTAAGCAACACATTATGAGATGTTAATTAAATGACAGTAACGTGTAACATAGCTCCCGTTTTTAATTTATTCAGGCTTCATATTTTTCCACACCAAAAGGATATTCTCGCCTTAAGAGCAAAGCAGCTCTGTGAGCAGCAATGATGATGAAACCTGGTTTCCTCTCAGATTTGTGACTGTGGGCTGAGCTCAGCCTTGTGGATCACAGAGCATCTGTGGGGAAGGTCCACCTGCTGCATCCTTCCCTGGTGTGGGGCACGGACAGCGGGGCAGAGATTTACTGAGACAGTGCTAAGGGGATTCTGGCTCTGCTGCTTGGGGAACTGTGTTTGCTGAGGGTTTCTGTACACCTAGAAATGCCAAACCTTGCTCAATGGGTGCAGATGAGACACACAAGTGAGATATACAGAAGGTCTGACCTGCTCTGGACAGAAGGACTTACTGGGTTTTCAGGGCATTAAACACACTGCAGCTGGCAGAAACGTGTCACAGTAGAACGTGTCTATTTTACTGGATGCAAATGCAGCACATGAGCCCCCAGCCAGCTCCTGGTTGTGCTCGTCCCATGATTTTTTCTGGTATTTCCTACATGGCAAGAGGGGAACCTTACCAGCACATTCCTCCATCAAGCACAGCCCTGGTGTTCAGGCTGGTCTGCATCCCGCCCTGCACAGTCAGCACCCTCTGGATCCCTCAGCTAGCAGGACATACTTCCCATGTCACTTCTACTCTGCTGACAGCTGAGCGTGAACTGACTAGTGACTTCAAAATTCCCAAGGGATCGTTGAAAGCCAGGCAAGAAGGGAACACGCAGAGCTCAGGAAATCACTTTTTTGTACATAAGCCAAAGTAAGAACACACTTCTTTGGTTTTACAACTGAGATAAGAAAACACGTTTTCCTATCTTATTTATGCCAGGTTTATTTATTTGGTATGTTCAATGGCATTTTAAGGTACTCAGACTGCCTACAGCTAAACACCCTCTCATTTCAGCACTGATGATACAGGGAGCCTTTGAAGTCCAGTCTCCTACCAGCGGCACTGGGATTTGGCGTCCTTTGTTACGGGGTGAACCCTGCTCCCCCTTTACCTCAGGTGAGTGAGAGCCTGTTCTTGCAGGCATTAGGCAGGATGCTACTTTTGAATTTTATGGGGAGCCATAATGAAGAGCCGTGCTGGTGTTCAGCGTCGCTCACCGCTACCTGAGTAGGTGGAGGTCTCTGACCATGTCTCAGATGAAACATGGAGTTCCATCTGCTCAGGTTCTTTCTCATGCCCATAGCAGGGGAAGAAAAAAAGCAAAAGCAAAGGGTCCCGCGGCCCTCCAAAGTGTAAACACCAACAAAGGCACACTGTCATGCCTGAACCTACTTTTAAAGCGATTTTGGCAGTGGATTTTATTTCATAGATTTGAAGGTTAATGTTTAAGGGAACATTACGTCCACCAGTTTCACGAACTGCAGACCGACTTGCATTCCATGCTGAAGTCGTCCGTCTAAAACTGGCTCCCAGCATGTGGAAGGGTGTTCAGGCAAGTGTTTTAAGGAAGGGTTGAACACAGCATGAGAATGAGAGCAGGGTGCTGAACACAGCAGGTGACGTGTCCAACGCAGGGAAGCACGTTCAGTGCTTTCGTGAGCACAAAGCTAGACAGAAACCAAAAAGAAATCTTTGGGTAGTCTACGGCCATTTAAAAGAACCGTTCTCTTCTTGGAAGCAGTGCCGCGTATTAGGTTGGTTGTTAATCTAAATTTAAATGTCCTTAATTATGCTAATTTTTTTTTCCTGGCAGATAATTAAAAAGAAGATTTTTAATGAGTTAGATGTCTTAAGATCCTAGAGAGAAGGAAATAAAGGGAGAGAGAGGCTGGTAGGAAAGCTAAATAAACCAAAACTCAGTCCTAAGATGCATTCAGTTCCACACTCCCCTGCCATTTAGTAGACAGCTTAATTTCCTTGTTTCACCCTTCGACAACACCTCCGACAATGTGCATCCCTTGTCATTTACTTGTATTTTCGACTATGAGCTACTTGGGGCAGAGACAATGTTTTTTCCTCTGTGTGCAAAACAGGGGAGTCCTCGAGTAGAGCTTGCACATTAGTACTCTACGGGAAAAATAATGCCAGAGACTTGTTCCTGCAGACTTGTTCCTGACCCACTTTGGAACTGATCACTCTACAGTACTTTTATCCTTCCTCGCCAACGTTGTTTTTAAAAGACTTGGTCTCTGACCTATTTTCACACTGATTTCTGTGCTAGTGAGGCTTTTATCCTTTAAATTGTTGGTTACTTGTTTATGTAAACACAGCACAAATTTTGCTAACCAAACAAGATTCAGTGTTTTTGTTGGCAAGAGACTGGCTTTGTGTTAGAAACTGAGGTGTGTGTAACAGAAACATTAACTTCATTTTGAGTCTAATACACCTTTCTGCATTTTTCTTGCAGCTGGGGCTGAGGCAGAGATACTGAAACTAAGGAAAAATGTATTTACAGCCTGGGAAATCACAAACTGACATGACAAAATGTTCTGGTTTGAGGTGCCTCCTGTAGAGTCTCTAAGCCGCAGTTTGAGTAAAACAGTCAATCGCAGATAGAAGTAGAGGAAAATTTTTAGGCAGGGCTTTGAGTCGTAGTTTTGCTTCAGTCAGTTCTGGAGAGAGCAGCTAGAAATTTCCAGTAAAACCATCCAAGCCACTGGGATAAGCATATCCTGAGCACCCCGAGGACCGGACACGTGCTGTCTCAGCCCAGTTCTCAGCAGCCAGATAATCCTCCTTACAAAAGCCGCTGCCTCAACAGGTGCTGGTAGCCCCTGCTGTCTTCTTCATTAAGGGGCCAAAGACTATGTCATTATGGAAACTAAACACTCACTTATCCCTAGGTGAAGTTCAACTTGGTTACGACAGCAAAGGGCGGCCGACAGCGGAGGCATCACCATTGTACTTGCTCTCCGGACTTCATCCTGCAGTACTCTTAACCCAGCACTTTTCCCAGCGCTAATCCCTAATTCAGCAAAACACCGGAGACCCTGCTTAACTCCAAAGCTTGGCTGAACCGGGGCCTGAATTCATTTTGAGAGGAGGGGGAGTGAGAGAGAAAAATAAATCCACGAAAGACATTGAAATTTTGCAGAAGTAATTGTTAGGCACTGAATTGCTGCATGTAAATAAATGTATTGCTCATACGGCTAGTTGCTAATCAGCTAATTGTGTATATGTGCACACACATATATAGATGCAGACACACACATATATATATTGCCTTCTGAAAAATGAATCAAGTGTAAGTTGCTGAGAGATTTCCTTAGATGCAAGTTTTCTGCAGGTTAGGTTAGCTATAAATGAAAAGGACCACTAAATAAATAAATAAACGGCTTTGTTCAGTGGTATCTCCAGCAGGGATATGACTGTTCATTATGAATAGGGGCTGAAGGCTTCACTGCTCTGTAGTTTATAAATACTAATGAGTGACATATTGAGAAAAATTGTACCTACAAAAGCAAAGTCTTCTGCCATGCAAATCAGGCCCCAATTCCCCACAGATAAGGATCTTTTTGATGGAACACATGCAAAATCTACAGCTCTTAATTCTTTCATTAGTATTCCAGGCAGACGATTGCCAAATAACAGGGAAAACTGTCTGAATTGCTGTGTCTGAAACCTAATATTGATTTGTTTAATAGTGTCAGGAAGTCAAAATTCACAAATCTCCTGTCGATTGTTTATGAGGCAGTTAGCACAGAATTGGATGCCCCTGCTTAATTAATAACTCATTACTGAAATTTGATTATATGCTTGAATGGTTTAAATAGGCTCTAATTCAGTATCTGCAAAGCAGTGTTGCAACAAAGTAAAATGGATCTAAAAGCTTGTTTTTTAACACTATTGCCGCCTGTATTTCACGATCTCCATTGGTGAAGAATATGTTGACACAGTTGCCAGGGCAGACCTCATAGTACATTAACAATTGACACAAAAATGTGATGTTCTAATGATGTTATGAACTGAATGCCAGGTAAATCAGAGCGATGCTTTAAGAGAAGTGACACTGGTTTGAAAAAAAGGAACTCTGAATGTAATTTTTAAACATGTGATTAATTTATCAGCAATGGAAACAAGGAGAACAAAGGTATTTCTACCGTGAACCTTTATTCAGAAGCACCTTAGGGGTTCAGGTCTGTAGATCCAGGGGCATGAGCCTCAGTGACTTAGATGCTCTTGAAACTCCTATCCACCATATTCTGTGCTGTTCCTGCCACTTTCTCATCTCTGCTAATAACGGAGGGAAGCAACACTCCAGGTGTAATTTTGAGGTTCTGAACTTCATTTAATGAATCTTTCCCCATTTTCAGCATCTGACTAAAATAAAATTTTGTCATCAGGGATTTCCGCCTTCTCTTTCTTTTCTTTGAGAAGCCAGAACAAAAAATATATAAAACATAGATTTGTGTACATTTTTGAGATAGAAAGAACTAGAATGAGCTGTATCTAAGGGCTGGGTAATCAGGACACTTGTTTTTGGCAACATTGGAAATCCCCAAGATTCATTAACTATAAAAAGCATTATTATTGTTTTTGGAATATTGAAAGTGTGTTTGTCTTCCTCTGTTGTTACTTAGCTGTTAAAAAAAAATAAAAATCAGCCCTCAGGTTTTCTCTTTGCTGTAAAAAAGACTCGAGCATGTGCTTAAAAATGTTATTGAATGATGAGCTGGGGGTTTGGTCAAGAAGCATGAGCTGTCTCACGCCAGTCAGGGAACACTCCTTGTGTGGCACCTTTCTCCCCGCTCCCGGTGTTACCTTCAGTGCATGTCATGGTCACTGACAGACCTTTGGTGCTTGAGTTCTTGTGTATGTTCTTCACAGCTGGCACTCTGTTGGGTTATTGGGTCTGCAGGGGATTTCCTCACTTGCAAGATGAATTCCACCCAATTCCACTGAGCTCCTGCCGAAGACGGCGCTCGCTCCCCGCAGGATGGACACACGCTCCAGGGTGACTAATGTATATATCATGAATAATGATTAGCAAATAGTCGAAAGTGAAGAATTCACAGGCAACCAGTTGTCTGAATATTATGTGCCCAGACTCTTTTACCAAGTTCAAGACACTCATTTAGCCAAAAGCAGTAGAAAATTAATAATTAATAAGATTCAAGCAGATATGTTCAATCGGCTCAAATAGGAGAAATTAGTGAAATGCTTTGGGAGAAGCTGTTCTCATGAGAATTCCGGGTGTGGTTGGCCTTAATGAAAAGGTTTGCGTAACTGGGGCAGTTTTAAAGCAACCTAGAAGGGGAAGACTGAGCTGGTCAAAACTGGCCCTAGAGGCAAGAACTTGACCCATAGCAGTAATAAATGGCATCATTTCTCTGAAGTCTGTGAAGCTAAGGATTTCAGCTCAGATCCTCAAAAAGCAACTTAATCCTTCAATCAATAAAATATACTTCTCTAAATATCCCCGAGGAACTGGACCTTGGAACTTGGACCTTGATCCACACGATGTGTTAACACCTGCTCAGGATATGCCTTTTTGGATACTTCTATAAAGAATAACCTTATAAAGACTTGCAAACTGTTTCAGCTGGACTGAGTATCACTCAGACCAATAAAAAGACCTGTCTGATGAGAAAACACAAATGTCCTGAAATATATATGTATATAAAAATAGAAATCAAGTGGTAATTCTAGTTGAAATAAAGCTGACTGATGTATGTAAGTGCAAAGTATTACTCAATGCATTAAATGAATCTTAATGTTTGGGCACTTTGAGGGCGAAAAAAGGCAGCAAATGACTGCCAGTTTGCCTAGAACTTCCCGTAATCTTGTGCAGACAACTAAGCAGTGAGGCACCAGTCCAGGTACGGTGTGGGCAGCAACTGTGTCTGTCACAATGGCTGAGCTCCCAGGTATAAACTACACTTACATTTTGTGCCAAAGCCTTATGTGTCTGTCTCGGAAAATGCAAATCGCAGTATGTTCTACTCTATAAAATTGCAAAGTATTTATTAAGCTCTTCTTGTCTCCCAGCCTTTTCTGCACGTCTTGTGTGGGCAAGGGAAGGGACTTCCACTGTCCTTGTTTGGAAAAGGTATCAACCCTGTTAGATTTAGCAAAAGCACTGTAGAAAAGCAGAGGAAAAAAAAAAAAAGAATAAAATCTGAGTTTTACTCCTTTCATGTGGTCCTTCCAGCCCTGGGACTGGGAGAGGCTGCAGGGTTAACCTCCCACACTCTGTCGCTGAGCACCGTACTCTGTTCCTGCCGGCTTTCCACTATTTCGGGTTATCTGATGCCTTTGAAAACAGTTGTGTATTTACCGTAAGTAGAGCTTGTCAACATTGAATCAACAGATGCATTTTGTAAAAAATCATCTTTACACTATGCATATGTTAGATTTTTTTAAAAGTCTGTCATTTTTCTGCCTTTTCCAGACAAGTTTTAGTGACATCCCATATAGACTTTTTCCATTTGAGTTTCTGATAACTAGAACATCATTATAATTGTTTAGCATGCAGATTGCTTAAAGAGTTTAAGATGAAGATTATTTTAAATTTCCACTCTTACATAACTGAGCATATTATCAGCATTAAACTGTGAAACAGTTATTAATGATAACTACCAATAAGTAATGCCAACAGGAGTTCATTTTTCAAGCAAAAAGGAATTGCCGTACATTTTCATGCATGCAGCCATTAACAATGTTGCAGTTCACAGGTTTGCTAACTTTTTCCAGTGATGGGTAACTTTTACAATTAATTTAAGTTAAATAATTAAGCCTGGGCAACTAAGAACATTTTTGAACCATCATTAAGGACAAAAAAATACCTTTTAAGCAATGTTTTAACTTGTGCTAAACAGCAGTCTCAGGAAGAATGCCGGTTTCTTTCTGCTGTGGGCCGATTTGTCAAATTGCTATTAAGAATTTTCAGTTATAAAAAAATAAAAATGGACTGAACCTTTATTTTTTTCCCTCTAATTTATTACGCTTGATTACGCAGCTGGAATGGGAAGGTAGCTGCTGTTTGTAGTTAAATAACTCCTCACAATTTCTTGAAGAAATGATCTTCAAAGCTTTAATGGGTCAGTGGCTCAAGTACAAAGGAAAGATTGATTTTCATACTCCCACTCTTTGTTCCCAAAGTTTAAAACAGACACGTTCTGGTAAATTAGTTTGTCTATGTTATTAATGGAAGAACTTATTAAACTCCCATAAATACACGGTGGTATCTTACTTAAAACACAGAATGCATTTGCTTTGAAAAAAATACATGTCTAAAAGTAAACAGGGGCGTAATATTTTTATTTGATTTCGGAAATGCCTCAAAAGGCAGCAAGCGGGAGAATTGGGGGTTTGCAAAATATATTAGGTATGCATAATGATGAATGGCACAAAGAGCGTAGGCTCGAGTCGATAGAAAATATGTTATTTGCATTTAATGAAAAGCATTCGCATACTGGGTAAGTGGAACTGCTGTGGGGAGAACGACTACTTCAAGCAAGAAATATTGTCTGGGTGAAATACTTCTTTTATGCACGGCTCGTGTGCACGTTCCTCGGCTGAGCGGAGGGAGGTTACACTGCTGGTGCAGGAATGATCTTGGGGTCAGGGCAGGCTTCAATATTGGTGGAAAGGAGAGTCGCTGTGAGAAAGATTATCCAGCTCCACGCAGGCAGCAGCACTGCTGCTACACAAGGGGGATGAGGGGAGTGTTCCTTGGCCGGTGGAAACTGCCAGAGCTCCTTTTGCATCAGCTGAGGGTCTGCCCCAGGGCCGTGTCTTCTCCTACACAAGCGGAGACACTTCTGATATATTCTCATGGCCTCTGAGGTCACCGAGTTTCCCCTGATGATCTGCCTGTCTGTAGAAGGATGTCTTGCCACACTTAATCACCTTTTCTTCCACTCATCCAGCAGTGTTTAGTTCTCCCTGTGAATAAAGCCCCCACACCTCAGCAGTTCACAGGGGAGGACAGAGCCTCAGAAATGTTCTCAGTTGACCCCATCGACAGCTGTAGAAGTTACTGCATCAGCTGGGCTCTAGTAAACTAGAAATTCATTACCAAGGCTGTTATCTGGGGTAAAACCGCCCTTTGAACCTGAGTTCATGCCATTGCTGCCTGTGAACGGAGGGGCAAGCTGCCTGCCACAGGCTATGGGGGTATTACCAGTGGGTCGATTAGCTAAACAGAGCTGGTCTGCGTGCTCCCCACTCCCACTGGAGGTAGTGGACCTTAGCTCCTGCTGCTGCTCCTCCTGCTCCTAGTCCTACTGATGACTGTCCCTACAAACTTTGGTCTGAATGTCAGAGCTATGGGACTCACTGCGGGGAGGTGTGGCGTTTTTACCTGGACGATGATGCTCAGTGGATGGTCAATGCAATATGGACTGAGTGGATGTGGTCTTTCCCTGTCCTTATATTTTTTTCACTTCACCGGGGAAATTTGACATGTTCCCAGTTTGGAAGGGCATCAAATAATTGTGCTTCCTTGATACGGCGTGGTCTGGGAGGTGCAGGATGTGACCAGGGTCCAGCTAGGGGTCCATCACCCATACCGGCGCTTAGGTGCAAGGACCACCCCATGTAGAAACACACTCCTGGTAGAGGACACTGCCTGGGGGTAGAGGGTCCGAGGTAACATTTTTCTGTCACAGTAGGCTGTTTCCTTCAAATGCAAAAGCTTCACAGAAGTGATTTACACAGCCTCTGTGAAATAGCAGATTGGAGCATTCCTAGAAAGTCTTTGGGGCTCAGAAGTATTTTGATTTTCTAAAAGATATTTTATTTCAACCACTATGTATTATTCATTCAAATAAATAATAAATTAAAAAAAGGTCAAAATTCTAACAAATGTAATGGGCTAATCAAAATGTTTGAATCTTCTACTCCCTGTGTACTCATTCCTCCCTCTCCCTTTACGTTTGTGGAAAATTTCCAATGTTTTGAATTGGTTCTGGAGCAGAAATGAAAACAAGGCTTCCTCTACTTCTTTAGTAGTATAATCTTGTGGTTCTCCAACATGATTATTCTGCCCAGACCCAGCGAGACGGTTCTTTCAGAGACATGATACTTTCTCACTGTCATCCAACCAGTTGTCCCTACCAGAAACGGCTGAGAGGGGGATTTTGCCTTGCTGCAAGAATGGGGAAATAAATCAAAACGTGTGCTCCACGCCAGCTCAGAGGAGAACATGCAAACTGAGATGTCTGCCTCTAGTCCTGGTCACATGGGACCTCAGGGTACTCATCAAACCATTTTTCTGCTTTCATATTTTTTACTTATATACAGCCTTTGTGAATCACTCCCTACAGGAAAACACATTCTGTATACTGGGGATCAAGTGTTTCATTGCCTCCCTGCGCATTAAAGCTCAGTGTTGAAAGTGGTTGTGTTCCTTTGCAACCAATAATTGGGAGACTGCTATAGAGCCTTGCTCCTTTTGGAGCTGGGTATCTTCCAATTCTAAGCCTCCTTTTATTTATTCATGACTAGTATAACACTAATTTTTTTGTCTTTAAGCATTGTCGTCTAGCTCATAGAATCATCATAGAATCATAGAATCATAGAATCATAGAATGGTTTGGGTTGGAAGGGACCTTAAAGATCATCTAGATCCAACCCTCCTGCCATGGGCAGGGACATCTCCCACTACAGAAGGTTACTCAAAGCCCCGTCCAACCTGGCCTTGAACACTTCCAGGGATGGGGCATCCACAACTTCTCTGGGCAGCCTCATCCTGCAGTACTTTACACAGTACTCATATACCCTCAACCTCGTATTTTCCCAAACTGGGCAAGTAAGAAAATTTTCATCTTTCATCATAAGGCACGATCTATACCAGAGAATCATGTCAGTAATCCTTCTCTGACTCATTCCAGCCTGAATTGGTGTTTCTTAGACAATGTGCCAAATGTCCCCGTCTTTGATTTTTGACTGCTCATTACATAGAATTTGTTGTTTAGATAGGAATAGGTCTTGGCTGGGTAAGGGGGCTGTGACAGTAGAGGTGAGTAGGTCACTGAAAATACTACCCGCCTGAGTTAATTTTAGCAATGGATCTGAACAAAACCCCAGGGACTTTGACAAGAGAGGATGCAAACTCCAAACTGTTCTCTACGATGGGCCGATTATGGAACTTCACATCAATGGTCTTGAGGGATCTGAAATCTGATCTCTGTCTGGGCTCATTTCTAGTTAACATGAATTATACCAAGAGCTACACTTTCATGATAAAGAGGAAGGAAAAATAACATCGAAAAAATAATTGGCTGCAAATACCACAAAAAGAGTTTCCAAAATGATAGCAGCCACCTGCACTAATGATACTGAAATAAAACGCACAAGCCCAGCATTGTGTTGTAAAATATGTGCAATTAAAAACATCTCATGGCTGCTTGTTAGGACAGTCAGAAACAGAAATTTGCAAGCACAGTTATCAAACAATCTTTCACCATGTCGTTGATTGTAAAAGCTCATAAATGGAAATTGGAGCTCATTTCATTTCACACAATCATGTGGCAGCGAGCAGACTCCTATAGCTGTTTGGGACGACCGGCTGGGGAGGACCACGCTGCTTTGCGAAGGAATGATGACAAGATACTTCATGCCATTCGTTTTTAGCGGAACACCCCATTGAAGTGACTCTATTGCAATCACTGATGAGGACATGACAAATAGACGTCTCTCTCATGACCCAGCAGAGACACAGAGTGGGTCGTGCATACCTGCCGTTTTGTTCAGCCCTCCAGACAGCACCAGTACATCACAAGGACGAGCACAGAGCTGGTAAGTGGCACATTTGCATGCAATTGTACGAGCAACCCCCTGCCAGGTGGTTGATGGCAGCAAGAAGGGCAGGTTTAACTGTGGCACAAGTCTTGTAGAATCATAAAACCATAGAATGGCTTAGGTTGGAAGGGACCTTAAAGATCCAACCCCCCTGCCATGGGCAGGGACACCTCCCACTAGACGTGGTTGCTCCAAGCCCTGTCCAGCCCTGTCTTGAACACTTCCACTACTGGGCTAGTAACTAAATTATCTCCAGTCTTTGCCCTGAAATCTGGGTACACCAAATCCCCCATCTTGAGGAGGCTTCCTCAGGCTGAACTTCCTCATTTTCAAGTACTCAGGATTACCTACAAGCAAGGGAAGGCAATGATACCCTCAGGCAGCACCACAATAGAAAGAGGAGCAGAAAGCAACTCACATAGCCTGCTCTTCCAGTAACTTGAGCTTCCAGTGTCTTTTTTGCAGCTGCCCCAGAGCAGCCAATACAGGAATACCCCCACCACGCCATCCCCAACCACTGAGCTCCACTCGCCACTCCAGTAAGTCTGGGGTAACTTTTTCGCAGCCGCCAGTGAGCTGCCTGTTTTGTTTCAACAACCATTTTCATCATCTACTTTGGCTCTGCTAATTAGCAGAGCAGGCAGGGTCCAAGGGGAGCCCCCTTGGTGACGGAGCCGCTCCAAGGGGTGACAGTCCCCTGAACACCGGGGCTCTCCCAGGAAAATCTGGACAGGATGGGAAGCAAGAGAGCATCTGTCCCTTCAGCTCCCAAGTGCTTAGTTGTAAAATGAGAGTGTATTTCCTGGCTCTGACCCTCAGAGGAAGGCACTTTGCTATCGCACATAGTCTGGGCACCGTCTAAGGGAGCTGTGGGTAGACAGAAAAGGAGAGGAAAATCTTTCTGGAGCATTTTCGTCTTTTTACCAACAGAGGGATTTGAGAGCCTTTCTCCATCTGCAGCCTCTGGCAGCGATGTAGCCATAGGAAACTAAGGATATGTGTACCTAGTAAAAATGGCCCTGTGGATGCTGTGGCGTGTTCAGCCAATGGTTCTGCATACAGCATATTTTTCCAGGAGAGGCTCACTGAAACACAGGCTAAGAAATCTCTTCCAAGGCACCAGAGAGATGGATCTACTGCTGGAATGAAGCGATCATCTGCTTAACAGCTCAGAGCTACACACACACCAATTTGGGTCAGGAAGTCAAAAAATAACATAACGCCAGATTGAATTTAAATTGTATGGGGGTTATAAGTAAGTTGAATACTATTGTGGTGCCTGGGTTAATATTTTCCTCTTTTGGAAAGTGCCGTGGGATCATTAATGCATGTAAGTTGTTAGGCAGGCGTTGGTTTTATATCTCATCTGTAAGGAAAAGCTTCCAAAAGGCATCGGCTTTTAACCATGGGCTCTACAGAGAGATAAGATGCTGGTTACGGCCGAACCAACCCTGCTTTTCTAGCACAGGAGGTTTTCCCCGGTGACCGCAGAGCCAACGCTCTTCCATCCGTGTTTCTGATCTGACCCACCGTAGCGCTCACTTCTCATCAGTTCACTTCTCCCCATATCTGCTTATTGTCTCCCAAATATTTTAAAAGGGGACTAATCACACAGCTTCCTTGCTTGCTTGCTTGCTTGCTTGCTTGCTTGCTTTCAACCACGCTGGAGAAATGGCTTTATTAATGCCGTGACTGTAACGCCGTGTGTGCGCGCACGCCTATGCATGTGTGCCGAGCTCTGACGAGATTACAGCCGGAGATGGTCTGACTACAGGCTACATCCTATTTAGGCTTCTGCAAAGATTAGGAGGAGAAATCTCCCTTTTGTCTTTGAAGCATGAATGGATGCTGAGCTTTCAGCAGTCTGTAAACTGCCGCGATTCCTCTGAAAAATCACAGCAACTTTAAAATTAATGATTTACTGTTAAAACAAGAGATAAAAAAAATATGTCACTATCTGCACTCCCCTCTCCCCCTTCACCCAGCTGAACTGTACATGGATATTGGATCTCTTTTGTTGGCAGAAATTCTAGTAATCTCTAAAGGACGTGTTTTTTCTGCCTTCTCAGGCTACCTCACTGAAGAGAATTCCAAAGATTTCTGGAAAAGCTTTTTAACATCGGCAGCAGAGCTCCCCTCCTCATACCCCTTCCCCCCAGTATCATTATATTTTACAGGATTCATATGACCATGTAACTACTTTGTGATTACATGGAAAATACCTTACAAATACGTAATAATTATAAGTACATGCAGATTACTTAGTAAATACATTTGAAGTAAGAAAATAGTTCAAAGATTAATTATCCCTTAACTTGCAGTATTTAAATTATTTCCCCCCAAATGTACAAATATATTTGTAGCGACTTCAAGGCTGGCAGAGAAGGGGTTATGATGGTTCTGATCTGAGAGGAAAAAATGAAATTTGACAGGCATGGATTATTTAAAGCATGCAGATGTGAGCCATATAACCACTACACTTTGATGCAAATCATAGAGGAAAGCACAGGAGGGATGGCCTGTACAGAGAAGCAGTGGACAAAGTTAGGATTTCCTGCCATCGACTTGAAATTTAAACAAATAATCATTTAATGGCAGTGCAGCATTACATTCCTTGTTGCATGCATTAATGTCAGCATCTGGGACCAACATTTTGACAATTCTATTAAAATGCTTCACCATTCCCTATCTAACACCTGTTAGCTCTAATTTTCTTTCCTGAGACGTACACCAGTAGACAGTGTAGATTCCAAATCATTTATCACTTTTAAAGTGCTTCCATATGAGCTTTTTGGGGGGCTTATCTTGGCCTTAGGAAAACCTTTTCTGAGTGTATTAAAATTCTGTACTTAGAGGGGGGAAAAAAGTGTAGACATCAATGTTTCATAGCATTCATGTCTGGTAATTATTAGCCTAAATTATGGCTCGCACATGACTTGACAAAGTGGACCGTGCATTTAAAAAAGCTGCTCACTAGACATGCACCGCTCAATATGTTCCAGGTTATTGAGATGTCAGTCAGTAATCATAAAGCAAACACCCCTCACTGAAAGGACCCTGCTAAGAGGGCTATGAGACCTGGGGGACTACCTAAAAATGCCAGAAATGTTACAGTCTAAATGAATGACATCAGCAAGAGAACATGTGTTTAAAAGCACGTGCAATTAGCTAATACAATAAAATGCAAAACCTGGAACACGACGGACCCGAGGAGCAGGACCCGGGAAGAAGCATGGGAAAACAAACCCAAATATTTTGCTCTGGCGAATGAGAAAGGATTCATACGTATATTTAAAAATATAGGAAATGTCCAAAACAATCGCCTGGCTGTTTTTATAGCTGTGCATTGCGGAAAGAGGAAAAATTGCATTATATCCTTTATCTACTTGTACATAATAGGCTTGCTTATCATTATGGATGTTAAATCACTCCCCGTGTTGCTCCTATCATGCAAAACAAGGTGTACCGTGAATTAATGCAGTGTTTGTAATCTCTCACCTTTTACAATGCTGACCATAAGTTAATCAGCTTGCAGAGAGATGAATGTTATGTACAGTATTTTAGAAGTATTTGCCTTTGCAATGCAATATCCTTATACAGGAGATAAGGCTTAACCTATTCCCACTAACCTATATGGGAATTTTGCTGATTATTTGGGTGGGTAAAACAGCGAGTCCACACGCAAGATTTACACCGAGGGGGCCTCTGCTGTGACTGGGCAGGGTGATGTGATGGAAGGTGACGTCCAGGAAAGCAAACATGGATATTTCAGGTTGGACCACCTGGATTTTTTTTAATACGAATTTTGCTTTTATTGTCTGAACGCGCGGGTGAGTCAGCTGCTAAAAACTTTGGAACATCTTTAGAGCCATTTGAAAAACTGGACTTCGTCTCCCGGCGTTTTTTAAAGGCACGTGCAAAATGCACACGAGCAAATAGTCAAAAACAAAGCACATGAAGCAGCAAGCAGAAATGTATACGTCCGTGGACAGTTTAAAAATGTCCATCAGCGCACAGATACGCACCTTTACCTTCACACGTCTGCTGTTTACTAAATAACATTTCAGCACAGTTTTCATCTTATAAGGAAAGTGTTTGAAACTTGGAATAAGTGCACTTAATTAAAGGAAGGCTGTGAAAATGTGCACTAATCTGATATGACTAATAGCAAAGTGCATGAAATTGCTAATTAGAATTTCATTAAAGGTGCTGCTTTATCAGGCTGCGAATATCACAACCTTTAAAATTCTTTCAGGAAAGCTTAATTCCTTTTCAAACAGAAATATTCTTTAAAGACATTTGAATTGTTCTGAAGGAATTTGTAGCTTAGGCTGAAACATAAAATGTTGCCAATATTCCACGGGAGTAATATTTGAATAAAAATATGTATCAGGTACTTTCTTTCATCAGGCAGATGAATAATTTTTTTTGAAAATATTATTGTTCAAATAATAAAATCAGCTAAGAAAAATAAAGTTTAATCTTTAGATTATTTCAAACATGACTTGTTTTTATGCCTATACTGTAATATTTGATATGTTTTTGCTTTAAAGGAGGAAAGAAAAAAGCTGGCTTCAAAAGTAATATATGAACAATGAATAATATGGCTATGAATATAATTTTCTAAGAATACATAAGGTTTTGGATGTCCAGAAAGAGGAAATTAATTGTCTACTTTGTTTTAGAAAAAAACCCATCAAAACCTAATATTTTTTGAGAAGCATCTTCTAAAATCTTAAGCAGAAATTAAAAAAATACCCTGCATTTTTAAGGTATTATTGGAGAACCTCCTGTACTTTGCACACATATCTCTATTTCTATACTTAGCTAAAATATTAATTCATTTTACCTCTTTTTTCCTCCTCACTAAGTCTTAAAGCTTACCGCCATTTATTTGTTTTATTGCCCCTCGCCTCTCTTGTCTGATGACAGAGTTTCTCTCTGATTTATTATTAATTTTGGAAGCACACTCTGCCCTCGGTGATTTTCTTTGCAGCTGAAGAACTGCCTTTTGCCCAGCCAGCCCTTAGATTTGTATTCCTCTCACCGCAACGGATGGGGCAGTTCCAGGCTCCGGCAACGCCCACGATGGCAGGAAAGACCCTGTTGTACCGTAAGGATGCGGCAGCAAAGCTCACCTGGCTTTCAGGTTTAATTTTTGCTGGGGTAAGAGCTACTCTCCATCAATTTTTGGCCCCTGACTCTTAGAAAATGCCCTTCTCTATGTAAGATCTGATCCACCCTTGGTCAGAGCAGGTTCCCCATGCCAGCAAAGGGCTTTTGATCGTCCGGTCCCTCGTGCATTCACGCTCACAGATCGTACTTTTGACAAAATTCTCATTTACTGGTGTGCTACACTGCCATTTTTTGCCTATCAATCGGGAGGTTTGCTTGCATAAGCAGAGCAGAATTGAGACTTAAATAGCTTTGTTCCATTTTTTCCTTGCAATTCAAGTTTACTGGCATAGGTAACTAATACAAGGCTTTCAGCGAAACTAGAGATCACTGAAGAAGCTGAAGTTTATGTGTATTAAAAAAAATATCCATCAAGGCTGCCCATTTGTGGACTGCAATTCTTGCTATTAATACTAGCAAAAAAAAGATGTACTTTTGCTGGAATTAAGTATTCAGAGCACATTTTTAGAAACTCAAATTAAAAACTAATCAATGCAAATTTACATGACAAAAAGATTCTTGGAAATGGATAAAGAGCGAACAGAAGAATCTTTACTTAGGAGATAGTATATTATTACTTTGAGCATTTTTGAAAATCACATGTCAATTACAGTTTGGTGTGATTTCAGCTCTTGTTATAGGTATTTTTGTGCCAGTAGGTATTTTATCAGTTGGACAAAGCAACACATAAAAGTCATTTCAGCTTTCTTCATAAATATGCCAACTTTCTTTATGTACATTTGCTTTCTACAATAAATACATTGATAAAAAATCAGTCTAGACTCAAATAAATGAAAATTATGCTTATTAAATTTAATGTCTGGTGTCAAAAGTGAGGTGTCAATCTTACCTATCTTACTTCTAAGCAAGGCAAACAAAGCTGCTAATTATAATATTTAAGTTTAAATATAGAATTATTGTTCAAATATAGAAAACAATGGCACGGTTGTTCTTTCTACAGCTATATGATTAAGACTACTTATGTCTCATTTTATGCAAAATAAATGACACATGATTGTGATTTGATTCATGGTAAGTAAATGTCTACAGGGATTTATGACAAGAAAAGCAGTAACAGTACATACCTTGTTACTTGTCAATAACCGCATTCAGAACAGTGGGGAGTAGGGCAAAATAAATAATTGCTCGGAAAAACTCCCGCATACGTGGAAGGAGTAGCGTGCAATAATTTACATCACGTTAATCTAAGGCTGCGGGTTGTAATACAGTGAGTGTTATAAATTAACATAGTTCTGTAGTATTCTGCCTTATTTTATTCTCCCTTTTATAATGCCACTGCTCCCAGATTCAACGTGCCTCGATCCCCGTTGCTGGCAACAAGATTAACGCGCTCCATAAACATGACGAGCTGCATTTAGTAAACTGTTTGCTGAACAAAGATAAGACGCTGACATTTACAATTTCATTCTTCAGAAATTATAAGAGGGATATGTTTTGGTGTGCAAAGGAAAACAAGAGCAGGAAGAGGCTGGGGTCCTTCCCTCTTCCCACGGCCTGGCGAGGCGAGGTGCATGTGGTTCCCAGCTGGCAGCTGGTGCTCGCAGGGGACTGGCGAGGGTGGAGTTGGGGGTTGGCCTCCTACACGACCACAACGCTCCAATGTGGGCAGGGGGCGTCCCCACCGCCCTCCTGGTTTGGACCGGATAATGTAATAACAGGAAAGTCTCCACGCGTCTAGTTCAAAGGGGATTCAGCTCCTTGGCGGGAGGAGGGCAGCTGCCACCAGTGTGTGGCGGGGATCCGTGGGACCTTGTCTGGGATGCTGCACGGCTGGTGTAAATGCAAACTACTGGTTTTTTGGGATGCTATTAAAAGCCATATAACTGCTTGTCTGTTATATTGTTGGATCAACACACTCATCCCGTGTTGATCATGGAGCACAATATGAGGCTCTTTCCAGGTTTAAAAGGAGAATTTGTTTGCAGGTTGATTTTAGTGAGTTGTAGGCGCAGAAATGATGCTAAGTCTGGCTCGCGGTAAAGAAGCCAGATTTGTTTGCAGGATTTACGGAGTTTGCATTGCTCTGAGAGAAAGTTGTCTGCTTAACTCCAAGGAATGCACGGACTCATGCTGTGGTCAGGGTACCAGTTCCTAGAGCTCTGTACGGCTCTGCTCAGCAACGTCAAGGAGTTTTGTTCCTTTGCCATCTTTATTGAGTGGTTGGCCTGGCAGACAAAAATCACAAATAAATGTATCTGCTTGTGCCAGGTAATACCTTTTTATTACCAAACTTCCTCTCACTAGACATCGCTGGGAGCCAACAGCTTGTTACATGGAAGCCGCATTCCTAGAGGGACATAAACTCTCATGTGATCTTCATCTGTGTGATGACCTCAAAATGGTGACCATTGCAAGGTCCGAGAAAGTGCTACTCAGTTGGGCCTCATTACTTAAAATAAATGCAGGTATGGCTTTTAATGGGAGCTACGTACCTTCTGAAGGCCTGTTAGATTTCCTTCCTACGCTCTACTAAAAGCCCGGTCAGAAAAAGTCAGAGATTTCTTGATCTTTCTTGCAGAAACATTAAACCTGCTAATTATGTCTATAGTGAGCCGATATTCTTACACCTTTTGTTTGAAGTGACGGCCGGTAACACAGAACTAGTGAAGCAATGAGAAAGAAAAAACAAGCAGGACCAAACATCAGCTTTGTGAGGCCTCATGGGCTGTTCTCAAATCCTTTGAAAATCTTGCTTTGTTTTTTCCTTTATCTCATAGTTTCTTTCTCAGCCTCCCTCTGCACCTTGTCTTAAATTAGCTCCTTTGTCTCTCCTTCCTCCATGTTTCTTTCCATCTTGCTTTTCCGCCTTCTTCCATGGCATCTTATTTATCACCCACTACCTTTGTTTGACTCTATCTCAGGCCCGAAGGTTTCCTCCTGTGCAGGTCCAACATGTTTTGTTTTTTCCTCTTCCTTAGTCCTTACCACGTTTAAGAATTTCTTATTCTCTTCCCCGCATAAACATCTTGCTGCATGAATACCTGCTAAAGCTCGTAAAAATATTGACGCTGCTCAAGTTCGCTGAATGAATCACTTCCCCTGTTGCCTTTGGCCATCTCAAGTCAAACCTTTTTTGCTAGTTTCTGCGTAAAAAGTGAAGCAGCCTAGTGTTTTTAGAAGAAAAGGTAAAGGAAGATAACTTCTTTTCCCCACCTTTTGCTGCATATAGCTTGAAACTCCAGCTCTGTGCACAAATTGCCAGAATCTGGATTGTTTTATCCTAACCTTTATAGGTAATCCTGAAAGCTTACCTAATCAATTGAAGATCATAAAATATTAGACTTAATACTGCAAAGTGCTGCTTTATAATTCACATAACAAGCTCCTAAATAATTCAAATAGCAAACATATCCTGCTACTCAGTGATGGGAGGTTGTTTAGATCAGCCGGAGAATGTCAACACATGCCACATCTCATGGATCTACCGCATTTCAGGAACCCTATTAAGTTAATTGCTGGTTTCTGACAGCAGAGAGCATGCTGGGAGCAGGGTGATCTTTATTAGCCTTTCGGGCATTTGCAAACATCAGCCATTTTGCCCCTACTTGTATATACCAGGCACGGCATGGAGAATGTAAATCAAATTGTGAGACAATAACGGGTGTTGGCACCACCTTTGCATTGGATTCATTTGTGAATTAAAATAAAGGTTCTAATGTCAATTGTTTTGCCTGTTAGATTTATGTATAACACCATATACATATATGTATTGTAAACTCTAAGAGGAATGATCAAGCAATTACATCATTTTGCACTGCATATGTAATGCATATAAAAAGGTAATCAAGCTGTGGTGCCTCACATCTTCCTAATGGAAGTACTTTGAAGGCTATAAATAGACAAGAACCTTCAGAGTAAATTAGCAACACAATATAATTTTCGTTAGGTACCTGCCTTGTAGTATTGATGTGCACAGGTGCTCTTTGTTCTCATATATGTTTTAGACTAATGTTTTGATTTCTAAATACTCCAAACACCTTTTGTTCACCATTTTCATTTTCTGGCTCTATTTTTTAACTACGTACTGATTTCAAAGAATCCTAGGAGGGAAGGAGGAGGGGCAATAAGAAAGAGTCTCTAAAACAATTTGAAATTAACTTCTATCCATCCATTCCTGGCCTGATCCAAGTCCCCTTAAAGTAATTTAAGACGTTTGAAGATACTGTTGTGGTCTTTGGCTCACACATATAGCTCTATTAATTCTATATATTATGGACCACCCAGTTTTCAGCTGGCGTGTCAGCTTCAGTACAATTGTTCTAGCTAAAGATCTTATTCAAATTCAAATACATAACACAAAATTAAAGGGAAGTGAAATTATTTAACCATATAAATCAGGAAATACTTCTCTTATCAATAAAACTGTATCCTTTAATCACAGAATCAACTTTTCAAAGAGAGTGTAGATAAAATAACAGTTACGTTCAACTGTGTTGTAAATATAACACAAAAATCAGTTACTTTTCAGTAATCAGCTAGTGTAAAAAGAGAAAAAGCAATATTTAAAAAGTCAGTTCCCTATAGGCATGGAGAAGTATCTCTCTTTTGCCTACTCTGGACTCATCACAGATTCACAGTTTAATTTTTGCAGGAGTCCACAGAGCATTGTATTTCATGGCTTATCTCTTCATTAGCCACCACAACAGTGGCCAGTGTTGTAGCATAAATGTTACAAACACATTTCTCAAGCATGGCTAATATTCTTTGGAGTCAGTACTACACATCTGAGGTGTATAAAATATTCTAAATTGCATTTGATAGCTCCCAAATTGACTTGTTTCATTTAATTAGAAAAGCCATTTTAAGAGTGAGCCAATTCACCGAGAAAAATACGACTCTTCTGTGTGCATGTGTGTATAAATATATATATGTATGTATATATATACACATCTGGATGAGCATGTGTTCTATATCGCTTTGAAAGATGCGAAGTGTGGAAAGTGTAAAAAGCTAACTGAATTTAGCAGGTCTCTGAAGATAGGGACATTATGAGGATAGGACCAGTACCTTCTGCTACTTCTGATACTTTAGAAAAGAATTGTTTTACAACACAGCATAAGACCAAACACACCTGTCTTACCTCTCCCATTATGCCAAAATACAGTATTTTTGTATTGTACACAGTCTGCATGAACCTGTGAGGCTAAGACTTTTGCAATTGCCAGAAACAGGAAAATAGAAGTGTTACTTACTGCTGTACTCCTAGGCATTGAATAAATGTAAAGGTGCAGGCAACCCAACAGCTATCTCCCAAGTCCCTTGACACATCAGTCTAACACATATTTTAGTAATTGAAACCTTTTCACACGGGCATTGTAGTTGAAAGGCACTATAATAAGTGTTCTATTTGGAAATACCCCTTTAAAAACCAAAATTCATCAAGTACTTTCATGTCCCTGAGTGGGTACTTGAGAATTGAGCAGCAGATGTAAAATTTACACTGAAGGGCCTCTCTCAGGCACTGGACATGTATGAAATGGGTAAAATGTATTTTAAGCCCTCTTTACCAGTGAGCCAGTAAGGGGTTCAAGCCTGAGGCTTCCAGCCAGCACCATTCAAAGGTAGGTGACAAGGTAAAAACTTGTACGTTCCTTTCTGTAGTCTTCTTCATCCGCTGCACAGAATGTAAAAAAATCAGTCTAGCAACATGCATGAACCGCAGCCGTGTTTGGTGGCTCATGAAGGATTCAACTGCGCATATTTTGCTGGAGGAAGAATGTGTGTTATTTATCAAACACGCTTGTCTCCTTTCCAGCCCTGCCAACAATAATGTTATGCAACGTTACAGAGCAAGATGACAGATCGCTGGGTCTCATGCCAGTAAGTAAGCTCTGATAAGGCTGAGAACTAAATTTAAAATCAGGAACTGGAGAGATGCAGAAGTCATGCATCTTTTGGACTGTTTCAGAGTTTACTAGAAAGTAGAGAGTTCTGAAACTTTGGCTTTAAGAAAGCATGGGCTGCGGAATCTAAAATATTAGGCACCCAGCAGAGGTTTTATACAGTAGTTTCCCCTAATCTCAGAAATATCTGTTCATTTTTAAAAGTAAATCTGTACACAGTTTACATTTCAAGGAGGGTCAGATTCCATTCTTCAATTTCCTTTTTCTATGTGTGTGTGTGTATCACTTATTGTATTTGCAATCAGTGTGGGTTTTATCCCCACTTTCCTTTTCCTCCTGGTGTTGCCTATCCCCTTGAAATAAAACTGGCTCATTTTCCAATCAAGTCATGTGTGTAAATGAAAGTGATTCCACAAGTATCAGCATGTGATATTCCCCTCTGTGCAAAACTGGGAGCACCCCAAGGAATGCAAAAAAATATAATACCTTCTGGAGACAAGGGAAGGGATTTCCCTTGTTCTTGGATGCTGCAGGACTTCCAGGGCACATCAGCCGATTGATTACCCATTCAGTCTACTTTGTTTCCTTTCACAGCACAAATAAGATTTATGACAATTTAGAGCCGAGATGAAGTTTTGAAGCTTCATTTGATTTTTCAGCTTCAAAGAAGGAAGGCCTCCAGAACAGAGGCACTGGGTTCTTACCACACAGAATTGATTTTTCTGGAGGCAGCTCTTCCATTCACTGACTTGACTGCAGGCCCTTTTTCTAGGAATGCCTTCCCAGTAATTCAAGGGCTGGCAGTGAGCACAAGGAGACGTTCCCTCCTAAGTTTCTTTCTTTTCTCCTAACTGTTGGTGTTGGTGTCCAGATTGCCCAAGGCTTCAAGGATTTGGTTTTTAAACAAATTTTCAAAGCAGTCAGTCTGGTTGTGTGCTAGCCATAGAAGGGTTGTCTCTCCCGTTTCAGTTTAAGCTGCAACAAACAGTTAAAAATGCTGGACAATCATAAATTCCATGGATAATCAAAATGTATTTTCCTCATGGTAACACAGCAGCTCAACATAGCAGAGAGAAAAGAAGAACCTGTTTACACAGGCTTCCTGATTTTAGAGCACTTAATGAGTGATGCTGTAGAATTACTGCTGGTCCAGGTACCCAGAGCCTGTGGGTAGTGTTGGAGAGCATCCCAAGTATGTAAGCAGAAGAGTAGAAACAAAGTCTTTGTGTGAAAAATCACTTAATGAATTTTGTTTTTTTCATATTTTTACTTGATTGCTCCTTTCTCGTGAGTCAGTTGTCAGGGAAGCTAACAGTTTCATGAAGAATTAAGGGCAGGTGATTTTGAATAGCAAGACAGAACTTAAACTGAACTGCTCTGTGCATCTGATGTGGAGACCTGACCTTTCTTGTTACACAGATTGTTGAATTATGGTTCTTAACTGCATTTGTGGCTTTAGTCCTCTTTACAAATTATAGCAATATTGCTTGGAGCTCATCAGCTTCTGAATCACTAGGGCTAGATCCAAGTCTACTACAGTGGATCACACCCTTTGGGGCTGATGAAGACAGACGCAGTTGATTTTGGTCATCACTGCTATGTTTGGCTCTAGAAGCCAAGCGTGTGCGCATGGAAGTACATTGAAACTATGCTAAGACTGACTTTTGCAGTTCAAGGTCCCTTGACAACAGAGGAAGCAAGCCTTACCAAGCACACCCTCTTGTGCCTGTCAGGCAGTGGCTTTCAGTAGATGCGAATCCACATGTTCTTTGCAGCTAAGCATTGACAAATCTGCAAGATGCTGTATTTGATAGCAAGGAGATGTACAAGTAGGTATAATCTTCTCACTCCTGGCATTTCAAACCACTCTGTCTTTCTTGTTCTTCCAGCAGCCTCCTTGTTGAGCAATATCAGGTAAAGGACAGACCTTGTAAATCTTTGCCTGCAGGAACTTTAGAGATGTAGGAACAAATGCTAAGAATGCTCAGGCTTTAGGGAAAGGCCTGAGGTCCTTCAGGACTTTAATGTTTATTCCCAGAAGCTTTTTGGAGACGAGACAAAAATATTTGGCAGTATTGAATGGAGCAGATACTGCGAAGCAATCCAGAAAGATGAGTGTTGATTTACCTGTTTCTCCCTAAAGAGAAGGAGGGAACACACAAGGGAAGTGAGATGTTGTTTTTCTTGATCAAAGGCCATGGTGAATGACTGCAGTAAAATGTATCAACATTCAAGTTTTGTGTAGTGGTTGCAATGGCTGATGAGAAATGTAGAGGTTTGGTGATTCTTTGCCAGCTCTGGGACCTCGGAATTGTGTTCACAAGGAGACATTGCAATGGTAACCAGGAATTGTCAATTTACAAAAACTTCATCTCTAGTGTTTGGGGTTTTTTTCCTTGTTGATTGCACTATTGCATATTTTAGAGCAGATAACTGATTCCCTTATGCAAGAAGATGTTCCTAGCAGAGGTCTTCAGTGATAAATCTTTTATTATGTTGGAAGAGGAAAAAACCAGAGTCAAAAGAACATATCCTGGCTCTATCCTGTATGATCGAAAGGAATATATTTTATTTTTGATCCCCGCTCCTCCCTGTTGCTCCCAGTGATACATAAACTCACTCCAGATACAGAGGTAATTCTCTATTAAAATCATGAGCCTGAAACCCAAAATGCAGATGGACTTATGAATCTTGAAAATGACCTTTCCTGTTTGAATTAAAAGTATCCAGATTGTACGAAATGCTAAAAAAATTCTAAAAAGAAAAAGAGGGCCTTATCTAATGCTCAAGGTTTTCCTTGGGCAAAGTTAATTTTAGGAGAAATTTCCTCATGAACAAATCTGAATGAAACACTTCTAGTTATAAGTATCAAACCCTTGTTGTGGACACACAGTAATGTCAATGGAAAAAAACAATTGGCAATTTTCTACAGGCAAACTAGAAGAAAGTATGACTTTTTAAAAAAATACCTCTTAATTTCAAACTTGTCTAAGAATTCCTTGTGTTTTGTAGGCTGGATGAGGAGAGATCTGGTTTAAGACCAGTTTTACAAAACCAACCCCAGATTAAGAAGGTTGATGAGAGCAATGTAAAATCACCCCAGTTTGCTCAAAACTTTTATCTGTTTCCCCCTTTGACTCCAAACTTTCATGGATGAGATAAAATAGAAACTGAATCCAAACCACCCGGTTTTGCAAAAGCTCCTCAGCTCTGCTCTAAAAATAAGATTAAAGAAATCCTCTAGGCTGCAGAAGATGACTTTATCTTGTTACATTGCAAACCTCATTCCCTTACTTTAAATCTTCTTCTCTCTTACTAAAGATAACTAATAGGGATGCTGAGAGCCATTGTATTCTGTTGACATCTTTAAACATAAAGCAAGCTATCAATATCTGGCTTTCGAAGGGTCTCTCCGTTACCGTTCTCAAGTACAAAAGTTTATAGTCATATCGTTATGAGAAAGAGGTATTTCTACACATACTAATGGAATTTACTTCTGTGAATCTTATTGAGGAACTCGGGACATCAAGGACATTATTGTGCTATGATTTGCGCTGGTGTAACACCCCTGACTTCAGCAGAATTACATGTGATTTTCTCTATGCTATGGTAAGGCAGACGGGGTCCAGTGATACTGGGACAGGACATGGACAAGAAACAAAAATGTGTGCCCATTTATGCTAACGAAATATGTTGATTAAAATCACATTGTATTATGAAAGAAAATTATGATATGGTGACTTTCCTGGAGCTGCATTTACTTCCATGTGAGGTGAACTTGGTGCGGCAGGTCTAGACATTTGTATGGATGTGTCCTGCATATTGCTTATAAGAATTCTTGTTTTTAAAATTGCACTGATGGCAACAGTTTGCACAGAGCTGTCAATACGCAGGATTCTTGGCAAAGAAGTATCAAGTAGGGAGGGAGGAGGCAAATTTTTTACATTTGTCCCAGGGAGAAATTAATGGAATTACTTTAGATTTGTAAATACCTGAGATCAGATCCTGGCTAAGCATCTCTTCTGCAGATAGAACTTACTGAAAATGCTGCCTGACACAATAACTTAATATGGATCAACTGAAATCATCTAAGTCTCTGAGTACTTTCCCTGATGATGTTTTTCTTTGCTTTTACTTAGCACTGCGTGATGAGTCCATTTCACTATCTGACACCCTGTGGGCCAAGTGCATCCCTGTTGTAACAAGATCTCTCATATTTAGAGAATTACTTTGGGATGAATGTGGTCTCTTGTGTTTGCACTAAGTATAATACAGACACTAAACTGTGGATTATCATTTCCTAGTGGGAGATCTGCGTCTTGTGATGAGATTAAGAAGGATGCAGCTGTGAATGGGACCAGTTTGGCTAAGTTGCCCTAAAAATTTAACTAGAGTAACTTTGGGTTGTGGAAAACTATGCGCTATGTTCAAGAATAAGCTCCCACATAAAATCCTTACAAAGCATGTGCAAAGCTCCTTTGTGGTAAAACAGAGCTGTTTTGACTAGCCATATATGTTTCCTGTGTAAATCCGCCACATCCTGGTCTATAGCTCACTTGCATATCAAGTTTTCATGTGAGTCAGATTCCCAAGGCATCTTTGCAGAATAATAAAGTCATACATGACCATGTAAACGATACCCCTGAAAAAGCCCCTTAGTCTTCTTTTCAAAGTTATTTCCAAAACCAGATTTACACATTCCAGTTTCAAAAGCTGCTCAGATAATTGCCAAAACAAGAGCGCTCCACTACACTCATCTCTAATTAGCAAAATCTGACTTTTGTCTTCCTGTAACAATAGCTTTGTGTGTCTCTGAGAAAAGGGGAGATTTATAGGATACTGGAGATACTTATTTTGAGATGGCATTTTTTCATCACTTTAATACAGCTAAATTAAAGGCAGTATTTCTGTTCATTTAAAACATAATTTGTGCATTCCTTTTATCATTACAATCCCCGAGAATGTGGAAGATACAAAATCAGTATAACACATTAGCAATAGATAATACAGTCTAAATAAACATAATAAGCTTTCCTATATGTCTCTAGACCAAACCTTATCTAAAAATACCCTAATGAAGCTGAACCATCCAATTACTTGTTTCTTGGAGGAACCCCTTATTAATGATATAGCAGTGAGGGAAAAACATTAATTATTGGACACAGTGGGATCTTTTACATTCTGTCTAGTCTGGACAGCACCAATTAATACAACAATAATTATCAGCTACCATGGCAGGTTGGCTGAGCAGAGCTCCTATCTGCTGATTGGGTGGGGAATGTGGGACAGCTCTCAGGCTGTGCAGATTTCTCTGGCTTAGACCTCTTTTATTTTTTGCATTGCTATGTGAAAACTGAATCCTCCAGATACTAAAGCAGGTGGAATACTCTGCTGAGGCAGGGGCTGCTCCTGTGAGAAGGAAAGCACAGGTGCCATCGTGTGAGAAACGCCGTTTTCTCCTTCATCTCCCACCCCACTGCTGCCTGACTTTCTGTCGTTGGAGATTTAACATGATTGCTCTTTCGATAAGGCGAGTGTGATAGCGCAGGCTTTCAAAGCTGTCCTCTTTTAAAGCTTGTCCTCTCTCCAGCTACCTTAAAATGACAGCGTACAAACGCAGAAGCGAATGTTGACATGATTTATTGCTGGCGCTATTGCTACAGTCTTGAAAGCGGAATGCCAATTCTTGATCAAATTCAACCTGAGGCAAAGACCAAGTATGGGAAACTTCAGCTCAAAAGGTTAAAGTCTGCAAAAGTTATAAGCGAGTGACTAGAGGGGGAACAATGGAAAGTGTTAGACAACCTGAATAACAGGCGTTACTACTCCACTGCCTATAATAATAATAATTCACCTTTTATCCATTGAAGATGAAAGGACACAATGTGGGAAAATTAAGCTGTATAGACATCTTGGGGATATCTCATCTGAGATCACACACCACTTCTTTCTTGTGGTTATCATGATTTTATCAGAGCCACTTTGAAGTCTATATAGCCTTATATCTCAGTTATCTACATTTCATCCTGTATGTATTTATTGCAGATGGGCCTAAGCTGCTAAATTCAGATCCAAATCCAGATTCTGATTTTGAACTCCCTAAGGTCCGTAGCTAGCTTGAAGCTAGGGCTTTGGTTTGGAATCATCTCTATTTATGGGTAAGAAAAAAGGGTTTAATATATGCTCTCCCAGACTGCATAGCTCTATATATGCGCACACCGAGTTACTCTCACTCACGCGTAAATCCAGGGAAAACAGAACATAGCTATGTAATTAAAAGCTGCCTACACTGTTATTTGTATTTTAAAGAAGGATGAATTCATAAGGGAGCCTTAGCTTTGACATTTAATGATTTCTGAGTGCTTTCCTTTACAACCCCAACAAGTTTCTAAGCATCCTTTAACATCTGGAGCTGCAGCACAGAGACAGGCACCCCCAGCTCTCTCTCACATGCAGGTAAAAACCACAACAAGCAGTGCATTTTACAAATCTTTGTGCACTGGCGTCTGTTTTCCTATGTTACCTGTAGCCTTGACTCCAGCAGCAAGCAAACGATGACACAGGCATAAATAGGGTTATAGAAAAACAGGCTGCCACTTTATTTAGAACTCAAGAGGAATTCCCAAGAGGAATGAGTGTCCCATTCACGGGGAGGGGACACCAACCAGGTACACCAAGAACAAACTTCCCTTGTTCTGAGACAAGGCTGTGTAGGATAAGCAAGCCCTCTGTGTCCAAAGGGAACCAGAAATGCTTCTACCTTTTGCATAATACTGATGTGCTAATTAGGGCACTGATATCCTCAGAGGGCAAGCTCAAATCTGATGATATGTACAAAACACACACTCTCCTCTCTCTCTCTCACACATACGGAGGCAAAGCTTAATCGGACGGACAGTGGAAGCAGAAATCAAGAAAAAACAGCTGCAGAAACAGCGTAAAAAAATGCCCGTCCTAGAGATCAGGTGGCATTCCTTTGTCAGCAAGCTGGCTGGCTATACGGAGTCACTCTACCATCAAAACATTTTCTTGGTGACTCTCTAAGCACGCTGCATATCCAGACCTGCTCTGGTTTTTGTTTCTCTTTTTGTTCTTATTCATACAGTCACTTGATTAAATTATAACATATTAATCATACAGTCACTTAGAGATAGACTTTACAGGGGTATCGGTGTATTATCAGTCAGTTCTTCCCTGTTTTGTGATTTGAAGTATTTTGTACTAACATCTCTTTCTCCCACTCTTCTCTGTCACCTGGGCTTCCTAAACCTAACGAGGTGATAAAATGCTCACCGCTAGGGATAATCCATTTTCCCAATATAACTTAATTCCTTAAAGCTTCACATCTGGAAGAGACTTCCAGAAACTACATCTTAGCACCAGGGAGCTGGCATTTCCAGCTCTGAAATACCATTCCTTGAAAAAAAAAACCCTTTGTTTGACTAAAGACACATTGTGTCTGGAAATGTTGAAGAAAAGGCATTTCCACAGCAAATGTTTATTTCTGATTATAAATATCCTGCTAAAATTAATGAGTACTAATAAAATGTCAGTGAAACTGGATAGGCATCATTATATGTTAGAACCAAATAGGTATTTCTTCCTTCTATAAAACCTGGAGCTTCTAATTTAACGTTGTAAATATGATGTAATATTTCTGTCTGCAATAAATTGTAAGAAGGCCCAGTTTTTAAATGACCCTTAAGTCTCATTGCAACACATTTCATCATCCACAAAACACAGGAATGCCACAGAGAGACAGTCAGTTTATTGGGAAATCTTAAAAAAAAAATTACTGGCCCGTAGCATTGCCCCACTGTTCCACAAAACTTTTCTTGCCATGCACCTGTCAGAGGATGGGGAAATAAGTGGCTGAGGGGTCAGCTCCTGAAATCCCCTAGTTTACCAGCACTCAGGACACCCCATAATTTGCAGAAGCCAGTCCCTGCCCTCGGAGTAAAACATGCCGTCAGATCATGGGCAGATGCATCAGGGGCCACCAAATCATGGTATGGGCAAGTGGAGGTGCACTAATCTACATCATCGTGGTACTCCAAGAATTCAAAAAAACACATCAGCCAATCTGTCTGCACAATTACCTCTTCCCCATCAAAATGCTATAACCCAGTGCTCCTCGAGGCTTTTAATCCCTGCCTTGCTTTAATCCATGAAAGACATCATGCTCTAGAGGGGAGAGGGAGTGTTGGGGAGGGAAGGGGAAGGAGGAAGGAAGGATCATAGGGAAAGCAGAACGAGGATGGATGAAGGGAAGGAACTGTGTCATACTTCATTTGCCGGTCACAGGGCAGCAGAGGTTGAAAAGGACTAATAGAAGTTATCCCCCAACATATAAAAACTGTAAAAACCATATAAAGAGTGTGTCAGGGCCACTGTTCAGTGGCATCATCGCCACGGCATGATACAACACTGCAGGATTTCTTAGTACACATTCTGCCAGTGCCATTAACCTGCCTGGCCAAGATAATGAAGATAACCCACGTTCACATATTTTCCTTTGGTCCACGGTCAGAAATGAGATTCTTTGACGGTCCGGAAGTACTGTTCTGATAAGCATCCGCATTTTTTTAATTCTCTTCCTTTGATCTCCCAAGCAATCCAACCTGTTCACAAAGATCCCCCCTTCAGACCTCTAGCTCCCACATGACTATTATTTCCAGCAATCCATAAAATGAGGGGAAAAAGTGCTCCTACATTAAGTCAAGAGTGTAATCTTAAAAAAAAAGAATCCTGAAGAATTATTTTAAAATGTAGACAAAGTTTTCATTAAACCTTTTCTAAAAAATGGCAAATGGGCTGATGCAAACATTTTAATTAAAAAAGTTCTATTCTTTGTAAAATATCTGGCTTTTAAAATATATGGAGCTTTTTAATTTTCAGACTATTTATTTACTGCAGATACCTAGTAACTTGTCTCATGGCTGACACTTTAGTTTCATTACCAGTTCTGAAGCAGAAGTAACTCCGAGAGATCAACTTACAGCCAAAACACATTCTGAGACAGGGATTGAACCGAAGAAACTGGCTTTGCCCAGTTCACCACAACTATTTTTTAGGACGTAAAACACGGAAGGGCTTTTATTCCTACAAAGAGAAATATTTTCATTGAAGCTGAAATGTGCTGAAATGGCCATCAAGTATAATGTTAATTTAATGGGTGACAAAATCTGACTCAAAATTTCTTGAATTTTAGTTGTCTAATTTTAGTAATGAGCCACAGTAAAAACAACAGCAGCAATTAATTTGTTTTCTTTTAAGAAGGCTCATGCCGTACCTCAAAGACTGTTGCTCTATCTAGTTAAACACTCATGCATTAAAATGCTAATAATTAAACTGTTACGACTGACTAATGAACTCCGCCAACTATAAATGATGGTCTTGTTAGATTCACTGCACAGCAAGGCTTCCTTTGTACTGAAAAAGTTAAAGGTTAAAGAGCTCTTGAAAACAGCGAGCAGCATCTAGAAGCAATTACATTTTTTTCCTGGAAACTAATAGTTGTACAATAATGTTTCAATTCGCACTCCGAAAAAAAAAAATTACTGTGAGCTCCATTCATCAGAGCAAATCTGCAGCTTTCTACACCATGGCAGGTTGTTAATTTGGCTTCTGCATCCAGCCTGCTCAGCCTATAATCTAGTGTTTTGCAGAACCTTTTATTGATCCTGCTCATGGAAACTAAAAGGGCAAAGACTTAAGCTTGCCTTGTGATACCTGTTGAGTAGCACTCAGTCACATCAGAAAAACACTATGAGACTGAATTTCAAAAGCCTTCTGTGGCAGATTTACTTGGATATGGTGTTTATACGCTAGTTGTCCCTGTGCATTGACTTCCAGACAATACAGTCTCCGGTAAATGAAGGAGACAGAGCTGGAACTTGAACTGTATGCCTGTAAGGAAGCCTGCTTGATTACATCTGTGACCACATCTATGCTTCTTGACAAATACCACCCAGGTGAGAAGGCATGAGATTCCAGCGTGATCGCTCAATGAAATTGTGAGTTTCAGAATCCAGACTTTCCTGTGAACCTCTTGTGCATGGAAATTAAATAGAATTCCCCTTTTAAAAATTACTTCTTCTTGGATTAATCATTCAAAAAGAGTTTCTATGACTCCTAGATGAAATATGCCCAGTGGTCAATGAAGTTAATGAGATACAAGTGAGCATAACAATATTTTCCTCTCTAAGCATGGGCTTGTATTCATCCACTGATTTCATATCTAAAGTTTATTTTTAATTTGACTATGCACTGAAGAGAAGCTACTTCAAACTCATGGTAACTACCTGCCTAGCCACACTGAATAAGATCTCTAGGTGTGATTTAAGCAAGTGTCTCTGAATGGACTTCAGAATGACTTCTGAATGACGCGATCAATGGCTCCATTCTGACATTGCAGTTGGGCCATGGGAACCTTTGGCTGAGGACCAGCAGGTGACAGTTAAGGGTGGTAGCTTCTTTGTGGGATCTCTTGTGGTACCTTTGTTTTGTGGTGGGTTTGATAGACAAGTGCTGTTTTGTTTGGTCCTCCTAGGGCCGACCCTATTCACCACTGCAGTTGCATAAGGATATAGCTGGATTTACAGCCCTAATGGATTTTCAACACAAAAATATGGTAAGAGATACAAAGTAGGTGTTCAAAAAGAATGGCCCTATTCTTTATTTGATTTTTTTTTAAAATTCATGTGGTTCAATTGCTCAAATGATCCAATAAGTCACTTTTAAAGGTGAGCCAAGAACATATGGGTCTGACTCTTAGACAGTGACTTAGATTGATAGCACTGAGTTCCATGAGCGGTCTCCTCAAAACCAAGTCTTCCCAATGGAAAATATCCTCACATGTGAGTAATTACGAACAGTTCTGGTCGGGAGTTGCAGAGCTTGCTCTGATCATGGGCAGTCCTTGGGCCGCAATGTGTTCAGATCCAGCTCTCAGCTGCCTGTTATGCATATCCTGAGTCACGGCAGATGCAGCTGCAGGGTTCATATGATGTGCCTGCAAGATGACTACTGCCAAACCGCTTCCTTAGGATGATCATCTCTCCTGAAAGATAGTTGTCTTATTACAGAGGTCACAGCCATGAAGATCTGCCCACGGCACCTGATTTGCCTGTGTATTTGCTAAAACTATATTTCTAACACTAGTCCAGCAACACACTCTAGTACTTTTGCCCTTTTACTGATCTTTCTACCCATTCAGTTATGTGCTGTAAGAAAGCAGCTAAAGGTTTCCCTTGTGTCTTTTTGTATTGGCTGTACTTGAATTGTTGAGATCTGTGCATTAGAGAAATACTCAGTCACCTTGATTGCTACTGAAACAACTTTTACTTCTGTGGAAGATGGACTACTGCTTAGATGCCACTTCAGTAGCTTGTGCGGTGAACATGCTGGTTGTCTGGAAAAATGTTGGAAAGAGATTTTGCAAAATCACCCCAATAAGACAAACTGCCTTCAGTGTAGCAGAAATTCCTTCCAGCAGCAGAATTATCATACCTCCTGATGGGTCTACTTTTCCATGCACATTTGCTTTTGAATACTGCTGTGGCATTATGACTATGCAAATATACATACAAATGTATTCCCTGAAATTCAGGAAAGGGCCAACATGATGGTCATGAAAGTAGACTAATTGTGTTGCTCTGCCTCCTTCACAGTGGGATACACCTCAGCAGGTTCAGAGTTTTGCTTGAGGTGCTTACACTGGTTGAGGAATGATGTTATACTCCCAGTGCCCATTTCATTTAGAAATAAAGTCCAGCAAAACTATAAAAGAATATTTTGCTTTTAATTTTCTCACTGTTAAGATTTATCCCATATAAATCTCCAACATCAAACCAACATGGCTTTATAGTATCAGTGCTTCCTTGTGGCATAGTGGAAATAATAACAGTAACTATAATCAAAAGGGATAACTGCATTCCTTGCATGATATTAAAAATACCTGTGAGTCACAGATATTACATCCAAGAAGAGATTCACCATACCCATCAGTGGATGTAAGCCACCTGCTATTTTTCTTTAAGATAACTACACAGAAAAAAGCTTCTGATGAGGCAAAGAACATATTAAACTCACAGTCCTGATGAAGAAGTTGAATGCAACACTGAGACAATAACTGTAGGAGCCAAACACTCAAATGCTCAACCCTACTCGGTCAATAGAGGGGCAAAGAAATATATTTACTCTCAACTTTATACAAACAACTGATAGTATTGATACAAAACAGGCATATGAGAAACACTTGTGAATGGGCTACTGGTCTGAGTCATCGTAGGAACTGGCTGTTGTGCTTTGGAAGTGAACCTTGTGAACTCGGCTCTTTTTCTGTGCAATAGTGAAAGGCATGAATCATAAAATCACAGAATCATTTAGGTTGGAAAAGACCTTTAAGATCATTGAGTCCAACTATTAACCTGACACTGCCAAAACCACCACTAAACCATATCCCTCAGCACTTCGTCTACATGTCTTTTAAATACCTCCAGGGATGGTGACTCAACCACTTCCCTGGGCAGCCTGTTCCAATGTTTGATAACTCTTCAGTGAAGAATTTTTCCTAATATCCAACCTAAACCTCCTTTGGTGTAACTTAAGGCTGTTCCCTCTTGTCCTATCCCTTGTGATTTGGCAGAAGAGACTGACCCCCACCTCTCTACACCCTCCTTTCAGGTAGTTGCAGAGAGCAATAAAGTCTCCCCTCAGCCTCCTTTTCTCCAGGCTAAACAAGCCCAGTTCCCTCAGCTGCTCCTCCTAAGATTTGTGCTCCAGACCCTTCACCAGTGAAGACCTCAGGTATTTTTTAATCAAATTTTAGATTCAAAATTTGATTAATAAATTAAAAAACTAAAGAAAGAGGAAAACAAGTGAACTCCACACAACATGTATTGAATGGGGAACGTTACTAGGAGTTTGAAAATTTATTCAGAATAAACTTCTCCCAAATAATAAAAAATACGGAGTTTACATTGATTCTGGAAATTTATAGGGTTTTATGTCAGCATGGCTAACCAGACAGTTCCTGTAAAGGATAGATGCTGATTTTTCTACTCAGATGATGGTCACAATGCCATCCTTCTGACACTTAGAGACATCCTCATTTGGACTATGGTCTTTATGCATTCGTGGCAGGGAACTGGGAAACTGGCTTAGAGAGCTGGGAATACACAGGAGGTATGAAAGGCCTGAGTAACCCTCTCATATCTTATTTTCATCTCTGCAGGTTTTCCAACACTGTGGTCTGGAATACACAGTACAGTTGACAAACTACTGTAAATAAAAGGTTTTTCCTCACATGTTGGTAGGCGATGGGAGAAAGGAAACAAGCAGAATCTACTTGGTCAGAATCTTATCTTCATATTTCCAGCACAATGTTGTAAAGTCCAGGAAAGAGAGTAATTTGGATTTGCCTGATTATACAACAGTAGGGTTAAGACAAACCTCTGAAAAGCAGCTCAGCAAACAATATCTTTTGAGCTGTTTCCTGATCTATGATGCTGGCAACCTGAAATGAACAATAGTTTTGTGAGGATCTTGGCGTGGATATTAAACCAAAAAAGATCCTTTAAATGTTAGATACACTGAATAAAGGAGAAATATATGATACCAAGTTCAAACTCACTGAAACCCATTGGTTTTGAGATCTGACTTGATCAATATTGGGCTTGGTTTTGCCTGGAAGTGAAAGCGGGGAAAAAAGAGCAGAAAGAAGCTTTGACAATAGAAATATATTAAATGAGAGAGGAGGTAGTAAAGATGCAGAGAATATTTGCAGGGAAAATTATTAGTCAAGCATTGCTATCCGAGATCTAGTGTGTTGGCATGATGGAGAGGAGAAAATACTTCTAGATGCAGATAAGTACAGTATAAAATATATTTCACCCCTTTCTATTGCCCAGTTCCATAGAGTTGTCTCCTCTTTTTGACACCTAACAACAGATACATCAGCTAGGATGTAGTTCATAAAAACAACAACAATGAAAAGAACCAACTTTTATAGAAAAAAAAAAAAGGCGCATTATAAGTACTGGAGAAAAGTTTTGTGAATTCAGGCTAGCTTTTCAGACATTCAGACCACCCCTAAAATAGCAGCTACAGTTCACAGGGGCCAGAGCTACACAAATTCCAGCTCTCCCTATGTGGTAAGTCTAATACTTTCTTTTCTTATGCTTTAAGGACTTCAAATAGGGTTTGTGCATTTGACTCCTTTTATCTCTTTCATAGAGTTCTCTCTGCTTTTAAATCCCTAAGTATCTCTGTCCTCCCCCTGCCATTCCTTAACAGATCCAGGACAGCACAAATAATGCCTCTTGGCTTTGAACACATCATGGCAAATTTCACTGACAGAGGAAAGATGTATGAGCAGTTATCTGGGATAGTTTTACACCAATCCATCTATTGTACGCAATGTTCACAATCTTGGGCTGGAATGAATTTCAGGCAAAGTGCGTCCCTCGCAGACCACTTAAAAACAGAATAGGTTCTGTCTGAGGGCCCAGTCCTATCTGATGCTAAGCACCTTACGGCATCAGGACTTCGCTGAGAAATATTTCCCTTAAATTTCTCCAGGGCACAGGGCTTTGTCTCTTGACAATGAAAAGATGACAGGACAATGGCAACAGTTTAGGTGCCTAAAATCCTACACAATTCTAGGGAAAATGACCCCATCTGCATAAAAGGATACCAAGTCCATATGCTGAAATGAAGAGGGAAATATTCAAAAGGAAAGGAAAAAACCCTTCTTGAATGATGACCCTACAGGTTTCTCTCTTGCTTGTGCTATCAAAATCTACATACAGGTTTTCTGGGGAAGGCAACGCATGAAGGGACTCACCTGAATAAAGCTGCAAAATTTCAACGTGCATCTGCAGGACTGGGACTTTTGTAAAATATTCATGACAGGGACTTGTATTTCTTCTTCTGTATGGTGCCTGCCATTCTTTTAGCATGATACAAAACAAGAACTAATTATTACAATACTAGCATGGAAATGCAGTCATTTACATTTTCTAGGTGTTCTGTTTAATCAGTGCAGTGAGATGTAGAGTATTTGGTGTCTCTGTAGTACTGTGCTTGCCATAAATTTTAGTCTTTGGTGGGAAAAACAATGGTTATAGAAAAACAGGGACTGCTCACCTATCGTCTTGTAATTCCAGATGCAGGAATTCTGTGTTTCAGCTAAGACATACTTGCATCATTTTAAAGCTTGAATTGTAAAGTGTGAAACACCTTCAGTTTACGCTGTGAAATATTTGAAAAGTAAAGCAGATTTTTACAAATGTATTTGTAACAATGTATTTTTAAACATGCAATTCATTAGCAAAGAAAACACAGCTTGTGTAATGAGGGATTGCTATAAGTAGATTTAATATATTCTAGCATTTAAATATTATTGTTGATCATAAAACATTAAATGCCCTTTGGTTTCAATCCTCTTATTAAAAGAAGCAAATTTATTTTTCTTGAGTGTGGCAAGTAAGTTTCAACCAAAATGTAAATGCTTAACAGACTCTGTGCATATGTGCACACAAGCGTGTGATGGAGGGATGGGGCGTTTTCCCCAAAGCTTCAATTTCAACTTACTCATTTGTTATCATTGTTCATTAACTATGTGGTTGACCTAAGACGAGCCCGAAGGATTACAGAGTATTTGTCTAACTATTTAACGGAAGCTTATAAAATAATAGTATTTGTTAAACACCTCAGGTTTCCCTCCCACCGTCACTGTAATCTGAAAACATGAAAGGGCTGGATGGGCTGAACACAAACGCAGCGATGCTCAGCTGGGTCGGATGTGTCAGCTCAGCTTGGCTTGAATAGGTAACCGAGTCCCCAGTGTAACTACATTAAAGGGAGTTTCTGAGAAACCACTGTCAACTGCCCGATTTCATGCTAATTTGTTTCTGGATGGGAGCTGCTGTTTTTTACTGGGGCCTTGAGTAGCTGGGATAATCAAATTCATGTCACCTGCAAGAAAGGGTGGAATGAAAAGCATGACTAAATAGGGAGGAAAGCCAAGTTAGGGTTTCACCATCACCTATGTCCTTAAAATACTGCTTACGTTTGCCATTACATTTGCTGTCTGTGTAGTTTCTCATGGGAACACAGACATCTGAAGGCTCACAAAAGCAAAGCCAAAAAAGCTATGCAGAGAGCAGAGCCCTGACATACCGTTACCTTGCTTGATCATCACCAGTAGAGTACGCTTCAGCATGGGGGGAAGGGAGGAGCCTGTGTGTCATCCTTCTTCATGCTCAGCAGCCCAAATCTCAGTGATCTTTGATGTGTAGACCTGTTTGGACAGGAGCAGTGGTGCAGCATTGACTCTGGCTATAAAGTGTTCTTTATTAGTTCTTCCTAATGACTTTGCACTATCGCACGTTAAAGAGAGAGGTAACATAATTTCTAGTACTTGACTAAAAAGGAGTCCCATATCTTAAAAGAAATGAGAGCTCCAAAAATCCCATGCTGAAAGCCTGCTAGAATAGGACCTTACCATAAGGAAATTATCTACATTGCTCCTGTTAGGATCTAGCAGACGTGCTGGGTTTCCCAGGCTTGCCTGCTCAGGCTCCTGTGTTTGCACTCTCCCTGTTCCCTGAACACAAACTACTTTTTGTCCTGCCACGCTGCAAGATACGGTTGTACCAGTCTGTAACACGAAGGAGGGAATTCAGAGCCAGTCCACAAGTTTCCTGCTACGGCAGATCTCATCTCTTGTTCCAGATTTTGACCAGACTGGCAGCACGTGTGTCCTGACCTTGCTCCTTCAGGAATAGAAGCAGACACATCACCAAACTTCCTAGTAGGGTCTCCCAAGTAGAAAGACATTACCGAGAGAGTAGCAGGAGCTGAGACCAAATTCCCAACTTACAGTTTCAACATAAGCTTTAAAAGGCATTCACGGATCTTATTTGTGTTGGGACTGAACTCAAAATTTACCCAACCTGGCTGACATAAGAGTACAGCGCAGGACACGTGTTTGCCCAGAAACAGACTTTTAGACCTTCTGAATACAATTCTTTGGTAGTTGAGTGTTCCCTGCTAGTTAAAGAGGTACTTCCTTTCTAAGCCCCTTTATGAGTTTCCAGAAAAAAACAAAATTACTCCTTTAGGCTGATAGTTTTGTAGCTTTTGGAAAGTTTGGTAAAAATCCATATGGTTGGTTTTGAGCATGCTTAAAGAATTGTTTCAGATGTTTAACTTGTGCTTGGGTAACTGAAAACAGTTCAAACTTGGCATGTAGTCTCCAGTGAGAAATGTGGGCTTGGATAAGTTGGAAAAAAAATTGGTTCAGAAAGAAAGGAGTTATAAACAAGTGGAAATAGTATGCTTCAGTTATCCAGATGTATGCCAGGCAAGCATAGACGTCTGGATATCCACAAGCTGAAATAAATGCATCTGTATTTATTTAAATGTGTGATGTAATGTTCATGTGCAAACATCTCAGTAAATGGTAGGCATGTTAATTTTTCCCATCTCACAAAATAAATATAGACAATACATTAGATATACATATATGTACAGCCTAGAAGTGTCTGGCTGACCAACAGAATGACCCAGAGCTCTTGGATGCCAATGAAAAGGCTGTTCCTGAACGTAATGGAATATGGATCAGAGTCCAATGCCCTACAATCCTGTTCATGTATTAAAAAATAGAAAGGGTAAATACACATGTAAAATGTTAAAAACCTCATCAATCCTTAAAAGTTTCCATTACACTATCTCAGATAATACTCAGTGCCAACTGTGATGAATTAAATGTTTCCACAGCCAGCAAAAGCTGTTCAAAACCCAAAACGTAATATATGATTTTCTTGATTCAGAATTTCAAAACACAACCTTTTAAACAGAGGTTCAATCATCAAATCCACAGGAGAAGTAGCTCTGGGTTTTCTTGCTGAAAATCCAAATTACTTGGGTGCCAAATCTTCACATGCCTAAAACTGGTGTCGCTCTATTGACTTCAGTGGAGCTATGCTGATTTACACCAGCTGCATGGCTGGCCCATAAATATTTTCAGTTGATCTGGATTATTTTATATATTAAATGAATTTTCTTTATGGATTACACGGCACAACATTTGTTCTCAGCTTCCATAATGTCAGGCTATGTGAATTTATTTTAATCTGGGACCATTCGTGTGGTTCTATTATTGCACAACTGAATGCATTTGCGCTCGCGACTTGGTTTCGCTGCACATCCTTCCTTCTATGCGCACACAAACGCCCTAACAGAAGAATTACTGTCACTCCATCCATCCATAGGACATCACAGATTGACGTGAAAGAGTGAAGCTGCAGCTACTGTGGAAGACGTAGCACTGACTGTCAAACTGTTGGTCATGTAAAAATTTCCACCATAACACTATGGTAAGTGTAGTTCTTTGCATGTAGTTATGTTAGTGGGGCTTTAAAGTTAATCATGCATGTTATTATTATTCATCAGGGAATTTATGCTGGACACTTCACTTAGCACTTTGACACAAAGGTAAATAGATTCCACGGATGCCAAGTAGTGGGATAATGAGATTTTATTAAATCCGTGATCTTCCCCTCATGTAATGGCGCTTACTGCAGGTCTCCTTTTCTGTGTGGTATTTTGTTTGCCTTAGGCTCTAAGTACAATGCACAAGGTTTGGGTTTGTGAGGGGTTTTGTGAATACACTCAGGCCTTTCATCACTAAGCCTGCGGGACGCGCGTGGGAAGACGTGCGGCCACCTCCACAGAGCCTGTTCGGAGCAGGACACACACTGCGCAGCCAGGCTTGGCACGGGGTGACTGGAGAGGCAGCCAGGGAAATATCCTCTCCGCAGCCCAGCCCACAGCAATCCATCTTTCCAGCTACACAATCCCACTTGGGGCGCAAGTAAACACAACTTATTTACATTGCATTTACGGGGAATGTATAGAGAATTAATTCCTGACTAATATATCCTCTAATAAATACAGAATCATTACAGAACCCAACAAAAGTTGCTTAAAAACCATCCTACCACTTTATCCTGCCTTTTCTCTGACTGCGCATAGCCCATAACATTCTGGTCTGTAGCATGTTTAGCTCGTGTTAGTCATTTATTAATCCTCAGCAAACTATTTGTCAGCTAAAAGTTAAAATAAAGCGCGATCAAAGGAAACGTAACAAACTTGCACAAGAAAGAGACCAGAGACTATAGGTCTGACTCTCAAAACCTGTACAACCATCTGATAAAATCCTCCTGAATCCAAATTCAAGTAGTTGCAGCCCGAGATTGAGGTATATGGTCTGGTAAATTGGCAGAGCCTGAGAGCAGTTACCAGCACCTGCCCAGATGGTACCTATCTTTGCTTTTTATAAGCCCTACTTTCATTTACGGTTTTCTAGAAGAGAAAGTTCAAAGCAGCTACAACTATTTAATATGTGTAGACTTTCCTTTATATGCCAGAGAAATTAATACTAAAGAAATTTCCTCAGTCGTCTTAGTCTGCAAGTGCCATTTAAAAATCCAGCCGGACTATCAGCCCTGCTCCCTTAATACTCGCAGGCTTCACGGCTTTAACTACATATCACACTCCTGGAGGCAAGAGGTATCGTTGCTCACACAGTGCGTGGGGGAAACTGAGGCACGGCGAGGCTGAACATCGCAGCTAAAGCTACGCAAGAGTTAGTTGCGCTTTGCCGTTGTGACAAGCGCCCAGGTCAGGCTGGTTCCCAGGGACCTCTCTTGCTGTCTGGCTGGACTTTCCTCTCCCAGACTGCAGTATCTACTGGATCTCGAACAACGCAGAGGACAGACTGTCCGCCCGCTCTTGCGTTGGTGCGTTAAAATCAAGGCAAAGCCGACAAGGGTTAAAGGCTATGAAACAACATTAAACAGCCCAGCAGTCCCAGGGAGGGTTAAGACAAGCCTGTGACACCGGGAGACACAACGGGACTCTCCTTCTGTGCTACATATGTAGATGGGTATTAAGGACATGCATCTCTCCTCATCTAAAATCATGAATTTTTATGAAGTAAGCCCTGCTTTCCCATAATTCAGTAGGGTGCACTTTGCAGACCCTAAAGTGCTGTCACTACAGAAGGTTTCATTGCTTGCACCTGCTAAAACATTTGAGGTATTTGAGAGGCAGTGAAACACATTTGCTTTTCATTTTATCTGACTTTGAAAATCTTTGAAGTGTTTAATAGTAGTCCAGAAAAGATTTCTGCCTCTTAATCATTTACTTGTAGGGCACATTCTCCACTGGTAGCCTGTCAGGCAGAAAACGAGTTTAGCCCAGTTTTATTAAGTGCCACATGCCGAGTCAGTGTTCATTAAAGGTGTTTTAAGGTTTGAATTATGTAATTTATGAGAAAAAGAAATACAAAATTCCATTGTTTTATTAATATGCAGCACAGGATATACTGCTAATAACATACTTTTTAAACAGAAGTTTTATTAAAAAAAATGCTTTTATAGGGGGCTACAGATAGGCTTTTAAATATCTCTTTTTCCCTGTTCAATAAAATTCAAACATTTTAATTCAATCAACATAGATCTGAAAAAAGGAACTATTCTTAACCTCTCCTTTCGGTCACTTTTCTTTACACACATTGTAGACAAAGGGGGAAAATAAAAAAAAACATTGGAATCTTTCTTTTTTTCCCTTTTTAATAGAAGTGACAGTATATGGTATTAAAAGCAAGCCAGTGCTGAAGCCTGCAGTCAGATGTTAATTCACCCTTTATACAAAACAAAATCAAAAAAGAAAAGTAAAAGAAAAAAGAAAAGTAAAAGAAAAAAGAAAAAGAAAACCCCTCCACATTATGATCCCAGGAAACACTACTTTCCAGAATTATTTTAAGTTGCCCCCCACAGATGCACAGCTAACGGGATATTTTTAATTAGATGAGGGCTTAACTAAATCTTTTGGTAGCCCACTAAACCATTTTTATGGTCTACATTGTTTTAACATTGTAAATAGATTTTCTTAAGCATATGCAAAAAACACAACTTAGGACATGCAAGGAAGAGTACATATTTCTTCCCAACTTATCTGGCTCAAGTTACCTGAGCCCAATCCTGGAGACCCAAGGTAGACCTGATCCTGCAGCTGGCTCTGGCAGGGAAAGTCCCTGTCCCCTGAGATGGGATGACATCCATCCAGGGCTCTCCTTACCCCGTCTCTGTGGCAAAACTCCCACCAGCATCCCATAGTTTCGCTTGAAAAAGAGATTGTGTGAGGCCTGAGGAACCAACCCTGGTTGAGTTTAATATGAACTTTTATTGCCATGGGAAAGTCTTAGTTATCCAAACTTATACCAAACTGGAATTCATTAACCCCTTCAAGGCAGGCCAGGCTGCAGTTCCTGCACGGGAGGGTTTGTTTTGTTTTCTTCTGTTTCATTTATTTTGTTAGTTTGTTATTTACTTTGTTGCTCTGACAAGTCCTGGGAACAGAGAAACGCTGATGCGTCGGGGTGGAGACGCCGTGACCTTGAGGCTGAGCTGCTGGATACCTCAGGTCGTGCCAAATGGAAAGAGCTGGTGCCCAAAATTGGTGCTACCAGAAAGCTTAAGGGAAAACAGACATTGCAGATAAGATGCAAATCACTAATTTTGGAGTCCCATCTGACTAATCCTGCTCATAGTTTGGTAATGTGATGATCATGCGGAATCTTACCGCAGTTTATGGAGACTGAGGTATGAGTATCAGACCTTTTTGAGACGTGGCCGTTTCCAACAAGTGAACTCCACACGTACCTCATACACAGCTGGTGTAAGGGAGTGATGCTCTAAGCAAGGGACACTGAGAATTGTTAGTCACCGAAAGGCTGAAGTTGCTGACACTGAATAATTGGTCATAACAAACTGTACAGAGAATATAGATGTGGTAGCAAAACACCTTGAACAGCGACAGCAATTATACTTGAGCACAACCATTAATTTTTAAATTTAACTTAAGAAGAGGGAAAAGCACATAACTACATTAAGAATTTGTTCATTTGATCCAGAGCAACATTTTAAATGAATTCGCTGGAAGCATGAGCCAAGAACTGTTAAAAAACCTTGCCCCGCAGAAAATGCACTTTTAAAAACCTATTTGCTCCGAATGAAATATTATTTTTACAGTGAGTCCTCATTTTATGGCAGACACGTGCTCGTAAAAGTTGCCATTGTTTGTGTGGAAAGTATGAGGGGAAAAAAAAAAAACAAGGGGAAAAATTGGCAGATGCTTTACCTTAGAGCATCCTAGCCATTTTTAAGATGGCTTCCCCAGCCCTGGCTCCACTAAGGAGTCACTGGCACAAGCAGCCTCGCTGACCACAGTCAGCACGTATCTAACCAAGGACCTCAGGGTGCAGCCCTTGTGAAACTTGGGGGACAGAGCAGGGCATCAACTTTTGCTCCAGTTCTTAATTACAGCTTTCAGAGATGACCTTTTTAATCGCTGGCGCAAGCTCCTTTGGGGGGGAGGGAAACGCGGTGAGGTGGCAGTTGGACTGCCATCATCTACTGCAACCCGCTGGGGATGGCGAGGTGGGAGGAAGGAAGATAGACTCTACTGCTTCTTCTTGTGAGACTTGCAGAGCAGTCTACATGCTGCGGCCATGCCCACATCTGCTTGGAAAGGATCCCTCCCTTGGACACAGGCATAAGAAGCAGAAGACTTCTCTGCTGGGCACCTCGCCTCATCCCCAGAAGATGGGAGCATGCGTTACCTCTCTGAAGTAGTAAGGAGAGGGTGTTTTTAATTCAAGTGGAGGAACTAGCTGCTTCAGTTTTATTGCAGAATCATGCTAGTAATACATCCAGATTACTGAAGCTCACAGTAAGGAAGTCAATTTATAATGACTTTGCCATTGTCCTGTTGCTAATGTGCCACATTTGATTCTCCTCAGCTGGCTTTGAAAGGTCTCTTTGAGGAAGGAGGAGATAGCACCCTTGCTTATGAAAAAGGCAAATTATACCCAGGGGCAACATCGCTGCACAACAGGAAAAGGCCAGCCTCCTCCCAGGAGACATGGCCCCAAATTAAATGCAAGTAATTTCCTGACTAACCTGTGATTTCTATCTGGTTGTGGCTTCTGGCATACAGCTAAGTCTCCGGTTCTGCTGTTCTGTTCAGCAGGTCTCACATGTGCTTTCACTTTCATTTCCAAACTTTAATACAGAACAGCCCATCCACAACCTGCTGCTGAGGCAGCAGAGGCCACGGATGCTGGCTCTGGGTTCTGCAGCCATGGGCAGGAGCAAGGACTGTCTCTTCCGGGGGGCAAGCCACAAGAGGAGTCCCTTAGCCACAACGCCAATGGGCCAGCAGAGGAGGTGGGAGTGGGGAGAGGGGCAACACGCTCCTGAAAATGGTTTCTCTGCATCCCATACGCCACCCAACAGGGTTTTGGGTCTGGCTTCCTTTGGGTCCCTTCCCTCTCACCAGCCTGAAAGTGATGGAGCTACCATAGGCATTGGGCTGGAAAAATGTATGCAGATAACTTTCTTCTCTACAGTGGGCAGGTCTCCATCGAGAAAATTGCTGGTATTAGGTCAAAGTGACTTTTTTACAGCACCCACAAAGGATTCAGTGACAGATTGGAAGGGTGAATGCTCCTTAGCTGTCCTGTGGCTGGCCAGAGATCATTTAGCGAGGAGATACCTTGAGAAGGGGATGAGTGATAGCGGGCTTCATGGAGCATGTGATGGAAGGAGAGAGCCTTCAAGAATAAGATAAATTACATTCAGTTTTTCTGTGGTTACTTCTAGGAGAATGCACTGCCTGGGAGGAAGGAACAGGAGACACAACAGCCTGAAAGGTCCACTGGGAAAGCGATGACAGATTTACTTTACTAAAAGTACTCTACCATGATTTATCCCAAGTACCTGGGTCCTTCTTGTACTTTTACAGCATTTGGGGATAATTTCTATGGATACTGTAGCACTTTTGCATTGGGAACTATTGGTTTAGTCGATCACCTGCATATGGGCTACAGACACCATGGAAATAATGTACGCAGAATTAGGGTGAATCAAATGGTTGACTTTCTTTTAAGTAATCAGTATGGTGGTTGAAAAGTCCATGATAATAAACACAGGGTTGTGCCAGAATCATCTCAAGAAACTATCTGAAGTTTAAACTAATGTGTGTGTGTGGCAAAACAAGACAGCATCTCCCTTACTGCTCCTTGATGTCAGCAAAGATGGTAAATTATCATACACTGAATTATTTTTTCTTAATGAATAAAGATTTTAAGGAACTATACACTCAAAAAGCATTAGAGAAGCTCTTATATTTTACTTAGATCAAGCTGGAGAAAAAAAGCAATGTCAGTCTTTTAACATTTAAGGCCCAGGGTAAAATAATTTTTTATGCTGGTGTTACAATTTCACTGGGAGTACTGTTTTGTCACTGTTCATTTTTTTTAACCTAAACAGTTAACCTCTAGTGTATCTTCAGCCATATAAGCAAAAGTCGTCCTTCCACTGGTGATGGTAGAATTTTTACTGGTGTGAGTAAATGAATAAGTTCATACCACATAAAGAAAGCACTCCGTAACATAAAGAAACTGTACCATTTTTGTTATGCTGATATAATCAAAATAATAAAACCTGTGTGTGTAAATGATAAGGGATATTAGTGCCATGTTGTTGAGAAATTGGCACAGGAACAGCAGTGAATGAAATACATCTGGGAATAAGAACCTAATTCTTACTGTAAATAATAGGTTGCACAAATTTAATCTGTTGGAGAACTATTACATGCGTAAGTAGATATTCTGTGTGTTTGGGAAACTTAGATTTGATGCACGGCACTTAAATGGTCAGGCTGCTCTGGATTTTGTTGTGAAAATGCCTATTTGTTTCAAGTCAAGGTGGTTTTCAGGTTGAGGGATTCATTTTAATTTCTGAACTAACTGGTCGATATCAAAAAGCACAGATTCTGATTTGGATTTTGACTTACTGTTATTCAAAGGACAGGAGCTTTCCTTCTAAACGTCTCTATCTTAGGCCCAAGTGAAACTCAAAGTCCAAGTAGAAACAGAAGTAATGTTGCCAATTTCATCCTCATTTCTGATTAAAACCATGTGAGAAATGATCAGGTTAGGCAAGGTTTCTTCACGAGATTAAAAATAGATACCAGCCTGGTAAAAAAGTTCAGAAATATTTTAATGCCCCCAGAAATATTTTAATGCTTTTTGTTTGTAAGAAAACCAAACAATAAATCAGGTTTTCATAGGAAAGTTTTGCAAAGAGCTTTTTTCCCATTAATTTTGTGGGGAACATGCCTCGGGTTTTTCAGTGATTGCTAATGCTTTCGCTACAAAAAAATTTTAGTGTGTTACAAGATGTATGTAGCTTGAGATATATATATATAAACTCTTGACAAAAGAAAACATTTTTTCTTAGCTTATTTGGTTCTTGGACTTAAGCTTTGGCTTGGGTGAAATGTTTTTTGGGTGAAATGTCCCTGTCTACAATAGGAATACTAGATGTTTCATTTTCCTGAGTATTGCTTCTGAGGAAATACTGTAGCATTGTATTTACAAGATACCCTGAACTGTCAGTTTCCTTGAAACACAATGTATTTAATACAAAGCCATTAAGCCTTGTAAAACTGTCAAAAATGTAAATGACACTTGTAATAAAACCTTGTCGTGTGACCGGCTCTGGCTAATCAGGGTTGATGATATCACTGCAGCTGATCACGGCTGGTGCTATGTACATTTCGACAGCTTTATGACCTGCATGGATTTGTGTTATTAAAATTGTACAGTTTTGTAAGGAATTTGGGATTTAATAAAGCAGCAGAGAAACTACAAAAGGGACAATATATCCCACTAAAAGTGAGCCAGGCTTTAAAAAAAATAATATAAACAGATACAGCGCATGAGCGCCCGTGCGTGCGTGCGTGTGCGTGTGTGCATGGGAATAGGGAAGGCAGGAGAGTTTCTCCTTTCCCAGCTCACGCCGGGTACGGGCTGCTCGTATAAACCACTTTTATGTATTTATAGCTCGGCAAATACCTTGCATCTGCGAGACCATAAAACAAATTACAATGTATCCAATTGCTTCAAGGTGGCGAATTGTGCTTAAACTTAATGACTTGTACAGATTATAGGAGAAGGAGCATTACCTGTTTAATGTCTTTTTTAATAAGTAATTCCCAAACAAGTGCAGTAAATGGGAGGTTGGTGGTTTGTTTTGGTTTGTTTCTTTTTCTTCTTTTTTTCTTTTTTTTTTTTTTCTTTTCTTATTTTTTCCCTGGAGTTTTAAGTGCAGCGGGCCTTCGCCCTTGCCAACGCAAGGTAAGGCGACGTTTTATTTATTTTGCAGTCCTTGGGACTTCTCCCCAGAGCACAGACATGTCAGAAGAGGAGAGCTGGGGATATGTATTCTCCCAATAATCTATAAATTCAACCTAATGGGGCAGATATCAGAAAAATGTGTCGGATTGAAGGCGCATAAATCACCCCTGGTTTCCTGGCATGAGCTGGCACTGTGTGCCTTATATTTTAGCCAAATTATTCCATTTGTTTCTGGAGATATTTTAATCCCTCGTGACCTCAAACTTCCCGTGAACCAGGGCCCGAACAAAAGGCCGCCCACTGTCTTCGCAGTAAATCTGTTGTCTCCCTTCTCGGCCCGCAACCCGGGATCATAGATCACCCCTGCCCCGCATCTTGCTTCAATTTACTCAATTAACTCGAGTAAAGCACTTGTAAGTTTGCAGATGTTGCTTTATTATCAAGGCCTAAAGCGTGCGCGGGGGTTCAGGAGCCCGAGGTTACGGGGAGGTTGTGCGAGGGGGAGGGAGGAGGCACAGGCCTCCCAGCCGCTGCCTCAGGGCGGGCGGCCCCGGGCCCTGCGCCCCCGACGCCTCCTCTCCGCCCTCCAGAGGTGCCTCGTCCGGCGGATCGGGTCGGGTCGGGTCGGATCGGATCGGATCGGGGGCCTGGGCGGGGGCCGTCCGGTGCCGTCTCCCCGAAAGACGGGATATTCCACCACCAGATGAGATAACGTCGCCATTAACAGATGTTTAATTGGGCCATTCGTCAAGCGAAGAACCTGCCTGCAAGTCAGCGAGGCTAGGTAAATTATTTCCAACCCTGCAGGTGTTGGACTGGCAGCTCTATTACTCTTCTGGAAACGGGCTTTAGAAGATTTTTTTTTTTTAATATGAAAAGATAATTTATTTCTGCGAGGTACTATGTTGTGCCTTTATTTATGCAATACGCTTTCAGGTTTGGGTCCGGTCCTCCTTCATCTTGCACGTTGGAATGAACTGGGGAGGGACAGGAGGAAAACCAGTCGCCCTCTCGCCACATCATCCAGATAAAGTCTTGTGTCACGTTATTTAATAACTTCCCAGCAGGCCGGAGCTGTCAGGTAGAGGAAAAATATGTGAGAAAATCTTACAAAATTTAGTCAATACACACAAACACAAGGGTTTCCTGCTGGCCCAGGTGGCACAGAGGCAGAGGGGCTTGGGTCCGGCAGGTCCCATGGCTGGCATGGTGTCAGGAGCCTCTTGAAATTTCACTGTGTACTGGGCTGAGGGTATGAACTGGATTCATACCTGGTTATACTTGTGTTTTTGTTGTTGGTTCGTGTGGTTTCCCCTCCTCTTAAGCTTCCGCTTTGATTCTAAAGTTCAAATGAGCCCTAAGTCTCAATCAAAAAAAATTCGGGAAAGTACAAAAGGTTTCAGGTGAAAACCACATTAAAAAGGGTAGGTTTTCAGTGAGTTTGCAGCAGAATTACAGATCTGTCAGATTTTGTTAGGGACAAGGTGCGTGATGGTTTAAGAGACCTGCAGATTTAGAATTTTTTTTAACAAATATTAGGCCCAGCCTTTAGCAGGAATGAGTTGCCAGAAGCCCATTTACTTCATGGGAACTCCATGTGTTTACACCAGCTGACAATTTGGCCTGGAAACTGAACCTCAACACATCGTGAAATCAGTTACCGAGTGAGTTCAGTGTCGTTGCAGATTTCACAAGTTTCATTCAGATGTAATTATAAATATAAATATAATTATTCAAATATATAAATATAATTATAAATGTAGCAACTCTGTGGAAAGGGACCTGGGAGTCCTGGTTGGACAACAGGATGACCATGAGGCAGCAATGTGCCCTGGTGGCCAAGAAGGCCAATGGCATCCTGGGGTGCATCAAGAGGAGTGTGGCCAGCAGGGCAAGGGAGGTCATCCTCCCCCTCTACTCTGCCCTGGTGAGGCCACAACTCGAGTCCCGTGTCCAGATCTGGGCTCCCCAGTTTAAGAAGGACAGGGAACTGCTGGAGAGGGGACAGCGAAGGGCTACGAAGATGATTAGGGGGCTGGAACATCTTTCTTATGAAGAAAGGCTGAGGGAGTTGGGTCTTTGTAGCCTGGAGAAGAGAAGGCTGAGGGGGGATCTCATCAATGCTTATAAATACTTGAAGGGAGGGCGCTAGGAGGAGGGGACCAGTCTGTTTTCAGTGGTGCCCAGTGGCAGGACAAGAGGTAAGGGGCACAAACTTGAACATAGGAAGTTCCATCTCAACATGAGGAGGAGCTTCTTTCCTTTGAGGGTGGCAGAGCACTGGCACAGGCTGCCCAGAGAGGTGGTGGAGTCTCCAGCTCTGGAGACATTCCAAACCCACCTGGACACCATCCTGTGCAGCCTGCTGTAGGTGGACCTGCTCTGGCAGGGGGGTTGGACTAGATGATCTCCAGAGGTCCCTTCCAACCCCTGTGATTCTATGATTTTGTGATAAGCTGTATTTTTCAGGGAAGCTTAATAACGATTTAGCTTGCATTTATTCTCCTCTTCACTGCCTAACTAATTTAAGGTGCTTTTGTGATGGTTACAAAAATACCTACCTGTAATTTCTGTGGACTATTTTCTTCCAGCTGCAGCTTTTTCTTGTTGGTCTGCAATTGTTGCAGCAGAAGATAAGTCTTTGGAGCTGCTGCGATACCTATTTCTGCAATGCTCAGGAGAGTGAGGAAACTCCTGAGCAGCCTCTCCATATTTTTTATTAATCTCTGTGAAACAGTGACAACCTAAAATAGGCCCTTTCTTTTGGGCAAATTTCTTCCATGGGACACGGCTATAATTCCTGGGGGTCTTTTGCATGTTCTCCAGAATATCCCAGGCCTGTATTACACCCAAACTGAGGAGCAGATAGGGCTTTTTGTGTGTGGCAAAATGTTTGCTATGAAAGAAGAAGAGGAGTAGCAACACCGACACCAACAGCTATCAGGCTTTACCTCACCTGTAGTCTAGCTTCATGATCACAAGGCAGTTGATAGTGTATTTCACAGTAATGATGTTTGTGATCTTTATGCCTCTTACAAGTATCTGAGATAAGACCAGATCTCTGGAACAGCAAGACCGGAAAAGAAAAACAAACCTGTATTCCTGGATATCTTTTGTCCTTTATGGCATTCAGCCCATGCACAGTATGCTGATAGTTTTACTGTTTTTTAACTTTGCCAGCTCTATTGCGCTTAAAAGATTTTGGCACATGAAATCCTTTCTAATGGTGATAGTAATTGAGCAGACTGGAATGAGTTAAGTGAGGTCCGATTCTGTTGGTTTCTCCTGCATCATCTATGCTGAAGCCTGGGTTTGATAGAAAGCCAAATTTTCAGTCCTGAGTTTTCAGTATCTGTAATGCTTTAAACAGAGAAGCCAAACTAAATCTCAAGGGGAGTCACATGGCTCACAAATGTGGATGCAAATGGGTTCATATAATTTTTGTGCAATATTTTGTGTGTGAAAGTTTCTCAAACTCTTCTTGGCTTTTAACTTTCATAAGAGAGTCTTTAATTACTCTTTGAATATGCCATTGCATTTCTTTTTTTTGCTCACAGCATTTTTTTTAAATAGTGGTCTGTTTTGTTTCTACATATAATGGAAGTTAATAAAATATGTGCCAGAAGCCAAAAATATGATGAGCTACAAGGCATACTCCAGACTTTAAGGAAAAAGAAGAAAGAGCTGGCCTGTAATTCCACAGCCTATCAGTATTTCTCCTTAGAATAGATATTACTTTTGGTCTGTTTCCCCCAAAATGTCTGGCCTGAATCTAAATAATTTTTTCTAAATCTGTAACTCACCAATTTGTGCTCATTTAAATTCTGTCCCCTGTGCCAAAACCTGGCTATCATTTAAGTCCAAAGTCTAATGCTGAACTAGAAGTTCCCCGTGTCTTTTTCTTCGACAGTATCATCAGCGTACCTAGGTTGGATCAGCTCTGTTGAATTAAGACAGCTGGGGAAAGAATCTCAAGCAACATGCTACAGATCCATAAATTTATTTGGTTTTATTGCCGCAGTAGGAAGGAGCAGGTCTATGAAAGCATCAGCTTGCTGTTCCTTCGCCTCTGAGAGGTCACTGGGGCCCAGGCTCATTCCCCCTCACTTTAGACCCTTAACTTAACACCTGTATTAAGAAACTGATAGCCTGGTTCCAGGCAATGCACAGAGATAGAAATCTTACCTGAGCTGCCTCCCTGTCTCCACTCCATAGAGGGAGCTTGGTGATAGGGCTCTTGAGATGCTGCCACCTGGTTTATGAACATGGGCTGTTTGTCATAAGAAATAAATTTGTCCGTCAATCAACCTATTGGACTGAGTATCCGAGAAACAGTTGGGACTTGACTTTTAAGCAGCTCTGCACCTCACTGCTTCTACGCATCTGACATAGCTAGCTCATCTGAACCGCGCTGAATTTTTTGTCTGATACTCTGCTGTCTGGGGATGGTTAGCAGGCTCTCAGGAACACGAGACTCAGTCAGAGCAGTTATCATATATACGGGTATATTTGTGACAAATATCTGATTTTGGCTCCTTGCCAAATTCAGCTGGATAGGTTCACAGGTGATTGGGCCAATTTTGCTGTTTTGGTAGGGACATGCCATTAGCAAACAATGTGCTAGGAATGACCACTGTGTCTTCACAAAAATGTGCAAGTGGCACTAGTGGTTCTTCGTATAAAAAAAGGCATAGAAGTCTCTTCAGCAACTGACATAACTCGAACCTGCTGCTTTCCTAGCTATACTCCTGTCTTTTAGTAGAAAGAATACCTTCTGACAGAGTCCATGTTGCAGTGGATACAACTTATGGAGGGGTTGCTGAGCTCATCTAACACTTTGCTGTTGCTGAAATGGTGAATTCTTGCTCTTCCACTTTCTTCCCTATTCTTCTATTGCCCTCCCAGCCTGATGAGTCTCCCCATCCCTGCACTAAGTTTTGTCAGGCCTTTGCTGGCCTCATGCAACCTGCTAACCTGGCAGAAAGACCAGCAAGGCTGGATGGAGCAGCACAAAGTACGTGGAGGAGCTCGGAGCCAGGAGCAGGCAAGGGCAAGGTAGTGACAGTGACAGTGAACCAAGACGCTGGCTACTTCACTGGCAGACATACCTAAGCCACTGCTAAACGAAATGACTTTGGGGTTTGCTCACCACATAGCTCTATGTGAATTGGATATCTGTGCTGTCACCTAGCAGCTGGCACGTGAGAAGCTATCTTTGCTCAGCTCCTTTCTATCAATGCACCAGCTGTCAGCTATTGATAAGCTGCTATCAAAACCTGTTAGCTAAAAGCTCATTTGGGTGTAACTATTCCAGCTCCAGCCGCTGCGACGTTTGGTGCTGTTTTTAACAACTTACAATCAGGAGACAGCCATTGGCTTCCAAGGGAGATGGGTCAGCGCTCAGCCTGTAAAACACAGAAGCATCATCTCGGGCACGGCGAGATCGGTGGGGAAGCAGTATCCTCTACTGGTACAGTTACTGTTGGAAAAACAGCAACACCTACGTGGCATGCAGACTTCCTTCAGGTTTCTATCATGACTTTCTTCACAATCTTTGCAGTCCAGGAATGCTGGGTGGAAAGCGTTCATGGCTATACCTCGCCACTCCTTCTTTCTTTCCAAATCCCAGTTTGGAAACTCTTCTGAAATCATCTCCTGTCCACAATGATGTATGTCTTGTTATTCTGTTGTTTCTTTGGGACCTTGTACTCGTGACTGTGGATGAAATAAAGGTCACTTCTTATCCTGTATTTCAGGTTTGCCAGTTACTCTTCTAAAACTACATTGCACTATGGTAATTAAAAGGCATTTATTTCAACATCCAGCGTGGATGATGCGTTCTCAGGCCTTTTACAGAAGAATAGGTAAAGTGTGATGCTGTGAGCTTGTGTGTTGAAATGACTGTGTGCTTATTCCAGCTGTGTCTACTGAGCATTCCCAGTTGTCTCTCCCTACCTATCTGGTCCTGTTCTTAAACCTGCTAAAGCAGCCCCTCTCTGCTGCTGGGGCCCGAGAACATTTTCAGCTGATTAGACCATTCAGCATCGTTGCACTGTGCTTCTCACCAGCATGTCTTCTTCACTCTGTCCCATATGTTTGGGCTAACCTTCTTTTCCCCTTAGAAATCATTCCTTTGTGAACTACTGGCATCTCTACCCACATATTTTTGTATGCACCTCTGTAGGAAATGTATGAAATCAACATGCCTTGAAGAGCATCGCAAGCAGGTCAAACGTTATATTCCTAATGAAAAGTCTTTAACAATGTTGCTTCAGACTCAGCTGCAATTCAGCCTCTCACTTTCTTCCTTCTAAATATGATTTTATTTGTTATCTTAAAAACAAGTTCCAGGAAATTCCATCTGGTCTTGTGAATCATAAGCCTACTGTGTCTCTTCTCTGAATGCTGGCTTGGCTTTGCACAAATTTACATAGAAAATGATCAGAATAAAAACTTGCATCAACTTCACTGGAAGAAGCTGAGATTTTTTTTTTTTTTAGTTTGTTGTCAGTATGAAAAGTCAAATGAAAATATTTTGTCAAAATAAAAAAATGTTTGGGAGATGTGTGTGGATTGAAATGATAATTAAAATCACAAATTTGTTTCAACAGAATTGAAAGTTTTATTCCAACTTGCATATTTTAAATGGTTTCTTTTATTTTTAAAATAAAATTTCAGAAGATTGTCATCCAGAGGTGATTTTAACCTGGGGAATATGCATGTTCTCTTTCAAACTCAGATTCCATCATCCCATTTCAATCAACTTGAGAAAAATAACAGAAACTCATGAAACGTTTTGGTAATTAATCTTCATTTTTTCACAAGAAAAGTAAGAAACAGCTTTGTGCAAAATAATAAAAACAATTTAAAGGTCATCCAGCACTCCTGGGAAGCTGGACTGTGCTTGAATACACTTTTTGAAATAAATTAGTACCTTTTTCTCTATTTGCAATATCAATAGCACAATGCCCATCAGAGATGTGAACTAGCGCTGTCCCAGTGACAGACATTTTGGGTGCCTGAGGTTTTTTCTGGCATTGAAAGTCATAAGATCCCATCAGTTACCTTCAAGGTTGTTTTGTTGGCAGTGGTTGGGTTTTTTTCTTCTTTTTTTATATAAGCAAATTTGAATAATATGCAGCAAATTGAATGACAGATACAATTTTGAAGGCTAAAAAACCTAAAACCTTTAAGCAGTGATTTAAAAGCTAATTATTATGGATATAGCCATTCAACATTCATTTCTTAATATTGTTCCCTCAAGAAATAGTGATTTAGTCAACCAATTATTTTATCTCTTTTAGGGATACTTTCTTAATTGCAAAACAATCTAAAAATATAATCAGCATGCTAAATACATGTGGTATCTTGTTTAGAATGCCATGTTGGAGGAAGAATGCAATTAAACTGTCAAAATGTAATTGTTTCTCATATTTAATTTAAAGAGGCTGATTCACATTTGCTTTTCATGTTTAGGAGTTAAAAAACAAAGCAAGCTACTAGTACAACTTCTAGTTTTTAATAAAGAAAACATAAGCTTGGAGCACTGACGAAAGCTGCCCCTGTCATGAGATATTGCTATCAAAAGATAGGCAAACATTCAAATTTTTTCATCCCTCACATAACTGTAGTTCAGAATTCAGAGTTTCAGTGTGTAAGATGGTATTTGTAATTTCAGGTGCGGCTCTAACATGGGGCGATGTGTAAACTCCACACTCTCCATCCACCCCATTGCATTTGAAGCCACTGCTCCTCAGAGGTGTCTTCCACCCATCGTGGTTTCTTCCTTGCTGCTGGAGGAAATTTGGACAAAGGGAAGCTAGAGCTGGGATCCATGACATTCAGCTTTCCTCCCCACCACGTCTGCTCTGGAGGAAGGGAGATACACAGACCTGCAGTGACTTCCCCCTTGTATACTTGCATCCAAAACCACCTGCCTGGTGACAGCTAGTACAGATTTGCCTTTTTAACCATTCCACACTGAGTGACAATGTCCTGGGACTGCTGTTTCACAGGATACAAACCTTCAGTGTAGTGGAACGAAATGCTCGACCCATTTAGGCAGATGCATTACCTTCAGAGACAGCTCTGAGCAGAGGATTCTCCTACTTATGCAGATGCATGCAGATATTTTCACCGTGATGCCAAAACAACCAGCTTTTGCTTCCAGGTCAGAATAAGTAGGTTTTTGTCCTTTTCTTTTAAATGTCACGTTAGTTTAGCAATCCTGTACACCTTTTTTAGCTGTGAACGACTTCTTAAAAGTTGTATGACATCCAGTTAAGGAAAATCTTTGAGTGAAATTAATCCAAGTCTGCTGGGCCCATGTCAAGTTGTCAGGAGCTTTTCAATCCCACTTATCTGCTGAGCAAAGATAGAAGCCCTGAGGAATCAGTAGCACTGGGATTTAACTTCAGATCTTAGATGGGGTGGCAATCTTCTAGTAAGCACCACTGAATTTCATTTTGTGGTAGTAAACGCGGTATCACAAATTATTCCAACCAACTCACCCCAACACCTTACACTTGGGTATTGATACCTTAAGCGGTACATATTCTGGTGAACAGGCATGAAACACACATGCAAATGCAAGACAAAAAAAAAAAGCCATGGTTTTATACACATTTACAGAAGTGCATGTCTGCTTTGCCTTGGATATATTATCTAACAGTTTATTTGGGGAATTTTACTGTCATTACAAGGCCCCCAATTAAATACTGTTTAAGTGAAAATATAGGTTACTTGGATTATTTTGGTAAACATATTGTTTCTTGTGTATTATTTGTATCCCATATAATTATTACTATACAAACTTAGAGGATTTACACTTATTTTAGATTACATGTTTTGTCAAGTCTGTAACTAGAACAATAAATAGCACTAGTAGATTGTTATCCCATCTATGGCTCAGCCTTTAGAGAGGGCTGAGACAGCAGCAGGTGGGTTTCCCACCTATTTGTTGCCAGCAGAGTAGATCTGCAGGGTTATTCCTACACACAAAGGCAGGATCTAGCAGAAAGATGGTTAAAGATCCTTACAGTACCCTCCGTATTTCATAATATGGTCCAGCTGCAAGGGAGATGCTATACAGGAAGGGAGCATTCTTGGTGCAAATTGAAGTACTAACAAGGCTCTGGTAAGCAGAGCTGAGAGGTTTACAGCTATTCCAGCGCTGAATGGACATGGATTTACACAAAATTGCAGGTGGCACATCCCTTACTATACAAAAAAATGCCCGTTGAATATTTTCTACTGTAGTCTTACCAAAAAATCCAAGCCCAACACGTGCAATGTGGAAAAAAGCCTGCCTAGGCAGTTGATGGAAATGGTGCTTTACAACAAAAAGTGGAGGGTGACTTTAGGGCCACAGGCCCTGCCTAGAAATATAGTAATACGCCTGTAACAAATCTCACTGTAGTTTGCACGAGAGACCTGATTCTTGGGCAGCATATAGAGAACAGGCAAAAAAAGTAACACAAAGCCCACACTGCCTAATTTAAGAGTTATTGGAGTATTTGGCTTTAAGTGTATGAAACCAACTCCTACCCACATTTTTTGTGTGTTTGTGTCTGTATCGTTCCGCCCGACCATAAAATGCAAGATAGATTGTGAAAACCCAGGAGTGTCCACCAGACTTCACCTGTGCTTGGGCTTTGTCTCTTCTGTGGCAGCACGGAGTGGGTGGAGGGGGTCCAAGTTCCTGGAGAGGCTGGGGGTCCAGGGTACATCAGGATGCTGAAAGGCTGCTCTCTCAGCCAGCTCCAGGTCCTTCTCTGCCATGTTTTCCAGCTAGCAAGCTCCAGGATAAAGGAAAGCAATGTAGCTGCTGCTTTCCCTTCTCTGTGTAATCACCACCTTTTCAGCACGCTTCTGACCTGAAACCAGGGCAAGTCTGGGCTACGGGGGCCACGCTTATGTCTGCTACCTCCTAACCAAGGAAGAGCCCTACATCCACAGCCAGAAGTGTGGGAGGAGGGTGCATTTTAACAGCTTGATCCTGCAAATCCTCAAGTCCTGCCCCAGCTCTCAGTGGCTCCACCAAGGCTCCGGCAGACGTGGAAGCAGATGAAAAACTTCCCCGTCGTCCGTAAGCTCCCACCGTCATCCTCACGTGAAAAAAATGATTCGTGTGTGCCAGGCCTCGACTCAGCTCCGGGAATTTCATACCAGATTTGTATCCCGTAAGAACAGGCATTAGGGTTGCCAGTTTGAAATATGACAAAACCCAGCAGCCTCAGACAAATGGCTGCTACCCACGCTCAGCTTCGTCCGCACATGTGCGGTGCTCGGGATAACAACTGCCAAGTCTATAGTAAAAGAAGCCAGGCAGGAAGCCAGCCACATGGCAACTCTAAATGATATTAATAAGACTTTATAAAAAGTTAAAAGCACAACGTAGCTTTTCAAAGTGTTTCTTAGAGATCTCTACATATGCATAGGTGTTTCATGTCTATGAGATAGAGGCTTGGGGTAAATTTAATGCAGTATACTTTTCTGCCTAAGAATTTTTTATTTTTTTCCCCCTGAAAGCTGTTGATATAAACTGGGACTCATTAAAAACACCTTGTGTTTTGTTTTTAGAAATCTTAAATTTATGTCACTCTCTGGATCATTAGAAAGTGACGCAGCATCAGCAACTGTTCCAAAAAAGTCCTATCTTGCAAGGAACAGAATATTCTTGCTGCAGTCAATGGCAGTAAAAGGGTGCTTAGCACCTTTCAGGAGATGCTGAGCGTCTCTCCCAGGCCTAAGTCCAGAGATAGCATTCCCAAAGGACAGATACAAGGATATTAAAAAAGACTTTGATCAAAGAAATATTGCTTCTTTCCTCCTTTCACTAAGCAGATGTGCAACGTGTCTTGGGAAAGAAATAGAAAAATTCCTGAGTGATTTATTTGATGAACCTAGTTTTAACCCAGGTTATTGCATGCCTGATACGGTGATGCTGGTTATTAGTTTCCAGTTGAAAATGACCAGATAGAGGACATATTCACTTCATCAATATAATACATTTATTGGTTGTCAAGAGAGTCACATCACACAGATATGTAAATCTGTCACTTTGTCTTAAAAGTGTATTTCTCTATTACAATGTTGCTTGATGTATGTTTTAAGGCAGTAAGGCCTTTTAAATATTAAAAAAAACCAAGACAAGGGGGAAGATTTGTCTATTCAATCACAGGATTTAAGACATTAAAAGCAGATGCATCATTTATAAAAGTAGGATTTTATCAAATGCCATTGTAAATGAAAGAATCATATCTACCATATGTAGATATGTGAATTAAAGAAACCTTCTTTCACAGGAAAATTAACAAACTCTTTTGCTAGCATTAAGATGGATTAGTCTGTGAAGCCGGTTACTAGTTGACCACAAGTCTCGATTTGCTGTTATTTGTCTATTAAAATAGAATGGAATCTTTGTTTACATTATATAAAAAAGAAATGGTTTTTATTCTGTTTATATGTCCACTGAAGTAACCCTAACTTTGGGAAAAATACATTAAACATTGGAACTAAAGGAACTCAAAGAAGTTTAGTTGTAATTAATTCTGGTCTTTACCATTAAAAACCGCAAGAACTATCAATAGCAATAAATAGCAAAAATAGCAAGAAACTCACTAAGCTGTATTTCTCCCTTCAAAATGTACAAAACTGGCTTTTTTGAAATATGCTGGTGCTCTTTATTTCAAAACAAAAAGTAAGGCCTTGCATCATGACACGTTATGATACTAACGTACTAACGTGATACTAACCCTTCACAAGGGTTCAATGCTGTGATGGTGGCATGTGCTTGCTAACAGCTCTCCCCACTCTATGTAAAGTAAGACCAGGTTGCTCAAATACCCTGGAATACCAAACCAGAGCCCCATTTTTTTCTGTTGAATCTATTTTTTGGTGATGGGACAGACCAATATGGCACATGACTCCAGTTGACATGAAGCCTCTCAATGGTTACAGTGAGATTTGTATCAGGCGCTTAGGAAGTAGCTTGAGCCAATGGTTTTGCTGTAAGCTAGAAATGATGTTAAATGAGGACAAATATTATTTATTTTGATCATGCAATAGTAAGTGAGTTAATGTGTGTGTGTATTAGCTATATTAGTACAAATGCAAAGGAACTGCAGGACTAAATATGAGACCTCTGTCCGCCAACAAGAGGAAATTCTCATTGTCTTTGAACAGACACTCTGGGCCTAATTCAGCAGATCCTCTGTATGTAAGACTGCCACTGAACTTAAAAAACTACTACGTTTGCAGTGCCTGTGGAACTTGGTGCTGTATAGTCCTAGTTAAAACTCGTGGTAATTTACCAGCTGGGTGTCCTTGCTGAAAAGGATGTTGCTAGTACAGAGGAGAACACAGTAATTAATTCATATGCAATCAATTTAAAATAAGGAGAGGTAAGTGTGATAGAGGAATTACAAAGCACACTGAAAAGGAAATAAAAAGAAGGACGTGGCAAACCATGTAATTAAGATACAGATTTTTAACTTAATTTGTTGAAGGGCAATAGGTACACAAGACTGGAAGGGAGGAGACGTTTTAGTCTAGTCTAAGGCATTCTAACCTAAAATTTTAATGTCATTGAACCAGATGACAAGTGTGGGCCTGGGTTTCACCCTCTCCCTTCTCTGAAATATAGGGCTGTTGATAACCAGATCTTCAATTCCAATTCATCTCCAGTGAATACTCACCTAAGTCTAACACAGCCAGCCTTTAGTTGATCAGTTTATATTACAGAGTCTAATTGTAACAGCCCCCCACTGTGCAAAACATAATTCATTATCGTGCAAAAAGAACACCAAGACCAAAAAGACACCGAGGTTGATCGTAGCCTGAGCATCTTCACTGGTGTCCAGTGTCCATAGCTGGCTGCCTGGGCTTTGTATCGCTTTGAGAAGAAATGCAACTTCAGGAAGGAGAAGATGCAATCATAAAAATTATTTTCCAATTTGGTCATGCTAGGAGAAGCTGCTGTGCAGTAAATGATAATTTATGGCTAATCCTTCTTAAATACTCCTAAGAAAACCATTATGCCATGAGATTGTGCCTAGTGCATCATGGTGGGATTTCCAGGAGAATTTCCTGGTGTGAATTTGGGATGGTGATGTTACTCAGATGCGTTGGAGTCAATGATGAACCTAAATGCAGTGGTGCTGAGACTGCCATGAGGCACAGCGGTTCTGCATGGGGCATGTGCTACATTCAGTGCAGAGAACGTTACCGACTTCCTTTTTGGATTTTAAAAAACCCACATTGTTGAGACTGTTTTTATGACTCTCTTCCTGTTCTCTTGGCTTCAGCTGCAAGGACAGAAGTTTCTGGGCTCAGAACCTACTGAAATGCATTATTCAAGACCTTAAACACAGAGGTGAGAGAATGGAAGTGTTTTGCCATTGTTTTAAAAAAATTGTTAACAGCAATTTCTACACTGGAATAAAAATAATTACTGATACTCCCACTTTTTTTTCACACAGTCGAACTGTTGCTTTCCAGCCAAAACCACCTAAGACTCTTGATGTTTTAGGTATAGCCTGTACCCATCTGGACAGTTTTTTCTTGGACCTTTCAACCCTGTAGATATTTCCAGGGATTGCAGTTTAGCTGCAGAGTCCTGGACGTAGCAGCAATCACACAATCACTTCCCCTTCCCAGAAGAGGGAGTACACCTGAAAAATTAATCTGGTTTTTGTGGTAACACCACTGGTGGCCCAAGACTGTGCAGTTCCCTGCCTCGAAGGAAAGGGGACTCTGCTGGGGTAAGGGAGCTCGCAGGTAACCAGCGGCCAGCAAAGAGCTGTAGATATGGCTCAGAATAACATTTGCTGACTCTGCCTGCCACCGTCCCATCCCTGACTGCACCTGCCTCTCCTTTTCCAGCTTGTCCACCACCACCTCTAGCATGTTATCTCCTACCGCCTCCTGCCTTGGTCCTGTGCCTCCTCCTTCTGCCCCTGAGTGCTCTGGTTTTCCCCAGGCTCCTACCCATACGTACACATGTCTGCCTATATGCACCAAGCATAGTAGTAGTAGTAGCTTTTATTACTCTCGGTTCTTTATTGATGCCACATGTGCTGTTGTAAGGTTAAGTTATTAAGTGATACCCAATAATTGTCTCTGCTCTAAAGTGGACGTTTCATTTAACTATACTCATGTGGATCTGTTTCAGTACCATTTATCATGACCACATTTTAAGAAACATTTCAATAGGCCATTTCTCTCTTTCCTTTCTGTAACGTAACTAGTTCTAAAAGGTCCCGGTCAAAAATTAAATACAGTTACCTTTGGAACAGCATAAGGGAATGTGGGGTTTGCATGTGCTTTGGAAGTTAAAATACATATTTTACCAGACTATCATCTCAGCTGCAGAGTTAATTTTACTGTATTTGTGCACTTGCTGGAAATGCTTACATGAAGGCACACAATGACCTGTTTAGTTTGCAGGAGAAAATTATGTCATTTGCAAGCAAGCTTTCAGCTGTGATATTTTATAATTGTTTAGATGAAAACCTGATAATCCTCTACTCCTTCACATAAACGGCAATCCATCTTTAAAACTGTGATAATTCATAAAACCTGCAGCTTAATAAACTAACAAACCCCAGGCCTATGTTATTTTAAGGGAAGTCAATCTTTGATCAGTCAAGCTGAAATGGGTCTGATAAGTGGAGGCCTTACTCACAGGGAGCAGCACTCCAGTTTGTTATTGCTATTTGCTCATCATCCTCAAGTGCAAAATAAGCAGAAGTCTTTCCGAGCTTCTTATCTCTTTTCACTTTCTTCTCTAGATCTCTGTCGCTTTAATCCAGCATGTCTGCTGCTGGTTAACAAGGAAATCCTGTGTCAATTATCGCCAACAACTTCCTGCTGTGAAGCTGTGGGGAATCAAAGCTTTTGAGAGCCTTTTTCACACCAGAGAGTAGTGCAGGGCCTAATTAAATGGCCCTCATATCCTGCAGCCTACTGGTGGCCAAATGATAGAGAGCTAATGAATGATAACCTAATTTTTTTCCAAGAATTGTTTTGATTCTTCTGGTCAGTTGTGCTTACTGAGTCGTGGCTCATTGTTCATGCTTAGGGCTGTGGAGGGCGTTAAAAGGTAAACTTGGGAAAGATACTGATCTGCTTGGTTTATTGTGCGCAGACCTTCGATTATATAAATATATATATATTGCATATCGGGAAGGATATTTGTTAAAAATTGCTTTGCTGAAATGTGTTGCCCCCTTTCCTCAATATGAATTGCTTTGGTGACTCTTATACACATGTGGGCTGCAAAATTGTCCTATAAATCCCCCTCATAAATGCTATCGCTACAATATTATTTTTACAGAATCACAGAATAAGGTATCTGCCATCGCTCGTGCACAGCTGTCCCAGTTCCCCCTCCTCTTTTTTCTTCTTTCTTTTTTTTTTTTTCCTTCTTTCTGAAATCGTTCTACCAAGAACTTGATCTCCTGCCTGAACAAAACTGCAGCTCTTGGGCGGCTGCTGCTTTGAGATTAACTAACCTTATGCTAAAGTTACACATAAAAGAAATACAAATCTATGCATCTCCGCTGCTTTTAAGTTTAGACAAGCAACCTGAATAGCCGGCTGCCTCTGCCTGTGCAGTGATGCTGTTCTGCAAGTGCTCGGTCGTCACGGTCCCGTGCTGAGCACTGCTTGCACTAGTGCAGTGCCCCAGCAAGGTTACCAGCAGCAAAACAACCTTAGGAATAAATAAAATACCTGAGCGGATAGCAAGATGCTTGCGTTTACCCCAGTTGTTCATTTCTGAGAGTCCCATCATAGTGCATGTGCATGAGGTGACAGACTTAGAGGTACCATGGGAGCCCTAACTCTGAATTTCCTGACTTTTATGGTTTTACATTACAACTTTAATGTTCCATTAGCATAGTTTTTTGTAGTTAATTTCCTTGGGGAGCTTGGGAGAGTCCAGATTGGTTTCGTTGTGGGGTTTTTTTTAAATAAAAGCAGGGGGTTGGAGAAAGATGGTCAAATCTGCTCAGCTGCTTTGAAATGTTTAAAAGGATTTAATAGATTTTTTTTTCCTAGAGAGTAGCAAATCCAAAATGCCAGCCAGCAATATGCACACCTGCTTTCAAATACTGAAAAACTCAACGACGGTCCTGCCTTGTTCCATACCCAGGAATCTGTATGAGACTGGCTAACATAAGATCCTGTGTTAAGAATTTTTTAAGTGGTTTGGTTTTGAAGGGTTTTTTTTGTTTTTATTTTTGCTTACGTGGGAGTTTTGGGGTTATTCTTGTCTTTTTGGGGGGTTTGGTTGTGGTTTTTTTGGTTTTGGGGTTTTTTTTGGGGTGGTTTTTGGTTTTGGTTTTTTTTGTAAAAAGGCACAGGCAACCTGCAAATGCTTTTGGCCACAAAGCTTCTAAGTTTGAAAAGCCTCACCTTAACTGAATCATTGTGTTACAGAAGCAATAACAAAAGGGGAAAGACAGAAAAGGAGAAATTGGCCTTGTGTTTGTATTTTTGTGTGTGAAATGTGAATGGTCCTGACCTGCACTGACTAAAGCTGTCCCTGCTCATTACAGGGAAGGCTGGACTAGATGACCATTAAAGACCCCTTCCAACGCAAGTTATTCTATGATTCTAACTAATTTTTCTCCCCTTCAGCACATTTAAATTTATTTACAGTACCAAGCCTGTAAAGTGCTTGGTGCTCCTCACACCCAGACAGCACTTGCGTCTAGGGGCTTGCAATCTAAGATGAAGACAGGAGTTACGGGGAAGAGAAACACCATGACAATTTGATGTGCTCTAGGTTGCATGGCAGAAAGCTGTTGTTCATGTCAGAAATTAAAATGTTCAGTGAGATTTCGATAGGTGCATGAGCAAGGCATCAGTTTTCGATTACTTCATTTCATCGTGGTTATCTTAAATGAAGCAAGGACCCATCTCGCTCTTCATAGCTCAGGCTGTCAGAGTGGAAGGAAGAACTTGGCCGCTGTGACACAGAGACGTTCAGCCAGTGTGAAGCAGGAGGAAAAGAGGCAGCAGGGCAGGCAAGCAGAGAAGAGGAGACATTTCAAAGGTGGGTTGCATGGTTTTGCAATTGGTACTTGTTGGCTGCTGCCACTCACATAGTTGGGCTTTGTGGTCTCTTGGGTCAGGTGAGTCTGAGCATACCATGCATTTAAAAGAGTCCTCTCCTTTGGACTGTGAACCCTATGAATCAGGCCCTTGATTCTTTTTTTAATAATAAATTCAGGAATATTTTTATTTTGTTTTTCTGTGTTTGAGGCTTTTAATGTCCAAAATTCTAGCTCTGCTGGTTGCAGAGAAAGTTAAACTTCAATAAAACTGGGAAGCCTCCCATAATCACATGACTCCAGGGGCTGTGGATTCAAGTAAACCCCTGTGAAACACTGTGATTAAAGTTATCAAGAGCCAAGCAACAGTTTCCTCCCTTAGATAACAAGTGATAAAATTGCTCTGAGAGCATGGATGAGGCGATCTTTTCTTTCTTCCTTTCCCTGAAAGCCCCCTGATCCTTGAGCCCTGGCCGCCGTTCCCGAACAAGACAGAGCTGGCTGTGGATTGTATTTTCTCTGGTATAAATGATTCACTTGCATCCCGGCTCTGTCTCCAGCAGCCAGTAGAACTCCTGCCATCAGTTAAAAAATGCTCCAGGATTTAAGCAGCAGAAGAGGCAAGTTTTAAGGTCCCGAGTCAGCAAAGCATCTTAGCAGATGTGTGCTAAGCTTCTAAGTGTCCCCTTCCTGGCCCTCACTTTTATGTTTAAAATGACAAGTGGGCTTACAAGTCTTGCTGAGATGAGGAGTTCAGCCAACATCTCACTGCTCAGGTACTACCCCTGTTCTTTACATTTGTTGACACAGCCAGCATTCATTACCTCACAGAGTGCAAATTTTATTTCATAGTTTCATAGTTCAGTTAAGGATATTGCCCGTATCAGTACGCTGACAAGTGACATCTCGCTATACAGGTGATGCAATTAATTTCCACGCATATTCTTATATTTTTACTCGTATATATTGTTTTCCTTCAAATAGGATTAAAAAACCCAGAACCACTAAGTACAGTTTGTAGCTGCTCTGAAAACACTGTTTTTGTGGATTTTTGCCCCCCTTCCTGAAACAAAGTCCTAAAATATATATTTCCCTTAGCTATTAATAGCGTTAGTGGATATTTGCTAACAGATGACATATAGCGATGAGGCTAAAAGGAAATAGATTTTAAACAGTCATTCTTCCCTTCCTCCCAAAGTGCCAAAAATATTGTAGGGTTTACAAACCATGGACCATATTTTACTTCCAGCTCCAACAGTATAAATTTAATACTCTGCATAAAGCTGAATTTGATCCATACTTTTTAAACTTCCAAATATATTTCTTAATAACAAAATAAACAAATACACTTTCAAATTCCATGGGGAACCTTACCTGACAATGTAATGGGCTGAACAGCTTCAAGGGTTTGATAATAATTCACTACAAGAATATTTCAGCTAGTTGTATTTGTTTTTTCTTCCCAGGCTTAACCTATTTCTTTTATTAAAAATGATAAAGACTTGATCCTGCTTCCATTTTAAGCATCACTGCACCAGGTCTGATACAAATTTATTAATTTTTTTTTTTTTAATCCTGGTCTGCTTCTCAGATGGAAACAGAGTATTTTCTTCTATTCACACCATACACCAAACTATGAATATTATTTCAGTTATGATTTCCTATGTGTCTGTACTAAGGAAAGAGTGGAAATAAAGGACAAAACCAATAAAGATTCAAAACCAAAAGCATATGTATGGGAGAGTAATACACAAAACAAAACAGGGGCTGTTAAACAGATGACTCCACTGAAATGTAAAATATTCCACAAGTTTTGGCAACTTTGAAATGCTACACTTTCTACATTTCATCTATTAATCATTTGAAGGGACTTTTTTGGTTAGCCAAAAGACAAAGTATTCCTTAATTGCATTAGTGATTGTGTGCATATAATTGCAGCTATAACTACATCGACAAATATGATGAAAAAACAAGGAAGTGACAATAAATTAAAAATGATCAGCGACCAATAAACATCTGAAAAAAAATATGACAGATTCTTAGGCAAATGGCAATAAACTAGACTATAAAAACCAGGAAACAGACTGGCTGAGTGTTTAGAAAATGTTAGGAATGAAAAAAAGGGACAATTTTAATGGAAAGTTTTCAGATAAAAATTAATTGCTTCACCATTGAAATGAGTCAAATAATGGAAAGTTAAAAAAAAAACAAACCCAAAAAGCAAAACCCACAAAAAACTCCACAATAGGCAAATCCCTGTAGATCACAAGCAGACAAAACTTCCAACACCAAATAAAACACTGTTCCCACTTGGACTCCACATTATCACCTTCCTTTGGGAGGGTTCAATAATTGACAGAACCAGTTATTCCAATTAAAAAAAAAAAAAAAGGAAAAGAATCTGCATATTAAATAACACAGTTGCAGAGTAAACACAAAAGTCAGTAAAAGAACAGTAAAAATACCTTTGCTCATAGCAATATGCTATTCATTTAGTTGCCTGGAGAGTATCACTCATGAGTCCTTTAAGTACTGTCACAACAAATCATTGGAAACTGATGAATACACAATCCAGGATCCCAAACAACAAACTATTACAAACTATCTATGTGTGAAAAGACTGCTGGAAATTCCTCTAAGCCTCTGTAAATAGGTTTGAGTGAGGCTGGTTGAGGGCCAGACGCCCACCAGAGGCAAATCCTTCCTGATTTGAACTTCACTATAGCTGTGCGTTTTATATCCAGTAAAGGTTATTCCCTTCTTAAAATGTGAGACCATAGTTTTTCTCTTTCTGGTCAGGAGAATAAGGCAATAATGCCTCTTGGTCCAACCAGCATGTATGAAAAAGTGATAATACTGTAAATACGATGTGAAGTTTTAAAAACCGGATAAAATTTAGTAGTTGTTCCTAGCTAGCTCTTATGGAAGCAGACCATCAAAATGAAAAAGTAACCTAAATTGGCCTGGGCGATGTGATCTCACCACAAAGTTTACATTTAAACTTTATGTTCTTCTATAGAGGCTTATATTTTACGTGGGTTATCTCCGAGAGCACCACAATACCAACAGAAGAGCCAGAGCAGTTACATGTGTGTTACAAACACATGGCACTTGCCTGGCTTTCTCCAGCTGGATGTACATCCTGAGGTGTATGAGGGGGGGAAGACAGATATTTTGAATCTTAAAAAGGTACATTTTCACATTTATTTAGGTTTTCAGAATGTGCTCCATTTTTCCCGTGCTGTGCCCAACCACCTCATCTTTAAACTGGCCATTTAAAACTGTATAATTTACATCTAATCATTAGTTAAAATATTGCGTGGAAGGGTTATTCAGATTAAGAACAAACAAACAAAAATGATCTTTAAGTATTCTGTTATCGTAACCATTTTTGGAATGCCGATGCTTAGTGAATTGAGGTGCCAGGAACATGGCAGTCAAAATAAAATTCCTAAAGTTGCTACAGAGAATTAGGGGGAAGGAGGGCTGAGTGCCAGAGATGTGTCTGACCCTGTGAAACAGCGATTCTTGTTTCTGAACATTAAAAATATTTTGGGAAAATAGGTAGGCACAGGTGAGGCATTGCTTTCATGGCGAAGGTATGTGGCTGAATAACCTTACTCTCACAATGGGGCTCAATGCACTGAGCTGAGCAGAACTACTCATTTGAGTAATTGAAGCAAGACATGGCCATTTAGGAGCACTTTCCATCCATGGAAATGAAATTGTTACATTTGGAGATTTTAGGACAGGGTAACTCAACACAATGTGCTAAAAACTTTGAGGACAGCAGGTTTTCTCCCTCTGATTTGCAAGACATTTCCTTATTGGAATTTGAATTGTCCCCCCCCCAACAGATCAGAATAGACCACAGCTTTCCATGAGCGCCTGACTTTATCTATATGATGAAAACTGTAGGAGTACAATGAAATGCCCCCTTTCTTTTTATTATTATTTTCTTCTTCTTCTTTTTAACTAAAAAACAGAAATATAAATGTGAGGGTATTTTTAGGGAAATCTCAGGATTCTGAAAATACGCAGAGCATTTGAACTTACAGCAGAGCAGAGTATCTCCGACTGAGGGTCTTCATGGTTTCCTCCCTTTCTGCTGTCTCTTTTTTCCGTGTCGTCTGAAACAAACTGATTATCAAGCTGGGTCAGTGAGCCTAATGCTTTACAGCGTGTGAGAGCCACTAAACTCAGTAGACACTCTGCTTAGTTAACTGTGAATATCACATCTTTCTTTCCAGGAATAACGGTTCCAAATGTCAATAGCTCTTTTAGCCATGTTTGATACGTAAAGTAATGTCTGAGATGGTGCTTCTCAGACCCGAGCTATAAATGAGGATTACTAACAATTTTTATGCATTTTGTTATAAACTGAGACCAACTGTGAAGTGACACTGACATGTACCAGCAAAAAAAATGACAAAAATCAAATACTTTTCTATGCCAATTGTGCACAAAGAGTTGGATCTAAGGGTTATTATAGCAGAGCCTTTCATGTTGCTATAGCCATGGTTGTGTTTGCATTTCCATAATAAAACCTATTTTCAGGGGGTTTATAACTCGGCTGTAAGAAATTTACTCTGGGCTCCAACTTGGCATAACAAGGTATCAGCCAGAGAGCCGCAGCCCTCGAGCTTTAACATTCCCTCTCTGCTGCAGGAAGAAAGGGTTTGTTTGTTTGCTTGCTTGTAGGTGTTTGCTGGAATTCATTCTGCAAAGCCAACACGGGCACGTGTTCGGGGCAGAACTGACAATCCCAGATATGGTGGACCAAAGAAAGTCTAGTTCCACATCTTTGCAGAAGTCCTGCAGAAGAGTGACTAGGGGAACTCTACATGGAGTTGGGTACCAGGAGGTGCATGTGTGAGGCATTTTTCTAAAAACCAACCCCAAACACATCCTTTGGTGTTCATTCCTTCACAGTGAGAAATCACTTGTGGTAGCACAAAAATGCACGTTTTGCAGGACTGGGTGTTTGAGAAAAAAAGTGGGAGAAATCAAGCAGGAAAAGCTGGAGAAAGGGATTAGTTTTGCAGAGAGCTGACAGTGGGGGGTGGCAGCCTGGTTTCTCACAAAACAGAGTCTCAGACCGTGGGTCCGGTTCTGCTGCAACGTGCTCCCCAAGCATAGGGACCACAGGGAAATACAGCTGTTGTGTGAGTGCGTGGTGGCAGAGGGAGAAGGGATTTTTTTTTTTCTTTAGCTGCTTTTCAGACAGCTGGAGCGTGAGAAGTTGGAAAAAGGATGCATTAAACTGGAGCCTGTGCTTAGCGCAAGCCACTGCGGAGGTTGGTACAGCAGGTAATGGGCTCCAAGGGACCTTCTGCTTAACAGCTGCGCTGTGTTTCCCACTGGAGCTCTTCCAAGATGCATGGCTTTTTTCTTGGGGGACTGTAGGTAAGACTAGGAGTCAGGAAGTAGTAAAATCTCATTATTACCATTTATTGTTAGTAAACATTTATACAATGGTAGTGGCTGGAGGTGCCAGCCAGGTACTGGCTGTTTCTCCATCACTTTTTATCTCCGTTGGGCCCTTCAATGTCTGAACATCGGGAACATGCAACAACCTTTGGATGTCTGGACTTCCCTACGACTTCCTATGGCCTGGTCCTTTGTAAGGGGTGGTTGCTAGAGCTCACCACCGGGAGGATGGGGTCTTGTACTCAGTCTTGCTGGAGGATCTGGCACACTGGAGTCTCTGGTGTGTCACTATGTTCCTTGATACCTATAATGTGAACGAACTTCTCCCAATCACTGATTTAAGGAATGAGTGGGGGGAGGGGGTGGGAGAGCAGACAAATCTTTACAAGCTGCAAAGTTAGTATATCTACAAGGCACAGACAGAGCCAGAACCATGGGGAACAGAGGATGGAAACAATCTGCAGAGCAGATTTGCCTGGAGCTATGCTGCCTTTGAAAGGAGTGATACTGCTGGTGGCACAGGGAGGGGGAAGGACAGAGATGCGGGACTACACCTGTGTGGCAGGTACCACCACCGCTTCCCACACCACCCCTCTCTGCTCTTACCAGGGCGAGAATCATGCCAGAGAGGACTGGGGTTAGGGTATTCCTGGTCCTCCCTAGACTCGACAATCCCAAAGGAGGTTTTGGAGGAGTTATGGGGATTTGTTTGTGTCACCGAGGCTGGGTAACTTCATCCCTTCGCCTGTCAGCAGTCAGGTGATTCCTCTATTACTTCCCATTTCTCAACACATCTGGGTGTGGAAGGGTGTCAAGGGGTGGTGGCAGGTTTGGGATGCTGAAAATGTTCCTCCCAGGCAGGAAGAGTAAGAGGTCCTACTTTCCTGGGCTGTCCATCCAGGCCTGGGATGCTGGAGGATGCACCGGGAGACGGTTAGGTGCAGGGACCAGAAGGACCATGAGAAATTACAGAGCAAGGGATGGCAGCTGGAAAGGTGATGTCGTCCCTCCCTCTTCCCACAGTTTTTCATGCCACATGAAATATGTTTTAAAACACGATCACTGCGTCCATCGCATTGCCTCGGGGCTGTGCTGTGTCCCTCAGCACAGGGAGCTGAATCTTGCACCGGTGCAAAGCTATGCCACCCTCCCAGAGAGAGGACTAATTGCAGGCTTAATATCCTGAAATACTGTCAAATACTTTTCAAAATGATTGTAATTGTCAGTTCCTTAGTTTATCTTTATTTTTAAGCTACAGACTCATTTGGTGTTTGTATATTTTGCAAATGTAATTTGAAAATCTCACACATAAGATAAATTTCCCTAACAAGATGTGATAGGGAATTCATGTCAGGCATAATAGGCTATCAAAGGAAATGCTGCATTTGGATCTTTTGTGCTATATGTATGAAATGTACAAAGTAATTATAAATCCTACAGTATCAAAATTGTCTGTTTATGAGACGAATGTTGCTAAAAAAAGACTTCTGATACTCTGATTGTATTAAGAATAGCGTAAACCCTGCTGGGCCAAATTCACGCCTGGAATAACTTAGTTTAAACAAGTAGTGTACATTTATTCTCTCTATTTAAGTACTTTCTATATTGTAAATAATACTCAGATAAATTTATATCCAGTGACTATTCCCTAAGGTAGCTTAAAAATATTAACTAAATATTTAATTTGCTTCCAATTCATATTTTAGTTGGTACTTTAGCTCACATTTTTTCAAATTTTAACTAAAATTTAGAATTTATGTCAAGATGAGGTTTAATGTAAATCCATTTTAAGAGTAAAAAATTAACAGCCTTGTTCCTCGAGGAGCAAAGTAGTCATCGTAAACGTGTTTGTTGCAATGAGCTTGAAGCGTATCTACTCTTATAACTCTTTTATGGATTTTTTTGTTGTTTTTTAATTGGTGCATATCACACTTGATTTTCAGTGCAGATTTCTTAAGGTATTAATGATGCTTCCCTAGGAGTCCTGAAAGGGACGTTTGACTCCTCTTGAGCTTTATTTACACTAAGAAATACCTCATATTGGAAAATGAATTAACTAGCAGGAGTTACCTCACAATGCACCGAATATGGCTTTAGGTTTAATGAATAAGGTTTAATAGCAGTGCTATGAGATACAAAATATATTTTTAAACATGCCATGTCCGTGTCTACACTAAGGGCTGAACCACAGGCAGTTTTACATGGATTAAAGCATATTGCTTTCCGACAAGAGATGTTCTGTGGTAGACTTGTCTCTCTTCTCTACTAGTCTGGGCTAAATTCTCTTGAATAACCAGGAAAACCCCCCAAAATTATCTCCTTTTCATCTTTTCATTCCCGTGACCAATCTTCTGCTTCTGTTATTTCACTGACCCTGAGCTCCATTTATATGCCACCAGGTGTAATGGAAGAGGAATCGTGATGGGCAGTTTCCTTTCACATTTTCCTTTCCCTACCAAGCAAACAGCATGGCTGAGGCTGGGTTCCACCTTCTGCCTTTGCTCATACGTGGGTCTCTCTCTCCTCGGAAGATAGGTTTCACAGTATGCATAACCTTTGCCAAACTGTCATAGCAACAACCGTAAAATGGCTACATCTGTGTTTAAATGGATTTGCTAGGACTTATGGGATTTTATTTTTTTTTTCCCTATGTGAAAATGTACTTCCCAGGAATAAGAAATGAAAACCTGCAAGGAAAGGCAATGTGAGTTAACACTTACCAGCTGGAAAAGGGAGAGAGCGAGAGCAAATAGCAGCAAGTTCATGCAAAAGCTGTAGCAGCTTGTTTCTGTGAAATTTAAAGGATCGGTCCCAAAAAGGCATGCTGGGGGAAAAAATCTGTTAGAGGACAACTTCTTCCAGAGAGAGTTAATAGAGACCAGACAAAGAGGAAGGCAGTCCCTGACCTCAGACACTTTGCTGCAGAATGAAAAGGCAGTACCAGCTGTACGGATGAAGATAGCATCTGACCAAGTTGAAATAGTTCTGTAATATTTTATTTTTGCAACAGTTCAAGAACAATTCAAGAACTCTGACTGATTATCAGCCTAGTTCATAAGTCAAATTATAAATGAAATGCATGAAACACTAACATGGAAAATGATGTTCCTTATGTTTAGTGGTAATGTATACTTTAATATGGTATGATCGCATGGATGTCATGAAAGGGGTTACGGCCACATCCCACCTCACACACCCACTCTGCAGTCACATGGAGCGTTTGATCATCCCAGCACGTGTCCTCCTCCTGCTTCCCTAACGCCCGTCGGGGAGCGCACGTTCACCCCACGGGGCTGTGCGAATGCCGGCGGGGGCTCCCTTCAGCAGCTCTTGGAGTTCAAGCCGTTACAGCTGGTACCAGTTACAGCTGGTACTAATTAATACACCTAAAAGATGCCCAAAAGGATAACAGAGTCCTCCTCAACAGATGCACCGTGAGAGATTACTCTGCCGGAAATAGTTTTAATCCGCCATCAATAATATGTTGATTTATTCAGTTTTCCATTTGATCCTAAAGCTCTGGTGTGTGTGTCCCTTTCTGAAAAATTGTGACAGGCAACAGTAACAATAAAAAAATACACCCAAGTTCCAAAATTAAAATAAAATAAAATACGCTCAGAGATTGAGAGTCCCGTATGCCCTCCCTGGGAATGGACTTCCAAATCCTGTTGGAGGTGTAGCTCCTTCTTCCCTGCAGAGCCCACCATGGCCCTGTTGGGAAAGGACACCCCAAAGGGTGTGATAGTGGGGGCTGGCCCCAGCCCCAAGTTCTGTCTCCCCATGGGGTGCCCGTTGCAGACACACCAGGCAGCACATCCCAAGCCAGCCCCAGCTCTGCGAGAGTCCCTTCCCTCACCATGGTTCAGGGCAGCCTTAAATCCACAGGGAGTTCACAGTCCCCAAAATATCCCCCAAGCATCAGTGGTACTCCTGTAGCTGCTGTGAGCGTCAGCATAGCTCAACAACGTTTGTCCAACAGTAAGAGTGATGTCAGACATAATTCTTTGTTCCTCTTGTTCTTCTGAAGGTTAAGGGTGCCAAGTTTGGATAAGTTTTCATGTCAGCTCTAAAATATAAGGAAATGTCTTTCCTCCTTGTTAAATTGTCATGAGCATGCAGAGAAAACAGAGGATACAGGTGAAGGCAGAGGTACCATTCCAAAAATTCTCCTGATTTGGAAAAAAACCCCATCATTTTCTTGCTACTAATGTTTTGAAAGTTTGTGTGTAAATAGATCATCAGGCATCGTTAAAAATTTGGAATTCGAGCTAGTCTCTGTTGAAAGACACACATCAATTTGCAGCACGGGAATCTATTTCTTTTGTATGAACAATTTGGCAAGTTTGGGAAAATATTTCTTTGCCGAGGGTCAGATACGCACTTCAGACACTTTTGGAAGGTCGCAGGTTATCATGAATCTTCTCATTATCCAACAGAATGGTAGAAAACCCTCTTCATGTTATATGGTTGAATTGCACATCGTGAGTTTCCTCCCTCTGTTTACACAACTATTAATATAAGGGTTTGACAGAATGTGGAAAATTTTCTTTCCCTGAGCTGGGAACTGGAACCCATGGTACAGGCACTGAAAGCTGTTTTGGTGATAAAATCATTGCTCATGCCAGGAGGGAGCAGCACATGACCCTGTGTCCCACCAAAAGCATTCTCCGAATTTTGAATTTTTGAAACAAGCTCCTGTACATGATTCCCAGACCAGCCAGTGGCAGCAGGGATGAGAAATCTTCTAAAGGATCACTCCTTATCCCATGCCCACGCTCTCATCTATATTTCCTCTTGAAGGGCTGCACCTCTTCAACATTGCTTAGATTTATCTCCCTTTAGAAACTAGTGTCCTAACCTAGCAGTAAAATCATCCCAGGATCTTTCACACTCAATGGAGGGACAGACAGCCAAATCACTTTCTGGTGGGCTGAAGATCAAAATCACTTTCCTCGTGTGACTGTAGGGAGAAATCAGTGCAATTAAACATCTAACACAGAAGCTTCATCTGCGAGGCTGAACATAGGAGGTGTAAGTCAACATTGGCTGGGTCTCCAGTCCCCTTCATTCTTTTCTGGCCTGGCTGTGGCCTTGGGGCGCTGCAGGCAGTACAATAATATTTTTGCTTTGATGTGTCTTCTGGGAGGCGGGCAAAGGTGGAAGCTCATACTCTGTGATTTACACTTCTGCTGATGGGACAATGGCTCCAATGTGGAGCTGTTGCTCAGGAGTGGTTCTTGCAAAGCTTCAGAGAGGGTTTGTGCGTTCACTGGAGGACAGCTTTTGATGAACTTCCACATGAGTGTGCTCTGCTCTGTTCTCCCTTCAATGTGCGGAGGAGACCATGGACCAACCCATCACGAGTGGGTGACTCCAACAGAGAGATGATGGTACTGAAGGCAGTGTTCTGTGCAGTTAGTCTCCACAAAAGCCTTTTACAAGATCAGTTAGGTTATATCTCAGAAATGTTTGCACCAGCATAAAGCCTCTGACTGATTCTCCATCTCCCTGGATCTTGGTCTGAATTTTGTTCACGTTAAGGTTCCCTTTAAAGCTGCTCTATTTGACATGAGATATACATTTATATAATTAAAAACCTTACAACTTTAAATAACTGAACCACTGATTTTGAATGTATGTTTCATAACACACACAGACTCCCACGTGTGTAAAATAGCTAGAGCAAAGAATTAATCATATGACTAGTTAAGTTAACCAGGGCCTAACCAGGGCCTTAGTTGCCTTATTTAACTTATTCACCCTCCTTGTACTATTCATTAATCATACACAATGAAAGATTGAAATGAGAAGTGAAGGACCAAGTCTATCCTAATGGCTTTTCTCTTTGTGTTGGTTGTGTTTGCTGTTTTTGTGGGGGTTTTTTTGTTTGGTTTTTTTTTTTTTTAATGTGCCCATTTAAATGGCTAATCCTTCTCCACGGTAGCTGGGGTTTTGGGGAAGACATTCTAATATGGCCGAGACACTCCTTTTCATGCTTGGCCTTTTTTGGTATTGGATTTGTCTTCATTGTTTGAAGAGATGGGAAAAGAAGATGCTTAGAAAAGTTCTGAGAATACATTCAAAGTAAAAGTCAAAAGAGAAATTAAACAAAACCTTACATGTTTGTGGAGAGCAGCACCAACCTCCTGGTGTTTGGAACTGTAATAAGCTCTCCAAGCTTCTTCTGTTTCACAAATACTTTATTAACAATAACAAAGATGAAGTAAACCCCAACCAAACCCAACAAACAAACATCCCTTTCTTTGGCCCTTGACTGACGCTTGCTATGGGGTTCAAGTTATTAGTGAGTTTGTGGGATAGGAATAAACACAACACCAAACATAAACTCACCAATGCCAAGGCTCATGGCAAACGTGCAGCACAGAATATAGCACTAAGAAAGATGAGCAAAAATAAGAGGTTGTTCCTAAACGCACAGCCACCGAAGTGGGTGATGGGGGTAATCAAATCTGCTGTTTATCGGAAACAGCCCTGGCAGCAAGGGGATAACACGCAGGTGAATGGGAGGGAGTGTCAGTGTGGCCCTGGACGCTGTCGCTGAAATTCTGAGTGCAGATGGTCATGGAAAATGGCTGTTCAACGCCGCCTCAAGAGCAGCTGCTGAAACATAGGGGAAACTGGGCACCAAAATCCCAAGGCCCTAGGGTGCTTGGAAAACGGGGGTCAGATTTCCCACCAGCCCTCAGCCGGAGGGTCTCGGTGCTGGCATTCTCCATAGACCTACCTGCACACGTCTCCATTTCTCTCCTTGATGTCAACAGGAGTTCCCTGCATGTGGGGAAGAGCTGAATATTACTGTCAAGATCTGCCGTGCAGATCTGAGAGAAGAATTTTTGTCCTTAAGTGTTGAAAATGTAATGATCTATTTGATAGTGAGAAAAAAAGACAGAAACAGTATGAAGATTTTTAAAAGAAAACACACACACACACACACAATCCAAGCGGCCTTTGAAGTCAATGGCTTTGAAATAAAAAGCAACCACTTTACCAGCCACGTGAAACATATTTTTTTAACATCCTAGGTGTTGTATTTAAAACTGAGTTGGCCAAATTTTGCCGTCAGGGGCTCAAATATAACTGGAAGCAGAGATCGTATCTGTGTGTCTCAGGATATTAGTAGTTGTTCTAAATGAAATTAATGTGTGATAGCACGCCAGGAGATATCACGAGGCCATTTCTGAAGGAAGGTATTTTTGGGAGTCACTGGAGAGTGACTTTATTCTTTCTGTTCTGCTAACAGAGCAGCCACTGAACCCCTTGCTTTGTAGGACATATTTGATCCTTTAGCACGAATTAATGTTGGGATTTCCAGAGGGATTTAAGATTGATGAGGGACCAAGCACAACTGTCCTTTGATGGGATTTGGGAGCCTAACTGATTTTAAAATCCTCAGCTTGCATACAGTTTGTTGCTGGTAATTTTGAGTACTGCAGGTAAGGGGCACTAATGATGATGGCCTGAAAAGAAGAAATTACATCCCAGGAAAAAGGCAAGTCTCTAGTAGATTTACTAATCCCAAAATGGTATAGAGATCACCTCATTTTAACTAATGTATTGAAATGTGGAGATTAGTCTCCCTATGCGGTAGATAAATTGCATTAACATGATTAAAAAACCCAGCTAAACTGAGGCTCCTTTTATAGTTAATAGAGGGTCAGACTTCATTAGTTCTTCAGTGACAGCAGACCTGTTCATTTAGGAAAGCGGAAACTTGCCATCCTCTGAAATGGCAGATATCTGTGCGCACAAATTGAATCTCACATTTTGCCTCATCCTTATGGGTGGGATTTTTTAATCTTTTTTTTTTTTTTCCTTCAAAATGGAAGGTTTTGGAAGAATGCTGTGGAAATGAAGGATACTTGCTAAAAATATGTCTTCTTTGGTGCTTTTGCTAATTATATCCCTTGTGAGAGAAGTCTGGCTCACAGAAAGCAAGGGAAATGTAAATATTCCGCAAAACCCTTAGCTTATAGTATGGACTATTTGCTAGGAAAAAAGATACTTCCGTAGACACACGTGTATCCTCCATTCACACAAATGGAGAATTTCTGGATAGACACAGGGAGAGAATTAATTCCTTTCTTAGCGAATATTTTTCTTCAATGTAACTATAACAAAACTGCTACTGGCAGTTTTGGAGTAACACCTTTGCTAGTTGTTACCATGCCTCTTAAGAATTGTTTGCAAGGTGGACTTCATACTTCACAGCATTTAAAATTAAGTACATACTAATTCCCTTTTTTTCCCCTCCAAAATTCACGTATCTTTTAAATCCTTACAAGTAAAATAGAGTCTATCAGTTCTTGCAACATTTTGTTTACATTGAAAATGATGAATGTCATCCTGTGGAGAGGACTTGCTAGAATACTAATTCTTTCTTTATTTTTATTTTTTTAAAACCAAAGCAAGATTTATGAGTGAACAGATTCACTTCCAAGTTGAAACAGAAAAACATCTGCAAGATGAGAATTTACTTGCATTATTAGTGCTATTCTTTCCGCACTGATGAGTAGTACAGATAATCCCGTTCATTATAGATGTCCATAACTTTGCTAGCAGACATTTTAACTCCTTGAAGATGCCAGCACAGAACCTGCATCACAACAACTTTCAGCCCAAAATAAAATGGAAACTAGAAGATATACTTCACGACAGCACTCGGCGTAGTTCATAAGGCATTGCTGTCAGGGATCTGTTCCGATCTCATTTCCACCACTTAGATACGGGTGTAATTAAGAGCTTCTTCATGGAAGCAGGCAAGATTTAAATTGGTCAAAGGGAAACAGAATCACTTGAAATGAGTGGGTTATCACAGGGAGTCTGGTTATAAAAGAAAAAACCCCACTTCTTGGTAGTGCATGTTTTTCAGCACTGTGCACCCGACAATTCAGTAACATTTGCTGATACTTATTTTCAGAGCAACTTCCTATCATAAAATGACGGTTTTTTTCAGGGATGTGTTGATTTTCATAAAAATAGGTTCATGTTCAAGAGAAATATTTCATTAGCCATTCTGGTTTTGTTTTGATCCAGTTCAATTTTTGCAGAAAAAATTTAAAATATGTCTACCTTTATTATAACATTCTGACATAATCAAAATGGAATGTTTTAAAATGGTCATTTCATTGCCTTAAAAATAAAAAAAAAAAATTAAAAATGAAATTCCTGAATATGTCTCGATTTTTGCCTTTGTCCCTGTTTAAACTGAAAACCATTTCCATGCATCATACATCTGCAGGACCAGCGCAACTGGGTTGATACAACAACTACAGTCCAACCTAAGAATATCAGCTAAAACCTTGGTTGCTTCCAAAATGGGATTTCCGTTCAGTTTCTGAAGGTCAAAGACGTCAGCTGTATCTTTTTGTCATACATGTAACTCAATGTCTGGTGTTTACCAACAGTTGTCGATATTTCAGGTTGATTTCAGACCAATTTACTTACGAACACGCACCTGGCTAATTGCGTGTGACGGGGTCCCCACCTCACTGGACTGGTACATGTTCAGGAAGAGATTTAAGCACGGTTAAAGCTATCAAGCATGTAGAAACCATTTATAGATGAGAAACACCTTATACACATCGAGAAACAAACACATCATATGCATCAATAGACACCTTCTACTTGGAAAAAACGGTCCACAATACAGTACTTAAGAGATCCATGAATTTAAGAATCTGGAGTGAACTTTCTTATCCCTTGAGATCAGTATGAAGACGCTGGCATGGCCTGGAGCCAGGCTGCTGCTACTGCTCCTCTGTTGACGTGCAAAAAGTTGCCATGTTGTGTGGCAGAAGAAGAGCGTAGTGAGCCTCCTGGTTGATGCAAATAGAGAAAATTGACTTCCAAAGGCAGGTTCATGATTACAAAAGAGGGGGACTTTTAAGAAGACTGAAGCAACAAACCCAAGACCAATGCTGTGCATGGGTACTTAATTCTCAGCTCTGTTTTCTTTATGGATGTCCTGATGAGGTCGGGTAACGTGGGAAGTATAAGTTGTCCCCTCACCGTGTCTAAGAATTTCTATTAACATGCTACGTAAGTACTTGGGGATTTTGTAAACAAAATACCAGATCATTTTGGTGGAGATGGATATTAAAATTGCCATTTTAAGAAGCATAAGAATGAATATTACGCCTGGAAGGATTATACAGCCTCAAAACTGGGCAGACATGACCTAAAAGAGCAAATGTCAACCGTGTGCTGTCTGTAAGTGGAAACCTACATGGCACTGCCAGAATAATATGTCATCGGAAATAAATATTTTGCCATTCTTACTAGCAAGAGGCCATTTCAATGCTGTGTAATTATTAGCGGTCAAGTCTGAATGAAATGTCTTGGGGCTGTTTTAAAGCTGTTATGCATTGGAGCGCTGTGTGCTCGCTGGAGAGGACCTCTCTTCTCCACCTGCCCGCGTAGCGCCGAGAGCAGCAGAGGTGTGAAGTCAAATTAAGATGATGAGGCTGACGAGACCCTCTGCACGGCTTTGCTCTTCTGTAAAATGTCTTGAGATTTTTCAAAGAGGTTAAGTGGACTTATGGGCCCGACTTCTACTGAAATTTGGGTGTCTGCCTCTCCGTGGCTTGTCTGAAAATCCCAGGCTAATACGTTAAGAAATATTCTGACTTCAAAAGAGGATGATATGCAACCATAACCACTCAGGGGTTCTGATGCTGATAATACAGTACTTAGAGGGGACTGCTCTTGCTATCCAGTATGATAATACCAGAATTCACAAGAAAGAGCTGTGAGCCTCTAGCACTTACCAGCTGTAATACTGAACAGATTACACAGAAAAATCAGGCAAAAAAAAGTAATATGCTTTCACCTCACAGCAAGAAATGTTGAAGTTCAGGAAGAGGAAATGTGTATTAAGAGAGCAGGTTAAAAATCTACATTATCCCAGACTTTCATGAAATCAAAATGATAGGCACGACGCTAAGTTATTATAATGTATTTATTACCGGAATTGCTTTCATATTTAACTGATTTGGCCCATCTTGAGACCTGTTTTAAAATGCACCACCTTGTCCACCTTTCCATTTTCATATGAAAAACAGGAAAGCAAAAACTAATTTACTCAGGGAGACACATCGACTGTTTGCCCGTTTATCTCTTACAGACCACCCCTCAGTCCAATGTTGACAGTACATGATATTCCATTAATCTGCCTAATGAAAATTTAACCAGTGTTATAAACAAATAATTGGCTATTATCCTCTCAAAGATCCCGAATAAATTACTTCTGCTTATTTTTTTTTCCCCTCTTCTCTCGCTCTGCCTCTTCCCCCGCTCCCGCCCCCACGCAAAAGCTGGCTCTTTCTGACTGATGTTGCGGGAGAAGAAAAAAAAAAATATCTATAGCTGCCTCTCTGCTCCTGCAGGCAGCGAAACCTGGGCTAGACTTAAGGGGATGCTTCAGGAGTGGCCCCACACTCGCTCAGCTTTAGCTTTGGTTATTTGAAGAGGAGCTGGGCTGCGAGGCTCCCACCCCATCCCCTTCCCACGCCCTGTGATTCCTCCAGCGCTGGAGCTGCCTCCGGTTACATTCCCTTCTCCTCCAGCTCTCTGAAGTCACACAAGAGTCACGGCCGCCTTTCCCTTGTCACTTGCACCATTTTCCTCTTGCGTTCGCCTGCCGGGAAGGATTTTTTCCCTTTAACATGTAACTGACGTGAAAACTCTCTTCATTCAGAACCCTTAAAGTTGAGAGGCACTCTAAGATGATCGATCAGCCAGGGAACTATTTCCAGCCCTAGCCCCAGCAAAGCATCTACAGGACATCTCCTTCTTCCAGGTGCCGGCAGGATCCCTGTGCCAGGAGCAGCACGGGGTGCCGGGTCCTGCATCCACCCTCTGACTCGCTGGGCAGCGCAAAGGACCTGTATGAGCCATAGGGGATGGGATGGGACTAATCCATGCTGCTCTCCTGCCTCACCAAGCCTATCCCCACCCCTTTACCCATGAAAGGACGAAAATGTTATTTAAAAGGAGCCAAATATATCTGAGCTGGCTTTTTTTTTTTTTTTTTTGCATCCAGGAAGACATGAACTATGTAGAATTTTACAATAGGAAATTTCACAATAGGAAGTAAAAAAGTGTTCCCCAGATACATCTTTGCAATTTGCACATAGGATGTAAAAAAGTAGTTGCCAGATACATCTTCGCAGTTTGCACAGTGTTTCTTCCCAAACAAGAAAATAACCATTTCTAACTGACACAGTAGTTGTGAGAGATAAAATGGAGAAGAATGAGCAGCGCATTTTTCAGACAGACCCTGAGCTTTTTTGGGATATTGTTCATTGCTAAGATGCACCTCAGCATTCACAGACACCTTAATATAGTCCTGAACAAATAATTAATTTTATTTTCCACCTGATAGAGGTACAGGGGAGAAAAAAAAAAAAGGTCTAAATAAAATCTTTCACAATATTTGGGAAACCTAAATAATTAATTTCCATTCTGGCCTTTTTTTAATTATTATTTTTTAAATCAAAGCAAGACTCTAGTTTCCTAAAAGAACTAAAGTACCATTCATTATTCCAGCAAGGTGGAAGAGGAGGAGTAATTATCACTTGTCCTGAAGAAGCTCCTGATGCCCTTGGTGCATGTCACTCCCAATATGGGAATTGAGAAAGTTGCTGGGAATTTCGGCAGACCTTCTGCACAAGGAGGTCAGCTCAGCTTCTCTCCAAAAGTTATTCCCACCACAACAAGAAGAGCAGCAACTATCCTCCACATCACTTCCACATCACCTCCACATCACCTCCACATCAAGAAGCTCTTCTTTATTGACCTACTTTGGTTTACAGCCCAGAATATTAAATTTTGGGTTTATTTTAATATAAATCCAGGCCATAAATTATGACGGTCCATACACGTTCCAACGTTCCTGCTGTTGGAAGCAGCAGCCCACAGCAAGGCGCTGGGGGGAGAAGAGGTATCAGCGTCTCCAGCTGTGCCAGCCTTTTGCACCCGGATCCTGAGCCAGTGTGTCTGCTCCAGAGGAAGAAAATAGGAGATGGAGAAACAAAACTTTCAACTGTACTCGTCAGTTGTAAAAATTAATGCACCCAAGGATCAGAGCTGGTGTGGACATAGGAACTATTTCTTCTTTAGGCCTCGAGGAAATTGCTTTGGGGAAAGGGGCTGTGGAGTTTTTGTTTGTTTGTTATTTTTCAAATTAAGATCTGAAAAAGAGGATTTTCCAGCCAGTTCTAGATGCCACCAATGGTACCTGGTGGCTGGTGCTGCCTGGGAAAGGTCTGGCACCAGCGGAAGCGCCAGGGATCAGCGGGCACTAAAGAAAGAGCAAACCCCAAGGAGCTCACCTCAGGTTGTAGGAGCTGCTCCTCTTTGTTGGAGCCAGAGCAAATCCTGCCCCATGGAAATGATATTGCCGTCCCGGTGAGGGAGGAGGTGAGGCTTCAGGTCCAGTCCAGGAAAAACAGCCTTTCCAGGGAGGAGAATGGTTAAACTCCTCAGTCAGCCCATGAGTCTCCATCCCTTTGGAGCGAGAGGGAGAGGAGCCTTAGGAGAGATGAGCTGCAGCCCCCCGCGCTGCCCACCCTTGCTCTCCCCTCCGAAACAGGGACGGAAAGTCAGCCGAAAGCCCGGAAAGTCAGCCGAAAGCCTGGCACCAGCCTAGGGAGCCATGCTGTCCAGCAAGGAGCCATGCTCTCCCCTTTCGAGAAGGAAAGCGAGAGCAAAACCAGCACTGTTTTTATCTACAAGTGCTCAAATTAAGAGTAGAAATAAGATTTTTGCTATAATGACAAATTAATTTTCTTTCATAATTTTATTAAAATAAGCATCTTCTATCTTTTAACTAGACCTGACATATGCTTACATAGATACAACACACCCTGTAATCTAATCTGCTAGCAATCTTGAAGCAATTAACTCCTTCTAATCTTTAGCTAACAAAGCCCACCATGCAAAAGGTCCCTGGAGAACAACACTCCAAAGGCCGCGTAAGCTCCCTCTGACTATTTCTCTATTATTCGGTGTGTAGGAGCTCATTGGAGTGCTCAGAGAGCAGGGATTCATTTGAAACAACAAAGATGAATCATCATAGATCATAAGATCTTCATTAACTCCTTATTTCTCTACTAATTAACACAAAAGGAATGACTTGAATGGTTGACAGGCAGCGAATGACCCACAGCTCAGTGGTTAATAGGATGCAAATGATGCCTAATGAGGGTCTCTAGCTGCAGTCTGGGCATCTGGCCTACTATTTTTGTTGGGGATTCAGAGTGGGTTTGAGATGAAAACAGTTTAACCAATAACATAGGCTGCAGCTGAGTTCATACTAAAGTCTATGACTATATGAGTCCAGCACACATAAGAATTAGCTTAAACTACTCATCAACAGGTTTGTATCCACATAAAGCATTTCAGAGGCAAGAAGTCTTGCCTTCCGCGAGACGCAGCAGCAGCAATTAAATGTTTTATGGGCTGGTGTTTGGGTAGGTTTTTTTTTTCCCCCTGTGTAATAAAAATAGTTAATTTACAAATTCCTGATGATCTCTCAGTTTACAAGGGAGACAGATTCCCAAATAACTACAATACTGGCCTCTGAGATAGGTCATTCAACCCTGTGTCCCATTTCTAATAGAAAATAAATTTGGGGTTCTCCGTATATTTTTTTTTTTTCGGGAAACTACTTCCAGCTGAGTCTTTATGATTAATTAGCAGGTGTTCAGTGAAGAGATGTAGTCCTACCAAAATGTCCACCAGTCCCTCCCTCACTCCCAGAAAGTTTTAGAGCAGCTTCAGGTTGAGCTTTTTGATGCAGCTAATTCTGTGGGGTTCGGCTTCCTCGGTGTCATACAAAAGCAAGGGCTGGTGTAAGAGTGAAATACGGTGATTTCCTGTGTGTACACACCCGCTGTGGCTGCAGGGTGGGCTAAATTCCCCCATTACTCACCACTCTCCAGGCGGAGTTTATCAACCTTTCCGATAGGGTGGCACATATAACTGCACGAGTCAAGCTGGTTAAATCAGTTTAAACAGGTAAAACAGCCGATCTTTGCCACCACAAGGTCACTTTGAGCGACAGGCCGAGAGCATTCACGCCGCTTCGTTTCAGTGAGGGACATTTCAGTCATGCAGGGCTCTCCTGATGCCGCCCGGAGAACGCTCCCACACGGGGGAAGGCATGCAGAGATTTATAGGAAGACTCGTGCATGGATTGGGATAGCCCTCCAGCTGGGATAGGCTTGTACCAGTCTCTTGGGGATGTTCAACCACTTGTGCTACTACCTCCCATCACCTTCCTGGCCAGCTTCTCTGCCCCCCACGCTACAGGATGAGGCATTCCTCTGGTGCTGCAGTGCTGGAAAAGAGCGACAGCAACAACGGAGCACTTGCATCTCTCAAAATTCTTATATGAGTTTACTTTTCCTTTTTTTCTTTCTGTTTGTGTTAAAACCAAGGCTTGCTGTTTAGTTGCTCATTTTTATTGAAACCTTTAAACACCGCCTTTCATGCTTCAAACCAAGGGCTGAACAGGACCATGAAGTGAAATAGATCTAAAAGACATGAAATGGTGGATTAATATGTAAAAAAAAAATGGAGTTCTTTATTTAAAAAATATAAAATTCAAATGTGATAATTTTCTCTTAAAAGACTCTGCAAACTGTGAATAGGTGGCAGTAGGGTACAGACAGGGTTTCACATGCATAAATTCAGTTTCGACTGCCCAAAATCTGTTCATGTTTTCCAAGCACATCTGCTGTACTTTATCCAATAAATCTTGCTGTTTATACTCTTAAACAACCATGGCTATAAAGGACACAGTAATCAATACACTTGTACCATATATACAGAGTTACACTCCTGTGACAAAGGCAAACATGTAGTATCTCCTTGGGATCTGTTTTTAAAAAAGAATAGTTTCCATTTTGTTATGTGGAAAAAACAGTTGACCAGAAAATACCTTCCTTTACTGTAAACTCCGTGAAAAACCCAGGCACTGCACCAGCAGAGAGCTGGCTCTGCAAGCCCCTTACGTTTCCTATTATTGTCCGTGTGCATCCAGGAAGTGTCAGCCTAAGACCATTCAGCCATACATCATTCCCCACTCCATCTTTTTATTGGATGTCTTCCGCCCAGAAAGGAGAAGCGGAGCACACGAGGCGCTGAGGTACCGCGCTCGGATGACGTGCGATAGGCGTGCGAAAGCTGGTGTAACATCACCTTTGCTGGACATGGGCTGCTCATCCCGAGGCACTTAAGGGATTAATGAAATGAAATTGTTTTTGGACTTGCTGCACTCTCTCTTATCTTTTAAATCCATAATGTCCCACAGAAGGCAAAATGTAGTAATTTTAGTCAGCAGCCTCTCATTAATTTTCTACCTTTGGGGGAGCGTACGTTCATAGAAAGAGGGACTGTATGGAGGCTAAGCTCATTGCGTTGCTTTTCACTTATAGAGCTCAGCATGGCACAGCAGAGGCAGGAGCGTAACATGCTTCAAATGAAAGCATTCTTTCAGAGTGGATGCACATCCCAACCGTGTCTGCAGCTATATGCAACTTTAAATGTATTTTTTTTATATATGTGTGTTTATACACACATATATACAAACCTATGGAGTCATCAGTTTTGAAGATAATCTTTTAGGTTAAGTATTTTCCCACATTAAACTGATAATTATCCCCTCCTTTTCTTCCTCTGTCCCCAGACACCAAACAAGCCGGATTTTTGCTTCATGTATTATTTATGGAATGGAATTAATATGCAGATTCACAAAAACTTAAAAACTCATAATTATTCATAAAGGGCTTTAAGGTTATTTAGTACATATTTATGAAACTTTATGTTTGCTAGGAACTGTGTTTGAAAGTGCTATGGAAGGGTGTTGACTGAGGTTAATTACTAGCATGGAGAGTAATCTGAAAATGATCAAACTCTTTGAATGAAAATATTTGTCAGTATTTCTGATCTATATTTAAGTGAAGTAATGGACATCAATAGCCTTGCAAATATATTCGGAAATGGCTTTGCAATAAAGAAGATTTGCATATCTAATGCAAACAACCAATGAGGAAAAATGTCTAGTTAGACACCTTTGATCGCTAGGCAAATGTAATAAATGATAGAGATTTATCCTGTTTGTTGTCCATCTGTGTTGAGTTATGCTGAGTTATGTTCTTATACAAATATGCTCTAGTCTAGAAAATATTAGCAGCAATTTAAGGTAGCCAGAATCCTCCACTCTTTTCTGGACTAAGATTCAGAAATGAGGTGTGAGCTGTTTGTGATAGCCGAGATTTCTCCAGAAGTTGCTTAGAGTAAGTACAGGCTGTATGTAAATAATACATTATATTGGGTTTATATGTACATAAATCTTTCTATCCTATGCATAATTAACCTCCTTTCTAATCCATTCTGCTCAAAGGTTGGAAACCTATAAAATATGTTACCGGTTACGTTATGTCAAGCAAGCAACCATGGCAGCAATTCAGGAAAGTAGGAAGCACCCAAAATATTATTACTGTTCTAATCCTACTAACAGTTATAAGGATGCATCATTTTATGACCTTGACCATTCCAATGAAACCAACACTGTGGTGCACGTGAGTGGGTGTGGAAGCACTCACAGGGCTGGGGCTGTATCCTGTGAGACAGCAAGTGTTTCGGGGAGGGTGTGATGGCCACAGAGCACAGTTACTCTGGAACAGGGCACACAGGTGCTTATAACAGCAGGATGTATTGTTAGTCTCATACAGGTGGGGTTTACTTAACCCATGCTTTTCTCAAGACATGTACCAATTGATGAGCTTATTACCTTGAATGTATTGCATTAAATAAAACCATCACGTACAGTTATTTATTTGGCCATGCCACGTCAAACCTGTGAAAAATACTGGAAAGCTCTAGATACAGATTAAATAGCAGCAAATGATACCTTAGTCATTGGCAGTAATTGGATTTCAGCATGGGATGTTTCGAGAGCTGCTCTAGAGACGTCAGACACTGGTCACAGGCATCCTTTGGTTTTTGAAAGCACAAGGTTCACTTACATTTCAGGGTCCAAACAATGTTTTGCATGCGTTTAACGGTGGATACGGGCCTCTCTCTTACTCCCTCATAGGGCAAAGTGCTCGTGTCACCGGTAAGGTACCATCAGGTATACGAGCAACTTTATGACGGTTCATGCAAGTTGCTGTGTGTGGGCTGCATGTTAGGAATGACAGCCCTGTTTTCGCCAACAGAGTGAAAATGCTGGAGAAATAATATCAACAATAATAGCAACAATAATGATGAAAGTGGTAAACGTAGACCAGCTCTTCTGTCTGGGGTAGATGGAAACACAGGCTCATTGGTCTTGGGTACGGTACCGCCACGGGCTTTGTAGCCCGTTACTAAGGGCCGATCCCCAGTCAGGGCTGAGGCAAGGCTCTGTTTGGCAGTCAGGGTGACAACTGTGTCTGACCGTCCTCCTCCTCTACATGCTCTGCACATGGGAACAACTGTGTGCAGACCCTGCTTCCCCCCAACACCCCATCAGCTGGCATTGTGTTGGGTCATATTCTACAACATGTTGGATTTTGCTCCCACCTCTTAATCTAGCACCCATAGGGCTGTGGTGCCCGAGAGAGGGGTTTTTTTTTCCTTACGATGCTCTTACTGTAGCTCTGAAACTCTGTGTGTGTTGCAGCAGTTCTCTATCTTTTCTGCTTTGCAGAGCAAAATATTTTTCAGATGAAGGTTTGGACTCTTTTTGTGAAGTTACACCTGCTGTCTGTCAAGCCTGGCTTTTCCTCAATGCCTTTTGCAGACCATTCAAAGGGAGTTCAAGGACCCCCACATCCAAGGAGCAAGGAGCTGAGCACAAACAGGTAAACACATGGCATCTGCAACCACCGTCGTGCTGTGAAAAAGTCACCTAGTTTCTCACCAGTGACTGAGTGAATCATGTTTGGGGTGGATTGTACCTCTGCTGGGAAGAGGAATCTCTAGGAGACTCCTCTAGTTGAGCGAGGGGAGGGAAACTGGCACTGCTGAAGGGAATGGTTTTGGCATCCTTGGATTCCTCCATCAGACCTCAGGGGATGTACAGGGACCCCCAAGTCCCCCAGCAGCTCCGCAACCTCTCACTGACCACGTCTCAGGGGCTGCCTCTGTATCTCTTCTGCTATGGGCTAAAATCGAGCAGCACAAAAGAATTAACCAAGCCAGGGCGTATCAGGCTCTTCCTCTTTGCCCCGGCCCTACTCTGAATCTACAGAGCCCGGTTATCTGGATGGGGCTAGGAGGTAAAAGGGCATGGCAGAGCCCGCTGCCACATGGAGGGGCAGATCATCAGACAGAAGGTCTCTTTCTTGCACTGTTCTTGGAGGAGCAGTCCTTGCCAAAGATATTTTGAAATAAATGGAACAATAATATAGCCATAATAGTTGCCCTAAGTGCAATGACTATAGCCTGGATAGATTTGTAATCTCTTTTAATAAATACATTAAATTATTTGAAATAATGTCCTATTTGCCAACAGCTTATTCCATAAATATATATGGAATATAAAATAGGAGAGATTCCCTGACATAATTAAAATTGTACAGCCGAGTAGGAAGCAGGGAATAGTGTTATCTTTTCAGCTGCAAACTATTTTACAGAAATATTTCTCAAACACAAACCTTCTATTTACCTTTAGGGATGGTATAATTGCATATTGAAAACAGTGGAGCTCTGAGGCAGCGCTGGCTGGTGCCTCTACCTTCTACCCCTGCTGCAATGGGAGCTCAGTCACATAAACTGTGGTTCCCTTTTTACCAGTGCCAAGTGCCCTCCCTCCTCCAGACAGCTGCAGAGAGACAACTCTGAATGTCATATTAAGATCTCACTTACCTTGCAACAAATATATTCCCGTGCCACCAGAGAGGCATAGCCTGGATGTTCACCCTTCTTCGTGACAAGGGGTCAAATGCCACAGGAAATGTGCAGGTATTCACAGAATCACAGAATGGTAGGGGTTGGAAGGGACCTTTGCAGATCATCTAGTCCAGCCCCCCTGCCAAAGCAGGTTGGGCAGGAACACATCCAGGTGGATTTTGAATATCTCCAGAGAAGGAGACACCAAAATGTCCCTGGGTAGCCTGTTCTAGCGCCCTGCCACCCTTAAAGTAAAGAAGTTTTTCCTCATGCTGAGATGGAACTCAGTTTGCGCCCATTGCCCCTTGTCCTGTCGCTGGGCAGCACTGAACAGAGTCAGGCCCCATCCTCTTGACACTCGCCCTTTAGATATTGATAAGCATCAATGAGATCCCCTCTCAGTCTTCTCTTCTCCAGGCTAAACACACCCAGGTCTCTCAGCCTTTTCTCATAAAACAGATGCTCCAGTCCTCTGATCATCTTCATAGCCCTCCGCTGGACTCTTTCCAGCAGTTCCCTGTCTTTCTTGAACTGGGGAGCCCAGAACTGGACACAGGACTCCAGATGCGGCCTCACCAGGGCAGAGCAGAGGGGGAGGAGAACCTCCCTCAACCTGCTTGCCACACTCTTCTTGATGGACCCTAGGATGCAACTAGTCCTCTTGGCCACAAGGGCACATTGCAGGCTCTTGGTCATCCTGTTGTCCACCCCAGGTCCTTCTCTGCAGAGCTTCTTTCCAGCAGGTCAACCCCTAACGTGAAGGCCTGCGGTGCTCTGAAGGGGACGCGGGGGCTGGTTGCTCACATTCATCATCTCCAGAAGTTCCAGTGCTCTCTAAGCAGAGACATCTGGCACGAGAGCAAAGGATATGAAGGTTACAGCAGTGGGTTCTTATCCTCTGTGCAGACTGGTTGTTAGACAGGATACTGTATGTATTGTTTAAATGTCTTAAAGACATTACTTCAAAGGATTAAGTCTGCATTACAAAAACTATCAATAATGTAGTAAATTATTGATTACAACTACTCAACTTCTAATGCATTGTGTTTGGAGCACTGGCAATTTATAAGCAGGATAACACAACAAAGTATGCAATCAATGGCATTCTACTCTTAGCATCTTATACTGGCTATTACATCATCTCACCTAGAAAAGACTATTTATAACAAGGACCTTTTACTCTCTCATAACAAATGCATTTGGAGAAACTGTCTCTTTGCACCTTAAGCTTTTATGTCAGACAGTAATTTAGCTCTCAATTTAAAGATCACTGCCGCCAAAAAAACTAATAACTGGAAGCAACAGAAGTTTTCAGACTCATATGGTCTTAGGAGTTGTTTTGATCCATTTGCTCAGCTGCATTTTAAATATATTTATCGGGGCTGAGAGCAATAAATGACTTATAGGTAGGCAACTCCCAGGTATGCTATGGAACCGGAGAGACAAAATTTGCTTCAAGCAATGACTCACTGATGATAAAGAAACCCTCCGCTCATCCATATCCCTGTTTTCCAGGCTTTCTGCTTAAAAAGGCGGGTGAGGCAGGGTTTATAAATTCTGTGTAACTAAGTGAGGTGATGTTACTGAGGGCTTGTCATCTGTACAAAAAGGTAATTACCTTTCTAGGGTGCAGATTACTCTCTTTACACCAAACCCTTGGGTGACATGCAAGGCGTCGTACTCAGCTTTGAAACTGCTGCTTGCAGAAGGTCCTTTAACATGGACTGAAAGTGTCCACACGGGGAATTAGCACAGAGCAGCCAACGTGCTGTAAACTCACACCATCTCTGCACGCTGGCTTCCCCCTGAAAGCCTTTGCAGGATTAAAACATGAGGTTAGAAGGCAGGTACAATGACACAGGCGAGAGGTGCCGGGAACAAGAGTGTGTATATAGTGTAAGTGATATGTGGGGAGAGGAGAAGCCAATGCAAATCTTTGCTGAAAAGGTCACTTACGGGGCTTTTTGTAGTCTCCTCTGGGTGAGGGAAAGGCTGCAGTTTGTTCCACAGCCAGGTGCTCTCTGAGGAGGTTAAGTTATGTTTTCAGCTGCTTTTCATGACCGTGCGGTGACTTCAAGGCGATGTGATTCCTTCAGGCTTGTTGACTTCTAAAAAAGGAAAACAAACAAGATGGTGACTTCCTGCCGTGTCCCCTTCCCTGCAGGACTTTCAGCAGTCCCACTGGGGGTCACCAATCCCCTCTCCCCACCAGAGCACAAATCACCTAACACCCAACCGATAGCTTCCACATTTCCTTCTCTGCACCAGAATTGTGACAAACAGGCTCTAAATGCATCAGGCAGTGGGTTAAATTCAAAGCAAGCTTAGATGTCCTGCAGTGACATCATGCCAGCCCTCTGCACAAACTATGTGCAATCAGCAATGCTGTGTACGTGTGCAGGCGTATGCAGATGCACAGGTAGGACACGTGCTCCTGCCCACACTCCCCTACGTGATACCTACCCAACACTTATTTACATAGTTGTATGCATAAAATACGGTGTATAATATTCTTCCATTACCTTCAGTGAGTTTTGGATCTGGTCCATCTCGCCAACACATTGGGTTGCATTTCACACACTCAAATTGTATTTATGTAGATACCATGTAAGTATACGTCCTATCTTTGGTGGAGGAGTGGCTGAATTAATTTATCAAAGCAGTGCTTATTTTTGCTGATAGCGAAAAGAATTTCTCAGCTATTACCCTGGATTCTTTTCTTCTTTTTGTGTTTGTAAAGCACATAGTGCACCTTTTTGGGAACTGTAAATACATAATCCAAATCATATGATTTTTCAGACCAAACACCATACTATAATTTGCTAGGAGATGCTGCAAAAACTAAACCATGGGTACCTACAGAATACAGGATGACTATGCTAATTAGAGAAATGCATAAAATAAAACAACTCAATTGTCTACTGAAAATAATTATTATATTTGCATGTATTAAATTATAGTTTAAAAATATTGCCTGAAACTGTGTTAGAGGGATACAGAAATGAAATCATATTTAAATGCTGAATTTAAGGAAACTGCTAAATAACCCAAACAGCTATTCATCAGCCAATCCAAACTCTTGAACATCAGTTCTAATACTCACTATCGTTTGCCAGGAAGAATGTTTAAAACACAGTAACTTCTTGACTTTTCTTAAATTCATATTTAATGGGGGGTGGAGCTGCTCCTATTCCCTCCTCACCCAGTTAGGCAACGTTTTCAATTGTGTTGTGCCTATGACTTGGACTTACTTCTGTTATCAGCATGTGACTGATGTCCTTGACCTCTGTTGGCTCCTATATCCTGCCTTCATGATCGGAGATACCCCTTTATATTACGGAGCTGACCTAAAAATCAGTCGAAGCCAATGGAGAGGATCCCAGTGGTTTCAGTGGACTTTGGATCCCTCCTGTATCACAGGCACACTGGGTTGCATTCTATACATGCGAACTGTGAGCTGGTGTATTATTAGATACGGAATGCTTTCCGTGCCTTACCAGATGCACTGCTCTCTTTTCACCCCTGGGCATTCGGCAGATAGAAGATCCAACTGGGAAGAACCGCTCCACTCCGCATTCAAACCTGAACTTCACCAAACACAACGTTGCAGTGTGAGGGTTGAGTTTGAGATCATTATACATACAGGAAGCAGCTGGGAGGTTTGGATTTGTGTCTCTGATTCAGTAACGTGCAATGGGGTCCAGGGATAAAGGCTACTTGCAGCATGGGTGGCTTAGCAACAAAATTCTTCCAAGCAGGATAATTTCATAGAGTCATAGGATCATACAACGGTTTATGTTGGAAGTGACATTAAAGATCATCTAGTTCCATCCCCCTGCCATGAGCAGGGACACCTCCCACTAGACCAGGTTGCTCCAAGCCCCGTCCAACCTGGCCTTGAACACTTCCAGGGATGGGGCAAACACAGCTTCTCTGGGCAACCTGTTCCAGTGCTTCACCACCCGCAAAGTGAAAAATTTCTTCCTAATGTCTAATCTAAATCTACTCTTTCCACTTTGAAGCCATTGCCCCTCATCCTGTCACTACATGCCCTTGTAAAAAGTCCCTCTCCAACTTTCTTGTAGACCCCTTTCAAATACTGGAAGTCTTCTATAAGGTCTCCCCAGAGCCTTCTCTTCTCCAGGCTGAACAACCCCAGCTCTCTCAGCTGGTGCTCACAGCAGAGGTGCTCCAGCCTCTGATCATCTTTGTGGCCTCCTCTGGGCCCGCTCCAACAGGTCCGTGTCCTTCTTATGTTGGGGGCTCCAGAGCTGGACGCAGAAACGTGGGGTCTCATGAGAGCAGAGTAGATGGGCAGAATCCCCTCCCTCACCCTCCTGACCGTGCTGCTGGTGGAGCAGCCCAAGATACTGTAGGCGCTCCGCTGGTCTTACATCTATGATGCCCATAAGTAATCCGAGAAATAGAGAATTTGGCTGAAGATCTGTTAGTGGCCTCACAGCAAAATCAAAGTTCCATATTTTATTTGTAATTCAGCCTGTGAGATGTGGAGCAAAACACAAGCAAATGCAATGCAACCTACAACAGGCAGCGTGTCACTATGCCTGGCTTGTGTTTGCAGACCAGGTAGTCGTTTGTACTGCTATTTTTAAGAAGGTGCTTTAACCTCCTGGGCATCTGCTGCCCCCCAGTCTGTCTCTGTGAGCTCTTATGAGCAGGATTTTCCTCTCCACATGCTGCCCAACCCAGCGTTCTACGGAGGAAGAAAGATCAGATCTGCAGTCTGTGATCTTTATGGTCCAGAACCTCTGCACCAAAGCTAAAAAATAAAGAAAATCAAGGACGAAAAGGATCATGACCAGAAAGTACAGAGTGCCTGGGTAGGGCCTGAAGGAAAATATTACCTTAGTGCCTCAATAAATTATGCTATTCTAACACAGAAGCTGAGGCTCTGAAATGAAGCAAAGATGCCAAATTAAGCAGATGCCAGATTAAGCAAAGATGCCAAATATTACAGAGAAACTTCCGACATGAAAACTGTGGTCAGTCTTTAAAATCATACATATAACAAACAGTGAGTATTAAAACAACAGAGGCACTCATACCAGCTTGGGAACTCCAGTATAATTTAGTCTGAAGTTATTCACAAACATTATCAATATTTCTGAGTTTACACTCGCACCTTTGACTGTTGACTTAAAGCATCTAGTCTGGTTCATGCTACTGGTAATGTTTACATTTTGGAATCTATTATGCATAGAAAAATTAGGGATTATCTTTGACCTGGGTCCCACATATTTTTATGCAAAACTAAATAATAGGGTTATTTATTCATTTAATCAATTCCATATATTTGCCATAAGCAGGCCTGATTTCTTCTGAGGTCACGATCAACATCATACTTCTAGGAGGACATATGGTTTGACTATTAACAGAGATATCCTAGTCGGCATTCAAACAATCCTGAGCTCTCATATCTTTTTTTTTTTTCAGGTTAGGAGCACTACGTATTAATATGGGTTAATCATTATAGAGAAACTTCAAAAGGAAAGTCATTATTGGGGTAATATGGGCATGTTTAACTCTTAAATGGGGAGGGATGTGTGTGTTTGTTAGGAAGGAAAAAAGAAACCCGCAAAACATTCTACACTCAAACATAACAAAAAGGATATCAGGCAGTGGCCGTATCTGTCTGCAGGACCTCTTGCAGACAGCTGTAGGCTCTCTCTGACCATGATGTGACTGGACAAAAGCCACCTTGTTGGTCTTTAGAGTCGACAACGATAATCCTCATACCCTGTGTTATGCCACAGAGTAGTACAGCTGCCGAAAGCCAAGCACTGCCCCAGGTTATGTTAAAGATCTTTGCATAGCTAAAATTCTGCTTTTCCGTACACTTACGTCTTCCCAAGCTTCATCCTACTACCACATTAATAGATGTGTTTATTTCATATATCTGCTTTGGAGAATGTCATCTGTAGCTTTAAAAATTAATGATTGCTAATGATCTGCAGTCCAAGAACCATAAGCTTAGAGAACTTCATGAATATCTTGGGATAATGAATTAATTTTCTTTTTTTCACAGTCTGTTTGGCATTGCTGGCAAAAGAAAAATGGAAAGGCAAAGAATGTCAAATATATTTATCCACTTAAATCTGTTACTAACTGGCTTTAAGGAAAATGAAAGCATATTATTTCCTTTTAGAAGAATAAAAGTAGATTTGGTCTGAAAACAAGAGATATCCGTTCTAATGAGGGAAAGTTGATCAGTACATCCCTGATTTAAAATTTCAAAAATTTGCATATCACATTAGGGAAAATTTTGTCTATTCCATTCAGGAAAAGTGCAACGAAGACTAACCAACATATTTTACTGAACTTGCAAGTCATGCTGGTGTCAACACCTTAATAAAATGAGCAGTAATTTTATTATTAGCAAATGCCTGGGTGCTAGTGAGGAAAAAAGCACCTCCAAGAGTGAGGAGGAGAAGTAACAGTTAACAAAACAGATACCTGCCACAAGCAACAGACAACATCAACATTTAATGATGGGAGTAACCATATCCTCCTTCAGTCGATGGAGATTGTATAAAGCAGATGGAGTAAAATGCTAAAAAACACTATGTACCGAACGTAACAGGAGATGTGAAAGCTCATCAGGATTATGCCATTGTGAGACTAATTGCCAGGGTGCCTGGAAGTTTTAACAAGTGTGTTTCCTCCCCCCACCCCTTCTTTCTTTTGGCTAGCGGTTATATTTTATTTATTTATTTCGGTTTTAACACCTCCTCTTGTGATTTGGAGGCAAGAGGAATTAGTTTCAGCATCAGTACAATGCCTCATGCAACACTCCAATAGCTGAACATCTGCTTGACAGAAGGCTGATGGGAGCGACGTTCCAGTTTGGGGACTCTTTCTCACAGTTTGTGTGGCAGAAGTAAAGTATTTAAAGTATTTAAGGACTCACGGGACACACCAGAGAGAACAGGGGATATGAGAAGATGCATAAGCTGTCTGTACAGAAACTCCACCAATGTTGATGCAGCCTGGTGAGACCAGCTGAAGGTTTGTGCCAAGCAGGGATGCTGGCCTGGCCTCAGGACAGCTTACAGCCTTCAGATGATGCTGCCGACTGCTTGCTGCAGAAGATATGCAGGAGAGCCAGAGAGGTGTCTTCTAAAGATATAAGGAAGACCTTTAGACTTCGTGCCTAGCAACTAAAACTTTAGTGGGGAGATTGCCTGCCAGAAACGGACCATCTGGAGGAGGAAAATGTTGCTCCTCCAGAGAGAGAAGCTGTAGTCCATGATGTTCCAAGGAAGAGGAGTGTATAAGAAAAAAGGCAGAAGCTAGGAAAAAAAGGTGCCTGGGAAGCTAAAATCTTTGGCCATAAGGAGAACAGTGTTACTGCTGGCGGCTCTCAAGAGCTGGGCAGGTGGCTGGATCACAGTGTGGTGGGAAGTTGCCCTGTGAACCAGCTGGAAATCACAGTTCCTCCAGCAGCTACACCCTGCAGGTATGGTGTCCTCAGCAGGTGGACGAGGACTTGTGTTTCCTCCACCTCAGCGGTAGGAAATGGAGGTCTCACAGTGAAATGCAGACTTCTGGCACACCATGCGCAGAGGTCCTGGTACTTCATCTGAAACAGGGAAAACCATTAAAGCTGATATATATTTTTCTACCAATAAATTGCAGGTGGATACTGATTCCCAGGTGCGGGAGAAACTCCCCTGGGATCTGCTGGCGAGTCACAGGCTGTTGAGTAGCAGAACAAATACTGGCAGAAAAATTACAGGAGCTGGTGGAATAGCGCAGAGGGGAAGGGAGGGATGAACTCTGCTCCTTGTCACAGGGTCCTCTGTGGTTACTCCAAAAACAAAGCTAAGAGCAGATGCAAGACTATCTGCGCGTCAGAAGGTGCTATCCGTAAAAACGTGCTTCTCAACCAGCATCAGAAAAGGAAGTTGGGAAGCAGGACTCAAGGGGAAAACGAAAAAGAATTGTCAGAGGAAAATACTCCTAAGCTGGGAACTGATGCAGAAGGATAGTTACCAATAAAAAACATCACTATGTAATAGGGAGATCGCAATTTACAGCTTCAAAGACTCAAAGTTGTGTTTCCCCTTCTCCCTATGTCTGTTAGAAGATTCAGGTTTTCACCCCACCGAGGACGGATTGTGCTTATCAGCAGCTCAAGGCTTTACGTCTCTGTGCAAGTAGTCAAATATCTAAATGTAACTTCGTATTTAACTCAGGAGAAAATAAACCAGGACTGTTGTCAGTGAAAATAAAACCTTCCCGGTTGAGATCAGGCAGTGAGAAAGACCGTGGTCCTGTCACCAGCTGTGCAACTTCTGGAGGCAGCTGGGGGCCAGGGATCAAGGCTGGGGCTCTGGAGGTGGTGGGGCAACAAGCTTAAATCCTCCTTAAACACCCTCCTGGTGTCTTCTGGCAAGGCAATCCATTCCCCGTGTTTGTTGCATTGGTGTTCAGCGGCTCCTAGCAGCTCTAGGCAATGCCGAGGAGCAAGTACTCAGTTCCCGTAAAGGGGAAGGAGAATTCCCACCTAGCAGAGCAGGGAACTGAGCCCTGTCCTCCTCATGGCTCACCCTCCGGCAGCAGAGCTGCCTTCGGTCAGAAGGGCTTGATTTTAACAGGCAGTGGTAACGCGTGTGGCAACTGTGAGCACAAAGGCAGGACTTCTTAGTGTACTTAGTAACTGAAATTTTTTGCATTTTTGATTATCTCTTATGTGCTCTCGTAAAAGATGTAAAACCATACAATTGTACTCCCAACATTAATTTTCTCTCAAACAGCTTTCCCAATATTTAGTTCAGCGAGTTCACCATCTGTAAAAGCAGGTAAGTTTGTGAAGTTGAGCCCTTGGAGGTTTCTTCCAAATAATGTAGTCACAATCCATTTTCCAGGTTAGTAAACTTAGACTCCGTTTTCTTCCCGCAGCTCTTTGCATAGTCCATGAAATGATTTGTGCACGTATGTGTCACCAAACAAATATTCCAATGCCTTTTTGATAACAAATAGACTGTGATAATGAATGTACATCTACCAGTCAGACAAGCACGTGACACTGATGCATGCTATAGCATGCTGTAAGAGCCAAACTCTCTCTTGTACAAAACCCAGCAAAAATAAACTGCGTCTATTGGAGTTACCTTTCCAAGCTGAACTAAGAAAAATTAATGAATGTAGTTCCATGACCAGGACTTAACACACAATAGGATTTTTTTTTTAAATACTTGGGAGTCTTCAGGCTGATGTGATATTATGCTTTTGCTGGTCTTAATATTATTGTTTCTGTCTCATTTTAGGTTACACTGCAGTGTTTATTATTAATTCAAATTCTCACTATTAAAGGGAAGATATTATCCATATGGTTGACGTGCTGTTCAGTATGTTCATAAGTTCTCCAACGTTTTGATTAACACTGACAGAAAACCCTTTGAAAACATATGGCCCTATATACATCCTGTCATTTCTAATAATAGGGTACATTCTTCAGTACATTTTCTTAAGAAGATGAATTCAGTCATATTTTAGAAACATGCTAATACTTTGTTAATTAGTCCTTTGAGGTCAGGGGGAAAGAAAAGACTGAATGAAAATAAACTTTTCCTTGAGCAGACACCATGAGCACTGTAGATAATTTGTGCAACAGAAAAACGTGATATCTATGAGTAATTGTCTCTATATACAGCCAGATTTCTTAAACCAATTAGCTTCTGGCGTATTCCTGAAGATATTCATGCTGTATTTGATATGCCAGACCCTTAAAGCTTTAGCATGAAGACTGATTCTGATGCTCATTTCACTGATTAGGTCAGTATTTTGTTTCTAGTGTTGAATTTCTATATTTATACCAATTGTTTCCCTTTTCTAACACCTTTGGGATATCACAGGATCTCAGCACTCTTCTGCCTTAGACAGGCAGGTCCGATACCGAACCTAGTAAAGATATTGTTGACTTAAATTCACTTTGGCTTGTGCAATAACATGGCACGTTTAGACATTAGAATTTGCCCCCAAAGACTATTTCTACCATGCCTGCTCTGCCAGGATTTTCATCCGCTCCTTCCACCGTGACTGTGGAAATTCCCACCTCCGTAGCCTCTCTTCACCAAATTTTTCCTCACATGGCTGCTTCTACTACCCAGCCTCAGACTTCACTAACTCCATATTTGTTCAGAGAGAAACTGCTCAGCCACATATTCTTTAACATGATATTTCAGGGTATGACTATGCAAGAATAAGTCAATTAATCTACTTGAAAACTATGCAGCACAATAGCACAAATATATTGTTAAAAGATGAGATATTGATATTGTACTTTATAGACTTAAATATTTTTGTACACCTCACACATGTTCAAAATATACCTACTCAAGTTTTTTCCCCCCAAAGACATATCGTTTTTAAACCTGAAAAATGATGATGCTAAAATTAAAAAATCATTATTATAATGATTTCATCTGGCATCTTACTTTCATTGCTTACTTTCTCTCTCTTCTCCTTGAGGAAAACCCAGACACATACAATTTGATTCTTAGAAAAATTCAGAAAGGACTAATTTTTTCCCCCCACTTTTCTTGTCTATCTCCTCCCCCACTGTTTGCTTCTGCTCTTTTTCCCTTGGGAAAAGTCCCTGTCTGGGTTACATCAGTGAAGTATTTCTGGGCAAAAAGCCACCAGTCCTTATGAAACTCCATCTCTAACTATTACTACAGATCACTTTTTGCAAGCCGATCAAATCTCTCCTTCTCTAGACTCCTCTCAAAGTAAATAGCTAGTAAAATTCATGGTCTTTGTCTGTAGGTAGAAGAAGTCTGGGGTGTCTGAAAGATCTCTGGGAGCTGCAGGATGAGGTTATCAGTGCTCCCACTTCCTAATCTCTTTTCAACTCCTAACCAAATCTTACCCACGCCACAGAGAGCAGCTCCCTTCACATCTTGTCTCGTGAAGGCTCACTCAAGACAAAGGAAATAAATACCATGTAAACCCTACATATTTTCCATTATTCCAGGTGTAAAGCACATTTCTTTGATTTTGCCTGCTCTGACATGCATGTGAACAGCATTTATATAAATAATGGTACCCAACCAAACACCTTCTAGAAAACGGAACATCATCTTACATGTGTAATACCCTTTTTAGGGCCTAGTGGGAGAAAGAATGAAACACCTCAAACGGAGGTTAGCAGAGTCATTCAGAGCTCATCTACTCTAAAAAGTAAGGTAAGATCATAGGGAGACTAATGCAAGAACTGGCATAGTTTGGAAATCTCCACCATTGGTGGAAAATCAAAACAATAAAAAAACCTGCGACAATCAAAAGCCTATTTATGGGTTTGTTGCCAAAATTCTGTACGCTTTCAGTGAAATTTTTTGCTCTGTTGTACTGAGTTTCAAGAGCAGTACCGGTTTTGTTTACTCTCTGTCAATTCAGATAAAATACGATCACTTTGCTTTACTCTGTACCTGCCTTTTTAGAGCTGCCCGTCCTCCCTGCCTTGCTTTTTCAGAAATTGAGAGACACGAAGTGCCTTCAGACCAGAAACATACAGGCAGCCTTGCAGATAACTACTTACTACTAATAAAACCAGGCCTGTGCTATGCTGTTTATCTCACGATACTCCTTAAATTACAATACTGTTATTTCACTTTTTCTTTTCCTTCGGTTCTACGTTATTTAAACTGCCGCACATGATACTGAAAACTTGAAGACTGTTATCAGTTTAGGAAAAGGGTTTTAAATGGAAAAGATTAAGCTTTTGGCCTGAATCCAGCAAGCACTTAAATGCATGAGTAACTTTACTCCCACGAGTAGTGCCTCTGAAGCCAATGGGACCAGCCATGCATGGAGGCGCACACGTTTGTGTAGACGTTGGGGAGAGCAGGCCCTGCAACAAGACGTCCAGGTTCAAAATTTGGGCCTGCATTCAGCTACGTGTGTGTGCTCAAATTCATAAGACCTTAACGTACAATACATGCTCACTACACTTTTCCCAAATATCATAGCTTTATTGCTATGTTATTATTTTTTCCCCTCTCTAAACTAGGCAGCTGTTCTTCATTTTTTCTTACCTATATGCCAGATTTAAAAAGAGTCAGGTTTCAGTTTTTCAGAGAAAATAAAACAAATCAATGTTTGAAAAACACAGAATATATATTTTGCTATAAGGCATCGGGCTGGGAAATGTCTAACCAGGTTCTTTTCAGACTGTTAGAAAATAGGCCTAAAAAGTCAGTGGTGTACTGTAACAACTTTCATTTCCCCACAGAAAAGTCATGTGTTTTTCCACATCTGCATCTTTCCTGCCCCAGCATTAGCTACTGTTCTCCACCATTTCTATCTTCACTAAAAGACAGCCTTAAGCTCTGCACAAACTTAATTTATATTTAAACCTTTTGCTTCGAGGTTTGTGCCAGTCACCAGCACCGCTGAGAGACAGATAGAACTCAGGTACTAAAAAATATTGCCCTGTGAAAGATACCACAGTTAACCATTTTGTCTCAAATAAGGAATAACAACTTGTAATATTTTAAAAAAAAAATTTAACGCCAAATGTGTAGAGCTTCCTAATTAGGAAGCATCAAAAACTTCACTTTGGCATTTCTAACCAAAAAAAAAAAAAATCAATGTAGCATTACAGAATCTAAACATTTAATTTCTGTTTGTTGTGCAAAAATACTGATAAAAGATGTGCCTCAGTGCTCCGTGAAAATAGGGGCTCAGCAGCCCCTTACGTACCTGTTCTTAACTCCCAAGAAGATGCATCCCTGCAGGGACAAAACCACCCAGCAACAGAAGCGATGTAGTCCTAGCAAAGAAATCACCTTACAAAGGAAAATGGCATCATGAGATACATGAATTAAAATTTCTAAAACCTGGTGTAATTCAGCATCGCCTGCTGTTGGCAGAACAAACCTACCAACGTCAATGGTAGCAGTGGTGAAAAAGACCACGCGTGTACTAAAATCTTCTGTCAGGCTGTCCCTGCCCTGTGGGGACTTCGGGGAAACCTACTGGGCACCCATGGTATTCTGCAAATAAGGCATCGTCCACAGCCCGTGTCATTGGGACTGTGCAAAATTAAACAGAATTATGAAAGGCTAAACCTTGTAGATCGACCCTTTCTTACTGTGTCTGTCTCACAAAACAGTAACATACTGCAGGGTTGGGTTTTTTTAAATTAACTTTTTTACTTCCTACACTGAAACTTACTACTTGTTCTTATACACTCAGCACAGACCACTAAACAGATTTTCCTATGACAATATATAGTAGTGAGATGAAGCAGTCTTCTATCTAGCTGCCTGATTCAGGAGAAAAAAAAAATCAATGTGCCTGCAAAACTTATTTCTAAGGGTGATGAAGCTCCCTGCTACAGATTGCAGTGGCTAATTTGCCAGATATTTGTTTTCTAGCTGTTATTGCCTGCTGAATATTTTAAATCCATTGTAATTCAATATTCAGGCCAAGTCTAAAATAAACCTTTTATTTTTTTTTTTTTCCTTTCGATTATTTTTGTTAAAGATATTTTTGTCTTCAATCTTCCATTTCAATCTTGGCCTTTTAAAAGGCCATCTTCAACTTTAAAAGCAGCCTTAATTACTAGACATTTTGTCTCCTACTTGGCAACATAATACAAGATGAGGAAACTGGATGCAGAGTCTAATAAATTCGTAGCACCATCCAGAAGAGGCAATAAGATGCTACGTTTAGTTAAAAGCAGGAAACAATTTATATCAAGGGCCAGTAACAGATTATTGTACCCCTTTTTTCAGGTGTAAAAGTACTAGCTCAAATTTTCTAAAGATAGACACGTATTGACTAATTTTCAAGCACTAGTCAATAGACAGGGCTTTATTCTGATAACAGGATTTTGAAGCATTTTAGTTTTGTGTAAATACTTCTGGGGTGAGAGCTGTATATTTCTATGTGCATCTTTAGAGCAATTAGCTACCTTTGGGGAAAAAAAAAAGTGATCTTTTCATTAGTTCATATAATAAAAATAAAGGAATTTTATACACTGTAATTCTGTCATTAGGGACTAACACTAACTCTCTTCCCATTATTTAAGACCTACATAAAGCTTTCAAAAGGTCAGTGGAATTGGAATTTCAGGAGCTGTGGGTCAGGTCCTATTTATAGAGAAATGACGCGCTTTCAATAACAAGGGAAAAAAATGATGAATCATTTCAAGAAAAAAAAAAAAAAGAAGGATTTTTTAAAACTCATCTGTAAATAGTGACAAAGATGGGAAGAAAGCTGGTAAGGGAGAAAGGACCGAAGGCAGCAAACACACGAGCAGTATTGTCTACCTGCATGCCTGAAGTGTACTAAGATTTAAAAATGGATGCGGATTCGGTCCTGCTGTGCTCCGGCTTCCTGTTCTCTGCGCCTTATTCTAGCAAGAAGGGAGAGGCAGAGTATTTACAACTGTAACAGGATTCTCTCTTTAACAACACCTATTTCTCTACCGAATCTTCCTCTTTCTTAAAGGAGTTACTGACTTAAAGGAGTCATTTAGCTTTTTGCTCTGCTTCACAATCTTAAAGCACTTTTTTTTCTCAGCCGATGGGATGATGGAGAAGTATATTCACTGTAGGGTGAGGCCTGAGGTGGGTGAGAAAAAGCTCTAGTGCTTGGTTTTGGAAAAATGTGTAAGAAATTGTAATATATTGTCTTATTCCTTTCTCTGGGTTTAGTTGGCTTTAGGGATTTGGGGGTGGATTTAAACAAAGCTTTTTAAATGAATGTTCTAATTTTTAGAACACTAAGGTGTGAGGTATGCTGGTGGCCATAAGCTACTGAGAAAATTGTGACTATCACTGCAATACACTGCTATGCGTCACATTTTGAAATGTACTTGTTTTTTTCAGGTCAAGAGGTGGTTAGGGAAAACAAGAAGTAACAATAACTTTATTTACACAGACAGTGTAATCACTACTGCATGCGCATCGGGCACTAGAAGAATACATTTGTCTCTTTTTTTTCTTTAATTACAGACATGGTGTGTCACCACATCTTCATTCTCCTAACTTTTTTTACTGCAAAATATCTACCTTGATTACTTACCTATCTTATTAATTCAGCGGCAATGTGAGTTCAATCAAGGGAGAAGATGGTAAGGCTTTCCTTAACTTACCTTAACTTTTTTTTCCTAATTTTTTTTTTTCTTTTTTGCAAACTTTTTTATATCCAGGCGACACATAAGATGCATGCGCTGCATGTGATCTGCATGTGCCTGTCATGGCAGCGATGCAAAAATGGCATTTAAATGCCATGCTTCCCAAGGATCTCGGATGACAGGGCAGAGAGAGAGAAGGTGAGGACTCCAGAAAAGGCAGCGGAGGAGGAGGAGCTGCGTAGCCTGTAGGTGCCCATGGTGAATTCCAAAGAGATCAGCTCCAGAGATGTGCATCTCTTCTGTTGTTCTGCTATTTTTTTTAAAGCATCGTCCCTTGATTTTTCTGTATTATTCATGAGACCGCACACGTACCCAGGGAGGAGAAAGGGAGCAGGGTGCAGGAGAGGTATTCACACACCCCACTTTAAGCACCTAATTTACTTTCTGCTTGGCAGTCGTGCTGCTTTATCTAATCACTGAAGAGAGATTTGCTGCTCCGAAGGGCGACTCCAAGCAGCTGTATTAGGTCCTTGAGCGGAATAGCCCCCTGAATGACAGCTGTCAAGTGATTTGTCACCAACACCAGCAAGCCTGTAGCGTTCCCAAATATCTTTCACTGAGCAGAAAGTCTTCTAGTAGAGCAGCTTTAATGACAGAAGAAAGATTTGATGTGGCTTCTCTATTAAGTCCATGATAGTGTTAATCCCATAAAAATATAAAACATCCAGAATTTCTCTCTAATAATTGTAAACACTGCTTCCTTTGTCAACTTTTTGATTTATTGGAACTTATTATAGAGCTAGACTTTATTGTATTTGCTTATGATACCACAGTAATCTTTTCCCAGGCTTTCACTTTATTTTGTTACATTTATCTAGCAAGCCAGATTCACACTCCCACAGTAACCATATGGAGAAAAGCCACAAAAGCTGTTAAGTACATTTAATTACTGTTTTGATGAGCTCATATTTTAATTATGTTTATTGATTCTGTGTGTGTTGAAATAGTTTTAGCATTTCAAGAAAAAAAATGGAATCAATATACTGTAATTACTGGGCATTTTATAATTTTTCTGTGTAATTAAAACATTCATATAATATTCTGAACACTTTTTACTAATCCTTCAGCTGTGAGTGGCTGCATTTCCTTCTATATTTAGGTGAGCTTTAATTTTCATTCTTCCACAATGCAAAGCTAAGTTCAGGACTCAACATCATTTCCATCAGATACTTTCCTTCGCCTTAGACCTTCTTAGGAAATTGAAAATAACATGCATATGGTATTTACTAACACAAAACCAGTTGTGACACATTGGTACATCTTCCACTTGGAGCTGTCATGACAGCAAGGGCTAGCACTGTAGTAACAGCTTGACGGGTAAGACAGCTAAGAAAGAGGTCTTCCTAATGTAACTGTCACTGTCCTATTTCATTACAACAGCTGGCATTTTAGCTAAAATGGTAAAATAGATTATTTGCCTTTAAAAATACATATGCCTCTATTAAGCTAGAGAATATTCTAAGACTGTTCTTGGACTTTTAAATGAAATTTTCTCATCCAAACTTTGGGATTATTTAAAATGGTAAAGCAGATGTAAGGGTATGGGGACATGATCCTCTAGTGGCATAACTGGCAAAAGTAATTTTGTTTGCATGGAGCATAAGTTTTATTTCATGGTGAAAAAAAAAACTTTGGACACGAGGCTTGGCTGTGGTACAACCACACATTTGGGTTATAGAATGGTGGGGAACCAAGCAGACTGTCAAGCTTTTAAAGCTGTTGCATGTCATGATGAAGAGAAGCGTGTTTTTCTCCGTGAGTTATCCCTTATGAGACAAATCAATTAATTTAATTATTTTTTTTTATTTTTCATCTAGGTAAATTAGATATTATTGATTTATAAATCACTGAGAGCAGATACTGCTCTCAGTCGCCGTACTTGCCTGTTGATCCACATGAAAGGACGTGGTAAGCAGGTCCTGCGTAGAGGAAGAGAGTTAGCAGTGTCGGCACAGGTATTTTTAACAGAGACCTGAAGAGAATGTGCTTTCACTGGACGCTGGAATTGCAATGAAGTGACCGAATTTTGAAATTTCAGGATTTCTCACATGATGAAAATTCCATCCGCAAGGGAGCTCTGGTGCTTGTAGACATGACAAGGTGAGTTTCAGACCTTACTCTTTTACTTGTCTCTAGGTTTTGATTTCAATAATATTAAAAGCCAGAAGTAGAGTTGTATGATTCCAGCCATCAAGTTCAATTTTCATTTATTTGCACCCTTGTAAGAGGGAAGGGAAGGGAAGGGAAGGGAAGGGAAAGGGAAAGGGAAAGGGAAAGGGGAAGGGGAAGGGGAA
>VZSF01001144.1:186930-260117 GCA_013398295.1 Chionis minor
AAGGGAAAGGGAAAGGGAAAGGGAAAGGGAAAGGGAAAGGGAAAGGAAAGGAAAGGAAAGGAAAGGAAAGGGTCAACTGCTTGTATTTTAAGACTCTGCTTGTAGAAGCATCATTTTCATGCTTTCAGTATACTTTTGAATCTCTGACAAAATGCTAGAAGGTGACTTCAGACTGTATTTGTTACATGGAGAGCTGTTCTTGAAGTATTATACCCTTGGCTCTCAATCTCAATCTTAAATTACCAAAGAGAAAGAAATATTTTTTCTGTGGAACTCATCTTATCTTGACCCTGGGCATATAATGTTATCAGGGCTGGAAACTAGGTGCTGGCTGAGGAAAGAGAAAGGACTTCATCTGCTTTAGTACTGTATATTACCTGAGGGTCATGAGATTACTGTGAGAAGGGGCAGAATGTATGACTCTGGTAACAAAAAGAAGTATCGAGAGCTGAAAGAGAATATTTATGGGAAAAAAACACGTGATAGCAACAAATAGAGCTACCTGAAACAAAAATTGGAAAGGATAGATAGGAAGAATACAGAAACAACACATAACTGTCTCTTTGGAAAGAGATAGACCACAATTAGAGAAGGTTCGGGTGTCATCTTGACCTCCAGAGAGAAGGCAGTGGAAGACGAGGGAACAGGGAAATAGCGTGGAGGCATGGAAAGGAGGAAGCCTCATTTGCTCCTCTTTGGAGCACTTACGTGAAGGGTGAACCTTGTTTCTGGTCAACTGCCCCTGCTACAGGCTGGGAGAGCCCATAGATGTTACCAGGATTCGGTTCAGCAGGACTCTGCAGAAGTTGCTCCAGAGCCTTGTCTGTCTGTTACAAAATAGATTTCACTGAGCCTTTAGACCAGCCTGGAGAATCCTGCTTCAGCATTGCTGGGGACAGCAGGAGGGATGGGGAGGGAGCCTGCCCACTGTAGCTGGTGTCCTCACTGCTTCTACCTGCCACTGAATCTGTAGGGTCTGGAGTGGTTTCCACAGGCACCGAGGAGCAAGAGCCCTTCCCTGGCATCTTTTGGAGTCTGCAAAACAAGTGTCAAACCCGATGTTCACCAAAGTCAACATGACTTTCCTTTGATATCAGCAATGTTTTCATCAACCCTTAATGCCCTTTTTAGACAGCCTAAATTTTATGTGTATTTGTAGACATTCCCTTCATACTCTTTACAGTATAATTCAAGTATATTTGTTTCCTTTGTTTCTGACACTAGTTTTCTTCTACCATCCTTTAATAATGTAGTTTTCTTGCAAGACAAAACACATTCTGCATACTCAAATATGAAAAACTGATCAAGTAGATACACCTGGGAAAATGAAATGGGGGAAGAGTTAAGCAATCCTAGTTATTTCTTGCCACAGTGCAGAACACTCCATTTCAAGATAAAAGGCCAAAATCTCGGCAAACACACCACTATAAAACCCAGCTAATTCTCTTGAAGTTGGAGGAACTATTTATGGTTTCTGCCATGGAGAAGCCAATCTTTCCCCAGGAAAGACTGTTTGATGTCTGTCTGTTGACTTCTGCAGGAACGGAGAGGACATGCAGGAGGATTTGCCAGTGTAGCATGCCTGATTAATTTAAGCACACATCACTCACTGAAATAAAACATTTCCAATAATGGAGGTGGTAGTGGTGAAATGGTTGATTAGGCTAAGAGCTGTCAGCTGCATGAATTCGGATCAGTGTCAGCCATAACTTTGAATTTCCTGGCTTAATATGTGTGACAAAATTATTGCTGTTTTGAGATAATTTCTTGGGTTTTTAAAGAAAAATATACGAAGGATAATAAAAATACTTCAAAAAGGCAGCTTTTCTCTCCTGGGCATTTACATACAAACAGTTTTCAAACAGCTTGTTATCCACCCATTAGGCTGATAGAGCTCCTCCAAAGTGGTTTCTGTCTAAGGGATAAATACCCATTTATAAACTTCTTTGCAACGCGCTATAATTTACCTGATAGGCCAAAATGGCTCCTGCAGATACGCTACAACTCCAGACAACCATGTAGAAATTTTCAAGAGAGCAGCTACATATCAGAAAATCTTTTGAACACTGGTAAATGTGTAAGTACAGCACATATGTTTCTCAGTGTAGTAACTCAGCTGTTTCATTTCTCTCTTTTGCTCAATATTCAGCCCCTTGAGAATTCCGATCCTGGCTCCGGTTTGGCAGTTTCACACACATAAAAGTCTTGTTCGTGCAGATTTTGTGAGCCACCAGACAAGATTAAGCTTTTTTTTTTGCTGACTTGTTTTGCATTGCATTTCTAAGTCAGAAGAACAGAATTGTTTATGAGAAACATAATCAGGCCCTCTTCATTTTAATTAGCAGCGTCGCTGCTGCTAATTGTCTGTCCATGATCTTTGTCGTTAGACAAAAATGAGATAAAGAAGACAGGTGAACTAATCATCTGTGAAGACAATGAGATGACTGACCCCCAGTTACATTAGACAGGACAATAAAAATTTTATTTGATGACTCTCTGACTGATGAAGGGAAGAAGAAAATTCCTGATGTGCAGGTTATACTTGTGTTTCTGCCATGTTTAGGTAAAGTGTCTGAACAACTGTCAGAAAAAGACAACTGGACTGCAAGTGCCCCTTTCATCCATGCTGCCTTGAGACATTTCCACCCCAGGTACTTCTCTTGCTATGAAACCATGGTCAGAAACACCACCAGGAGAGCTGTAGCCCAGCAGCACCCAGGAGATAAATTTTAGATCTCTCTTCCCTTAACTTACCTCCTGCTTGCACTGTTGAAAAACAGAACCCTCCATCCTCAAGATTTGATCTGGAGCTCATCAGTTGTGTCATTAATCTGATGAAACCTGTTAAATTTGAAATCACTCCTCTGAACTCCTCCAACTGCAATTAGGAGACAGCAAGGTCACGAAAATTCAAGGTCAATCAGAACTACTAAGTTTAATAATTTCATCACATATAACACCTTTTTCATGGAAACACTGAAGTTAAAGACTCCAGGAAAAATTTTGATACTTTAGCAGTACCTTTTAAGACCTGTTGAATATTTTCAAATTGTTCCATTTTAAGTAGCGTTTTAAGACATTTTCCAAGCACTGCTCAGACTAGCTTTCATTTCTTGTTCGCTTTTGTTTCTTCATTGGTAATTGATGGAGCAATTAAAATTTACTGATTAACATGTTTAAATTTAGTACTGCTGCAGATCATTTTTTCTTGCATACAAGCAGAGACCCCAAATTTTGCTTTATAAAAGATTAAGAGTCACAGGCAGTTGCATCTCCTTACTACTTTGAATAAGAATTTAAGAGCCCAAACCCGATTCTTTATGGGTGGGAACATGCTGATTTGCTTGCCGAGTACTTGCCAGTTGAGGACCATCACTGGGCGGAATCTTTTTTCTTCACTTGGCTCATCCACAGAAATGACAGCAAGAGTCTACCGGAGAGACTTCCGCGAGGTTTCATGTATGGACAGATCTGTAAATTTGTTCAAAAGACAAGAAGCAAGGATGTAGCAAAGCCATCAAAGTCTTCTTGACATCAGATGCTGCCCAAAACAGATTCTCATGTAGATATTGATGTCACTAAATCTCACAAGAAGCTGCACAGCTTTAGTAAATCAAAATTTGTCTGGAAAAAAGATTGCAAATGCTGTAAAATTCATTATCAGACTCCATGCAACAACTATGAGACTTACCCATACCCTGCTCGCTGCATGTTTCACAAAAGTATGAGTAAAGATGAAGGCTCCCCTCTGTACTGTGCATGTCCGTGCAAGGTCACACACATGCACATAGTTCCCTTCTCCCCTTTCAGGGTTAGATTCTTCTAAAAGAAGGTTAAGAATGAGGGACGCGTGTTGTCCTCAGTGCATCTGCCTATGGGAATGAGACACCTGTTTTGTCAACTCCTTCCTTCAGCCTACTGAAAATTTTATTTCCTGGGAAAAAACCCAACACAACAAACCAACGTGAAAAATACGGGGCCCAATTCCTGCCACATCCAATTTCACTGCAAACGCAGGAGCACAAGAATTGTGTAAGAGCAGCATTAAGTACCAGATTTCATTCTACTCTGGGGGAGATTTATCTCTGCCGATACGTGCAACGTATTGAAAAATTCATCTAGCAAAGACTAACCTCAAAAAGATAGTGTAAAAGTGAAGGAAAATTCAAACTAACAGAACAACTGCTAGGGAAGAAGCGGTTGAACACTTTTGCCACTGGTTAATAGGTTGTCAGCTGGCACAAGTAATGATTCCCCTTACCCGGGTTCACTTTCCTGCGTACCTCTCCTTCCCTGTTTCCCCAGTCGCTCAGAGCAGGTCACCGGGGAAGGGGAAATCAGAGTGCTCCCCATCACAGGGAGAAATCAGAGAGGGTACAAAGTTTCACTTAGCTTTAGATTAGTCTAAATTAAATAGAGTGGCCTGGGAAGGGGTCTCAGCTGTGGGGCAACCTGATAGTGAAGCTAGAATCACAGTCTATCTATGTTCTAAATTGATGGCAATGAAAATAATACTCCCCAGACACAAAAGTACACTTGTTTTCAGATTAATGCATCCTGAATGTGAGCTTTTCATCTCCTTTCTGAATGAGTTAACGTGTGCTCGTTCGTCTTGGCCAGAAACTGAACCGCAGATTCATTATTTGGAAACTTGTTTGCGCTGAAGTCCGTAAGGCCAGTGGCTTGGGAAGATGAAAACAGCTTTCCACAGGCTCTCATTTGGGGAAAAGCTGGTTGCCCGGGGCTGCCAAATGCATTCCCAATGAACTCCTCCGTTTGCACATTATATTTGGGCTGAAATTGAGACAGCGAATACTTAACTGCTCTCAGGCCGGACCCAAGGACCTCCAACGGCTCCTTGCGAGGGCAAATGGTACATTTGAAAAACAATTCATACCACTCACCAAGGAGCCCGAGAATGCTGTCATCTTGCACCGGCACGGCATGTTCCCTCTTCTCAGAGAAGAGCATCGTTATCTGCCACAACTGCCAGATCCCGTGCTCGTATCAATTAATTCCTGGAGTGCGCTGTCAATTAATATGTGTAATGGATGCTAGTTTCACAAATGTTCTAGCTTCATTTTGTGTTTTCTAAATTGTTATTAGTAGAGAATTAAATTATTCTTTGATTAATGCAGCAACACATTTTTTTGGTGCTTTCAGATACTGCCTTTTCAATAGAGCAACTCTGTGTATTTTTCTCACTTATCTACAGATAGAAGACGGAAGATAGAAGATAGATATAAAATACCTATGTCAAGATAAGCTTGTAGCTACTGTTCTTTCTGTAACTGGAGAAAAATTACACTAATTTAGACACAAATGTTCCATTACACTTAGCTTCAGTTCAACTTTCAACGGAACAGAATACTGAAAAAACCCATTAATTTAAAAGTTGGATTGAAAAGCCAAACCAGCATCATCAGTTCATTGCAAAAGATGTATTTTGATACAGTCAAAACATTTTCAGACATTCTGGCAACACCTGCCTTTGTAAAATATTTCAGTTCTGACAAATGATGTGTTCTGATGGAGTGTATTTGTAACCGGTCTCTTCAAAGTTCCTTCAGTCTGATGTAGTTTTATATTTGTCTTTAACGCTAGACTATTCAAATTAACGGGGCTTACTTGTAATATATTTTTAGCTGCTATTATACCTCTGCACAAACAACAGCCCTTAGTCTCGGCTGATAGAAAGTCCCCACGCACAACTGGTATCAACACTGTTAAATCAGACGTACCATCCTTGGCCTCGCTCATTAACATACCTTGATCAAATCGCCTTCTTTTCCAAGCATTAGGTCGTTATCTCCCTGCTATCTGTGCCTATGACTGTAACTTCATCCCGGAGAGCACTAATTCCACATCCTGAGAGCAAAACAAAAGCCCCACGACTGCTTGTTCTAAAGTCCGTGACAAATGGCGGTTGACGCACTGAATCCAGCCTACCTGAAATCTTTCTCCTGCTTTCCTATCGGCACTGCAGACGCCATTCCTGGGCACGCAACATCCCTGTGCACTCATACACAACTGCTTGCTATTTCCACAACTGGCTGTACTTTGAAAAGACCTGCAGGCGACGGCCCAATATTACAAAACTCTTGACTTTGCAAACTCACAAAGTCACTTAGACGCTTGGAAGAAAGCTGTTAAATGATCAGTTTTTTCCTATGATGCGTACACTGATAATATGCACGGACAAAATGAAGAACTGAGAAAAAAAAAAATCTTTCTCAGCTCTGGAATTCCCCCTCAGATGGTGGCATTGCTGTTCCGTCCAGGAAAAACAGTATCTGGGTTTGCATCAGCGAAAGCCCCGGCCAGAAATAAGAACATCATGCTACAGGATGGGAATATAAAGGCACAATTCAAATTCCTTTACTAGTAAATCACAGAATATCATCCTTTAAGATCACAAACTCTTCACAAATACATGAGCTGAGAATATTTCAAGAGGTTTCTGTAAGCTATTAATCTATTTTGGTCTATTTAATGGTTGCCCTGCATTATAGGGCGCATTTCACAGTTGTCTTGACTACAGACAAATCACGAAAAATAGACAGGCATATTTTTATGCATTCATAAGCAGAACAGATCTAAATTTAGCTTAATAAGAGCAGTTTATTCAAGTACTAAAATACTTAGAATGAAATACTTATAACGTAACACTCATGTAAAACATGAAACTTCAAGGTTGCCTTGGCACAGCTTTGATTGACAGCTCACTTTTGACTTTGCACACACAGGTAAGGTGAGCTCACTCGGTTTCTCATCCGCGCCGCTAAAACCTTCTGATCAGAGTACGTAATCACATCCAAACCAAGGCTCTTATGTTAAAGGCAAAATATGTCACACAATATAAGCTAAAACTGGTGAAGCCCCTCGCCCCCCGAACAACTGTATCATTTCCAATGGTATTTTAGCCCTGATTTTGGGAAGACGCATGCAGGTATGTACGTATCTCCTTCTCTTCGTGAGGTGTTCGTCTGTGTTCCAGCATCTGTGCTGGTGAAGCACTGTGAACTGAACGATCTTATCCAGTCGATTCTGTTAGACTTCATTTTAGCAAAGCTTAAAATTAAAATTGCTCTCACAAATAAAAATGTTAAGACATTTGAACTCACTGGAGCTTTCGAACACTGGTTAAATTTTAAAATCTGTGCTGGTTAAACATGAATTATCATTTTACTTATGAAGTACTTTTAAAAAATATGACAATGTAGAAGAACTGTAGACTACACAGCCATGCACTAAAGTGAGAATATAAATTCCCCAATCTAATAGTTATTTGACTGAACTAATATTGAAACACTTAATAGCATTTAAACAAAAAATGTTCAAATTTCTTTTAAAAGTAGCACTCTGATCATAAGATTTAAATTATCATATTCATTAGAGAAATCCTGTGCTAGGAGTGAAACTCTAACATTGTAGTGAGCCAAATTGACACGCAGAAATATATTTGCCTTAAAAAGAAGATAGACGCTAATGTGGGATATATTGGCACATGGAAATATTCTGTGTCAGGGCTCCTGTATTTTTCCCCAGAGCAAGTTATCATTTAACTTTCCCCATTCTTTTATTAAAAAGACAATCAATATTTTGAAAGAATAAATTAACAGTAGTTTCAAAACATGACAGGAGCAGGCAGAAAAGCTGCGGTCATATGTCTTCATTTTCATTCTAAATATAAATGAAAACATGAGTGTTTATTTTTAAGCCTGCAGACCAAAGCATCTAATTGATCCCACTTGGGAGACAGGGTCTGAATAAAGGGCCATTATGTTTCGATGAGATACGCAATTGCCTTGAACTTGCCAGGAGTTCAGGTGTGGGTATATCTGTACCCCAAGCGCTTGCAGGAATGTCGGTTTCTGCGCACTCCTGCTCATGCATCTGCCTCGTGCAGCCCTTGTAGGGACCGGGTCCATTTCACCAGAATAACTTCGCTATTCATCAACAATAAGGTTCAAATTGTACTTTTCTTTAACACAACATTAACTCTCAAAGAGCTGGAAATTCAGTATTCTCTTCCCTCAACTTAGATTCCAAATCAGTCACTGAGAACATTATATGAGCAGTAATCCCATTAAATATATCATCTTGCAAATATCTAAATCCAGTTAATTAACTTGTATTGCAAAAGATATAGTTTTCAGTGAGCAAACTTACATTTTAGGTTTCTAATTATATCAGAAATAAGTTTCATATCTCCTTTTTCTTTAAAAATTGGAGTAAAATCACCAAAAAATCTGTAAGCATCAGCAAAATAGGTGTTATAGATGTATAAAATTTTTTAAAAATCTGAGTGTTCTTTATTTAACTCTTATCTTGTGGAGATACTATAGACAATAGAGGCCCACATATGTTGAAAAAGAGAAACATTATCTAAAGAAAGTTGTAAAATATTTTCCACTTACTAACTAAACAGGAACAAATGACCAGACAGGTAATAACTGAAGTAATTTTGCAGTTCATGAAGAATGCAGTATTACAATTCCTGTCCTTGGAAATTAGTTTACTAAAAGCTAGCACTGGTAACAGTATTAAAAAAAATAAATAATGAAATAAAAAAAAAATTCTTTGCAGCCCAAAAAGATCAAAAAAAAAAGTATAAAAAGAGATTTTTCAAGAGATATGAACTAAGCCATTTTATTATGCCTGGAGTTAAGGTTAAGGCACTCCTCCAGTGAGAACATATTTAAAGTAAACTGCGAATTTATGTCTTCATGTGATTTCACTTTACAAACAAATATAAAAATAAAGCCAACAGACGGCCAGCTCTCAGGGTGCTTCTCAGCAGGCTCTTTTCCTAAAGTACTCACCTACGATTTACCCTCCTTTTCCAAAGGCAGCAATGCCTCGCTAAGTGACCAGGACAGCTGTTTATTCCGGAGCAGGATCAACATCCATCGGCGGAGAGCAGAGGGGAGGGGAGCAGAGGGGGCCAAGCAAATCTCGGAGTGTTTCGGAGCAGGATCCCACACAGGGATCGGATGGGGATAAATGGACCCTGTATTTTCAGGGCTGCCCATAACCATTTACTTTGCTTTCAAAAGGAACAGTAGTCGGCAAAGGAAAATATTTTAAAGTACTTTAAAATAATTTGCCATCGCTCCAAGTTTAAAAGGAAAAACTGATTCTAAAAGGCCTTGCTAAAATACTGTCTGATACCACGCAAAGAATAAATTACATGGCCTGAGCATCTCACCTTATGGTCCTCTACAAAGGTGTATGTTGAACTGTAAAGCTCAGCTGAAAATGTGTATCTCCCTAAGGTTTTGGTGCAGGGGAGGACAGAGGCTAAGTTAGACCCAGCCTAATTAGCTAATTCAGAAAGTATTCCACATATTACCCAGTCGTTCTTCTCTCTGCTTCTACCACAAGGGCTGCACAATGTCAGGTTACATTGGACACTGTCTCTCAAGGCAACAATGCAGCTATATTTTTATTGCACCTAGATATTTTTGATTGCAAGGTGTTCTCCTCCAGCTGCACCGCATTCTGCTCCTCAGAGACCTGCTCGTCATCACCCCGCTCCTTTGGGTCTGCGGGCTCAGCTGCTTGCGTGAGGCTAAAGCAGGTGAGATAGCTGGGCTGCTGTAAGCCCTAGGCCTTTGCCAGGGTGCTTGTTTTCTCTAAAAAAAGCATTGATCTCTAAAGCATTGATGCTTCCAAAAACCACCTGCTCATTCCCACAAATAGCCCAGCTTACGGGGCTGCAAAGGACGCGTGGGAAATCCGCCAGGAGGACGAGCGCGTTAGCAAGAGGAGACACGGGTCCTGTTAGCTCTGCAGGCTCAGAAAAACATCTCAGCAGCAGCGGTGACAAATCCAGCTGCTTCCTTTGCTAGCTGGAAGCGTTCTTCATCATCCCCTTAAAATCTGGAGTAAGTTTCCCAGGCTTTTTTCTTTCAATGTCCTGCAAAAAGGTGTCTTTTCTGCACCTGCCAGGCAGCGTTGCAACATCACGTGAATCAGTACAACTCTACAACCGTATATGAAGTCACTCATGATTTTAGACAGAACTCCCACCAGTTTCAGGCATAAACGACTGGGCCCTCTATTTTCAAGTGGTGGATAACAGCAAAGATTAAAAAAATGGGGCAGAAGGGATAAACCCCGCTGCCTTTTTAAAAGACTGACCACAACAGACAATACGTTTGCCTATTAAAGCAGAAGAGAGCATATTTTAGAAACAAATCAGCCACAGCGTGTGGTTTGGTGTTTCATTAATTGAATTCTGCCCATATTAACAAGTGTTACTGCTTTTTTTCTTCAAATTATGCCAATTATGATTTCTCTTATGAAAATAATGATTCATGTTTTAGATTGAGTTGTGTGAACATGAAACAAGAGTGGTATGGAGTGAAACTGAAAAGAATTTTGAATTATTTCCCTCCGGTTTATCAGTACTTCAGGTCACAGTCCACTCACCAATTATCCAAATGGCACTCGGTCTCAAAAGAGCTAATAACTACTTAGTCATCAAAGAGAAGCTTCTGGGATTTGCGAAACCTCCATAGCCGCATCCTCATTTTAAACTGCCACGAGCTGCATGGTGGTACTGCAGTGTCACTGGCCAAGCGTCACAAAAAAGCCATTCCCTCAAAATACAAGGCTACATGAATACCATTATTTTTCCCCCTCTTTGGGGAAATTTATCTTTTTCTTCCTCACTGCCCTTTCTCCTTTTGCCTTTATGCATTTGGCTGTTGTGGTATCTGTGACTGATCTACCTGCCTTGCTCAATTTCTTCCACTGAAAGATCGTTGTTTCATCCCAACATTCACGCCTCAGGCATAATTCCGTCCTTCAAGTCTCCTTCCCCTAGGTATCTTTCCCTCTTTGTTGATGATGGGCTTCTAATTTTGGGTCTCCAATACACACCTAAGTTATATGCCAAAGCAACCCCTGCCTGGGGACACCCCCACTGTCTGATGGGAGAGCTGCAGCCTAATTAGCACTCCAGTAACTCTGAACATGTGGAACCCAGAAAGCTCAAGTCCCCTGCTCTTGAAACATTGGAGGTGACATGATTTTGTTCCATGCTGCCAGATCAGGCGATGGTCCCACCACCTGCTGCTGAAGAACAAAATATGAGCTAGATTCCATCCAGAAGGGTGAGAAAACACACAGTTTGCCCTGGACAAAGCAAGGACTGACCACTCCAGGCCAGTTTTAGACAAGGGTGCTGGGTCAACTCGGACCTATGATCCAAACTTTAGGACCGTTTAAGCACTAGCTAGGAGGTGTCTTATGACCGCATTTAATAGCACATGATTTTTTTACACTATGGGCTCTAGCCGCAAGCATGCTTGTGATTTTGGATCCATTTTGGATCCAAGAGTTGAACGTCCAGGCCTCCAAACTAAAGAAAAGGCCTCGTGGTTGTGTTATAGCATCACCTGTATCTTGAAAGCTATAAAAAGGGAAGTATTTTTCATTTCATAGATTTAACTTCTGCTTCAGGAGTTGAAAGTGTCCTTGAACTACGGCTGCCATCTGTAGCCCAGTGCATTACCTGCTTTTCGCTCCTTTTCAATGGTTTGGACAAGAACTTAGTGCCAGAAACTTCACCTCACATTTTGCAGGAAGGCAACAATTAGATCAACAACAAAGCATGTCTTCTTTCCCTTTTGGCTATCTTGAGAAACACACATCATCCTTTCTCCATCTTTGTCCTCTGCAAGAATGCATGGTGGCCAGATACATCGCTCTTTGGTATTGTTTACTACTTGAATTTAAGAAGCAGCCCATTTTCCAGAAACCTCAAAAATATTATGAATTAACTTTAAAATAAGATGTCTTCTTTCAACTTGCCTAAATATTCAGCTTTATTTTCCGTGAAAGGGTTAATACCTGTATTTTACCCTTTTTGGATCAAGCTGTTGAAAGCGGGAGAGCTTCATGCACCATAGGAACCTGCTGTAGTACCCTAATGACAGTATAATTAGAAGTATTATTGTGGTAATGATTCTTTTCTTCTGGGAAAAGGCTTTACCAGAAAAGGTCTCTTATTCAGTTAGTTTAACCTGCCCGTTCTCTTACCTTTGCAACGCTCCTTTTCTAGGTCAGCATCAGAAGTTAATACCGGGTGTTTGACAAGGCTTCAGACTTCATGCTCATCAAACTAATTAAAGAGAAACACATCCAAAGCCTAGTGAATTATTTTACTTTTTAAAAATGCTGCCCATTCATCTTGTTTAAAGATTTACCTGGCTCAGTGGGTTTGATTAATGAAAAGGACAATGGGGCTCTTGTCAGTGCAACCTACAGTCACTTGGTTCAGGGTCAGCAGGTTGAGCGAGAGGCCTCCATGTCTATATTTAGTCTCTCTCTACTTTAAAAATCCAAAGGATTGAAACGTTACTGATTTTATCAGCGTGCCACAGTTTGGAGGAAAAGACGAGAACTGTCTTGATCTCAAACTTCACGCAACTCTCTTTGGGTTGTTTAAGTTAAATAGCACACAGCAGATCCCCCATGGTCGTCCTGGAGATGGATAGGTAGGATGGCTTTATGTTAACACCAAAACTGGGTCTGAATGTTTTGGAAGTGGAATGCAGGCTCTAAGTGAGCTTAAAACATAGATTTATATAAATTGCTAGTGGGGAAAATTTACAATAGCGTACATGTTTGCATAAACTCTGAAAAGACAAAAAGAAAGGGGGGGATATGATGCTGCATATTAAACACTAGTGAGCTTATAAAATAATCATAAATGCCTTGATCCTGCAAACATTTTTGCATACAATTAGCCATACTATCACAAATGCTCGTATTATTGGCTTGGAGCTTTGACTCTGCCATAAATTTGAAGCACGGTAAAAAATGAATATCGCATTCCTAAGCAATTTCATTGCAGAAATGGCAATCAGCCGGATTTCTATTAAAAGTCGGTGTGGTCCACGGCTCCCCTTTGTTTCGAGAGGAGACACCATCCCTCAGACCTGCTGAACATGGACTGCTTCGCTGTGTCCTCTCTCTCGGCGCTGCTGCTGGTTGCGTGGGGAAGGGAAGGGCTGAGGGCTGGCTCCTGCCCCCACCTGCCCGCCCGCCAGCCACCGCTGAGAGATGCGATACAGGCGGCGAGCAGGAAAGTACCCAGCACGGATTATAATCTGCCCTCTAGTGATTAATACAGTTAACATTTGGCAGCATCATTAACATTATTTATGCGTTGCATAATTACATATTCATCGCACAATTATTTCCTTATGCAACAGCGATAATGCTCACGCTTTACACCTTTCTAAAGAGGCTCTTTAATATAATCAGTGGACTGAACATCTGATAATTATGGGTTATGATCATTAATAACTCCTTCTACTGATATGTTTATAGCCATATAGGACACAAATCATGCCTATAATCCCAGGACAGCTACTCTTGCACAAAGCCATCTGCAAGCACATACCGAGGTTGTACAAAACAGCCGTCCAGTTGCTTCACTTCAGTGCTCAGGGCCAGTGTTTTCAGTCGTGTGAATTATTAAACAACAACGCCCAGATCCTCTCCTGTGAGTCTGAATAAGATTTTCTTGCTGATTTACATGCCATAGAAGCAGGGCTGAAACATACATCTTTAGCCAAAGGAGCAGCACGACAAGAAAGATGTTGGTGACTTGAAGGGAAGGGCAGGGTCCCTAATGCTCAGCCTTTGACAAGTAAAAGCCTTTGTTATGTGTTGCTGTACCTTGATTTTAAGACCTGAGGTCCTTTACCAAGAATTAATTGCATCATGCTAGAATAACTCAACAGTGCATCATGGCAGCGCTCCACTGCCCTGTGACAAGCTCTGCTGCAGGAATCTGGAAGAGCTTCCACAGCTGCCCCAAATGCCAAACCTTCTTTTGGGCAGTCACCATAACCCCACTGCGAAACTGCTAATTCAGCTGGGGAAAAACACGAGAGACGGCGTTATGAGAGTCTTGGTCCTGGGTTTTGTCTGTGATGTACGCTCGTCCCAGTGCAGAAATGGGAGAACAAGTCCTACCATGATTGACGGTGCCTGCAGAGGCATTGGGGCACCACCGACAGGAACGTGTCCCCCTCTTCTCTGTACCCAGCTCCTGTGTGCCAGCATACGCTGGCCTCGTGTCTCATCCCTCCTCGTCAGCACTGACTTGAGCTGCTGGTGAGTACAGCTGTGGAAACCCACCCTCATCCAACGCTCACTTTATTCTTGCAAATAAAACACTTCTGGGCTTGATCATTTTATCTACCCTATCATCTAGGAAATGCGTTTGGATAAAGGGACATTTATTGAACTGTCTTTTATCACACAAGTATTTCTACTAAAGAAAGATTTCCAGGATTCAACTCTGTGTATTAAAAATGCAAAATTCAAAGAAGTTTTACTGCCAGACTTTCACTTCTCAATAATTATGTCTTAATTGTTCTACAAGTGTGTGTTACAATTTGTCATACATTCAAGGAATTAGCATAGAGGAAAATCCACCTTCCTTCTGCTGAATAAATCAAGAAGTTGTATTTTTAATGCTGCTTTTTAAATGCAGCCATGCACTAGCCTTCTCCCTAGATTTTTAAATAGGTAAATACTACACTGGGATGTTTGCAAGCAAAAAAAGAAAAGATTAAAGAGAGATGAGATTGTTGGGGGGAAGAAAAGTGTCATCATTTCCACATAGTAAGTTAGATAGCAAATATAGTCAGCTAAGCAAAAGATCAGCCACCGAAATCAATTTTTATTGTATTAAATTTGAAATACCACATCTCTTCATTCCCAGGAGTGAATTTTATGTAATCTCTCACACTGTACTTCTGCAAGAGCCATTTGTAACCATGCTGCTCTGGTTTTTCAACCCTTTCTAACATAGGGAGATGAATTTTTTTCATATGCCATCAGTCATAGTGCACTCACCCACTGACGGTCTGAACAATTCCTGCAGTGGCTTTGAGATAAAGATCTCCTGATACCTGCAAGCCCTGTAGGAAAAATATTGTTTACAAATGAGAAATTCTGATGCCTGATATTCCAGGCAGCACTAGGTGTTAGATCTTCCTTCTCGACATCATTACATGTTTCCAGGTGTTAGGTATTTCATTATTTAAGGGTAGGTTAAAAAAACCAGACAATAAGTATTCATAAAATGTCAGACATTCTCCAAAGGGCTGTTTGAGTTAATACAGGCCATAAAGCTCCCACTTTTATTGGGCTTGAAAATGATAGTTATTTGAAGGAAATTATGTCACTACTTAAAATATTTTACCAGAAGAAACTGCTTAGCACCATATCTTTAAACCACCAAGAAAGAAATGCCAGAGAGTTTCCACTACGTTACAGCTTCCTGACAGCTCTCGGTAGCATTGCAAAGCTATACAGGGAAAATAAGAAATCATCTTCTGATCCTCGGTCAGGAATACCAAGGCCCTCAACACAAGCCTTTTTGCCCAGGACCTGTTCCAAATTGTGTCGTTTGCTTGGTGATTAGCCATGCTATTAGCTCTCTAAATGAAGTCTTTTGCGACCCTTCATTTGCATCTGGAATTCTTTGGGGTACACGGGTTGACATAAGGTCAGCTGACGGCCAGCTCACTTCCAAAACATGTATGTAGTCGGGTGCAGACGAAAACTCAGTTTAAGAGCAGAAATAAGAGCTAAAAGGCAGTGTGAATTGACTCCTGACACTGCCCCACGGCTCAAGCAGTGCTTGAGATCTTCATTGTTGCCTTGCAGCTACGGCCCGTGCTTGCCTGCGTAATAACCCAGAGCAGAGCCGCAGCAAGCAAAGAGGCTTGCTATAACAAGAGTAGGATGGAGGCATACCTGCAGAGTGGTTTTCTTCAGTTTTTTATTCAACCCGGCGTGGGACCGGAGCAGCCAAGACGTTCAGCTGGGGCAGGTCCATGGAGTCAGGGACACCCCACCACTGCCCCGGTACGGCAAAGGGCTGAAGGCGGGTCCAAGAGGGGCAGAGTCAAGATGCAAGAAGATGGCGCAGGTGAAAAGCGGCTTAAGAGCAAACAAACAGCGAGGATCAGGGAAGCAAAAACCATGTTAAATAGCTTCCTGCTATTGGGCAGGTGTGGATATAAAAACAGAATCAAAATATCCCGGTTTGGATATAGAACGGGTTCCAGCTCCTGCCAGACTTTTGGGTCTGTGACAAATACTTGCACAGTGTATTTGTTTGAAGTCTGCAAATTAAAGTCAGAGCATAAACCATGCTGTCGCTTATACCTTTACAAAACTCCCAGGATACTGAAAAACCCAAACAGCTAATGCAAGAAGAGGAGCAATTCTCTGAGATAGCTGAAAACTACGATTGTACTTAAGAATTTCACACTGACGTAAAGAGGTATAATTTACCTGTACTGCTTTACAACACTAGCAAGAGCTGTTCACTTCTTGGCAAACAGTTCTTGTTATTTTTACACATACATTTTAAAATAGGATGAACAAAAAAAGAGTGCCAAAGTATCCCATTGCTATCCATGTTTTTGACCTCCCAGGATAGGGTCAGAAATCAACTACAGCGCAGATCACATTAGCTAATTAAGAGGGGTGAAAAGGGACATTCGCACTGTATAGTACATATTTTCTGAATGGGGGCAATCTACCAGAACCTCTTTATCTGTTATTTTAAAATACTCTGAATTAGCAAATAAATTCTGCGGCAGAGAATCTTTTCGGCATGTCTGTTCAAGTATGCCATTGAAATTGTCAGTGACACACTGGTTGCGATACAGCTACCGGTTTGCCTTTGTGACTTTTGCTGGGTCCTTCAATACAGTCATTCTGAAGGTCCCAGATGTTCAGTCTAACAACCCACAAGCCTTATTTGTGTTACAAGCCCCTCGCTCTTCAAGATGGCTGTGCTTATTCCTGTAACGACAAAGTAGGTATTTCTTTCAATAACATTCACTTGTCATTAGAAAAATATCCTAATTATGAATTCAAAAGTGACAGATTGTGAGATTCAGTTTGCAAAGATGATGTCACTGGTGGGGAATTGGTGGGTAACCTGCAATTACCTCTTTGAATAAAGACATCAGTGTTGTATCTCAAGAAATAATGGCTAATGATATGTCTTCCAAAAGGAAATAGCGTTATTAATTACCTTACTGTGAACACACCACTTATTGACAGCTTTGAAGGCCATTCATCCAATTAACTATAATGACTAAAAGCTTCATTTGGCCTTCATGGTTATACAGATGGGCTAAGAACAGAGAGCAAGATCCTGATTTCATTTATAACCTTCATAAATATTCAGAGAAAGTCACAAACACCCATGGAGCTACCCCGGTTTCTATTGCTGTGATTAGAGTCAGACTGTGGCAGGTAATGATGGTATAGAAAACGCTGTAAACTGATACCTCTAATACCTTGAAGACTTATTGTTGTGCAATAATGCAATCTGTCATCTCTTCTGATTGTTACTAAGCACTTTGCTTCCAAGCACTTTCCTATCAACATTTAGGGGGTTTTTCTTTCCCCAACTATCATCCAGGCCTGCATATATTTCAGTGACAGACGATTTAGTTGCAACCACCACCATATCTAAGTTACTTCTTATTAACAAAACTAATCTTTGCAATATTTCAGTTTCTACAATTTTTCCCTCCCTCAGATGGTTTAACAATCATTCTAAAAATCAGTCATTCATATCACACTTTGCCTCAGTTTCACAGACCTGCTTCTGATTTTATTTACACGCTGCTGTAAGAAGAATAATGAAACCAAAGCCAGCAGAGTTTCTGTGGATTTTTCTTTTTGTAAGTGAGAAGAGAATCAGGCCTCAGGCATAAAGGATCATTTTTATGGACTCATCTAGGCATCTCTACAGTTCTCATTAACATGCCATTTTGCCCATTAATTATTTTAATGGATGGCGAGACAAATCCTAGTGCATGGCACAGCTCAGCTACCGTGTCTCTAAGATAACAGTGCGGCTATTAACATTGCTTCTGCCATCACTGGCTTTTATCTTTGAACAGCAACAGGTTGCTAATGATATGTGGTTATCATTTTCACATTTTGGTACATCAAAAATGCTGACAGACTAAGGTGACAACAGTTTGTAAGCACTCAGGTAGAACATCAAAGACCTTATGAAAGGTTTAGTACACACCAGCAGGAGCAACAGTTTTAGATCTACCTGTACCACCGGTCTAATCAGTCAGAAATCTGATACTGATGCTCATATGACATCCAAGAAATGCTTTTTTTGTTAAATGGAAAGCAACATTACAGCCAAATGGCAAAGCATCTGCAAGCGCTTTGTTTCTATGCAACACCAAAGAACCAAGCAACTCACAACCTTGTAACAGCTGACATTGTAAATAACTTCATGCTGCCAACAGGTCCTGAGAGAATGCAGAATTATATGTAAATATATCAAGTAAATGTTTTTAAGTGATAGGTCTTCACCCTGTGCAAACAAGTTGCAACAGCCGTATTTATCAAAAGGGTGCCTGATGCAAAGGAGTCAGATTAATTGTTTATGCGGAGGCATTCAGTCTGCATTAAAATGAGCACAGGCACAGAAAATAAATGTTTCTAGAAACCACCTCCTTCATGGGAATGACTGGGAATGAACCACAGCAGCAGCAATTTAAAGCATGATTGTAATACCTCCTGCTACTTTGCATCGGCTGTGTTTGTAATACTTGAGTATATTCAGAGTTGATGCGAAGTAACTGTTAGCGAGCAGGTCAGAAATACCACTGCTTTGTAGATGAGCCTCAAGCATGAGGGTACTGAACTGTGGAAAAACACACTCTTGCCTGAGGATCCCTGGAAAGCCACCATCCACCCCAGGGACAAAATGGTTTTTTTGAACTTGAAGCTCGTAGGTGTTTATCTCTTCTTGCTGCATTAATGTATTTCTATTACTATAATTAAGGTATGATACTGTGTCAGACAATGGAAGGTGGGCAGGGATCCCAAAGGTTGGTCTACTTTGCTTTTCCTGGCTGTTCTTCAGAAGTTACAACTGGCCCCGTAGTTTCCAAGATAGGGCAACCATTTCTGCTACTGGGGAAGCGGGACGTGCCGATAGTCAAAACACGGATAAAACACAAATGGAGCAGATGCATCCAGCTGAGAGCCTGGACTTTGTGTGGAGTTACTTGGCACACGCTTTGGAGCCGTGCAGTGTTGCAGGGCTGGTTCCACAGTAGGGCTTTGCAACCTGGTCAGCCTGGATGGAGATTCAGACCCAGCTGTGGCGCTGGAATTCAGGGATTTTTACTTTGAGAAATCTTCATTTTGTTTATGAAAGCAGGAGTGAAAGTCTACCCTGAAACTTTCTCTGCAGCTTTGAAACTGATTAGGTAACAGGACTGTCAAGGGACTTCACTTCCACCATATTGTGTGCCAAAAAGCAACGAAGCACAATGAACCGCACAAAGGTGGTGACACATCCTCCAGTCCTATGTGGATCTCCGTAATGGACCTTACACACCAAAACAAGACAAGGACAAAGAAGACATTGCATTTTCTTAGGTTAACAGCTGGTTGAAATGGAAAGCTGAAAAACAAGTCCAATCAGCATGACTGGCCCCCCAAGGCAAACAGAAATGCCATGACCTCCCCATGTGTTCTCCTGCTGCCCCCAACTCTTTCCATTCAAGGACATGAGAAGAAACTGAGGAAGGCGGCAATGGCAAAGTGTCTTTGGGTCCCTTCAATAATACTTTGCCACCTTCAGTGGCACGCTTCTCTGGTTGTTGGTTTAGCCCATAGCAAAACAAAAACCATCCCCTCCCGCACTCTCCTCCTCATATTAAATATCCTGCTCATACTAAATGTCACTGGATGGCAAAGTCCACGTCAGAACCGGCCTAAGTTGGGAGATGCAAATTCTAAGCATCCTGGCAAAAAATTGAAGAGGACAAGGTCACTGTGCTTCATAACGCATACCATAAGGAAATCTATCTTTTGATCTTGCAATTGGTTACACGCCAGTAACTACATATCATGAGGCAAACGGTTCAAAAGCCTCACAAAATCATTAGGGGAACTGTTTTACATTGATCGAGTCATTTTGTGATGAAGCTCATGCAGAAGTCATATGAAAATATCAAAACTTCTTCTGAAGAAGTAAATAAAACCCATTTTCCAATTAAAGCATTTAATTATGACAACTACCACGATGAGTAAAATAAAAGAACATTACCAGTGAAAATCTAATTTCTGTACAGCATCCTAATTCAGGATGTCATTTTTCAAACATGTTTAACAGCAAAAAGAGCAGCACTGATTTCATGTGTTCTCTTTTGTTTCCAAAGGTAATCATGAATACAAGCATTTCCAAGAGTGGAATTTAAAGTTAGCAAATACAGGATAAAATTTAGGACTGTCTCCACAGTACATAAAGAAAAGAGTGTAATAATATTTTTACGGCTACAGTCCACAATATTAAGGCAAGTTTTACGTAGGCTTTCAATTTCTTAAACCAAGTCACTATCAAAGTGCCTTTGTAGCAAAAAGGGCTGGATAGTCGAAGTTAGCAGAAAATACTGTAGGTGACAATGTGAATGAAGAAAAAAATCATCAATAACAGCACTCCTGCCTTCCAAAAATTACTCAAATCAGTGCCCATGCACAAAGGGCGCCATAATAAATAAAGTTAGAAGGAAAGCATAGGAGGAAGAACCACATTTCATTATATACTAGTGCATAGCATATTACACACCTGGGGTGCAAGCACCTGCCCCACGTTTAATGGTACATTCTTAACTGGCCACAATAATACTGTTAATGTCCTGTTAACTTTGGGTACCATTAAGTAATTTGTGGCTGACAATGTTTTAGAAAGACTGATGCAATACTTGCACTTCTATAATTTACACCAGTAGCCAGGCTATCTATCATCCATGGCAGGTGTTAAAGCAGGGCTGAAACAATAGCCTAGAAACTATATCCCAATAAATTATCTCTACTGCATCACTGAGACAGAAATTAAAATTAAAAAGGAGACACAAAATTAAAAAATTTGTCACAAGCACATTAAAAATAAAATCAAATCGGTGTTCTGTTTAATGTTCTTGCCATGAGAAAATCTCCTGGTGGAGTCAATGAGAGATTATCTTGGGCAGGGAGTACTGAGCTGGCCTTAACACATTAAAAGATAAATCATACATAGCTGATGCAAGTCGGGGGGGGGGGGAAAGGGTTACGGGAAATGTTTATCTTTCCCAAATCTTTCTTGAGGGCAGTGTTAAAAAAAGGTTGATGTGATTGAAGCATAATGTCATTACTTGCCAGGGGAAATACAGGATGTTAAGAGGCTGATTAACCTGCCTTCACAGTGCAAGCATGTCGGCCCTAAATTTATATCATACTAACTTTTTATCTTCTGAAGTTCTCCAACTGCAAATGCATGGGTAAATTCAAAAGGTACTTTTACTGAAGTTAAAGTGCAAGATGGGAGCTGTGTGCCACATTTAAAACCAGAGCTCATCTGGAACTTTTTGCAAATCTGAGGAGGGTCAGCTCCAAGGATTTAGTTTAGATCCATGCTTAGCTAAAGGTAATTGAGGGCAAATTATGACCTCGTCCTATCAGAGGAACTGCAGAGCAATGCTGCTTTCGTCAGTGTTGCTTGGGCTTGCACAGAATTTCTTGATGTTAAGAACAGAATTTGATCTAAAACATGCAAATTTATAATCCACACTCTATGAACCTGTGTGCATTTTTTTTGTATGCTCCAGGATAGACCTACTGCTAAACAACTATTTTTCCGTGGCCTCCCCAAGCTTAGTAACTAACACTTTTCTTTGATTTACAAAAAAAAAAAAAAAAANACTAACACTTCTCTTTGATTTACAAAACGAAGTTCTCACCTTTCGTTGTTAGGAGTTTCTATTTTGGGCTCGGGCAGCACTCCTGGAATGCAACAGAGCATGACTGGGTGCTGCACCTTCGCCCCACGTCGGGAAGAGTCTCCCAGGAACAGCACCCGTAGGTTTGAGGAGAGCCCAACGGAGCACACCGCTCCGGCAGAAAGCACCCGAGGCAAACATATGCGTGCCAGCACATATCTCTTAAAACTGTAAGAACAGGCTGTTCCAGAGCATACATCATGAGATCCCCAACCTTGCTGACACCTTCATGTCTGTTGAACACCAATGAACAGCACCATTACTCTTAAATTCATTAATAAGGTCACTTACTCTTGGGTGACTCTCCAAAAGTGTAAGCTTACTCACCTGCACTAGAGTGAGTTCCTAACTTCTCCCAGTGCCTGGAGAAAACAGCCTTATGTTAAAATTATATCAAACTATAGATTAAGAAATGTTAGGACTATAAATTTATAAAGTCAAATGCTCCAAAGCTGAGAAATAACAGGATTAGGGGTGCCTTATTATTCACATCTAATTTTTGCCACAGGATGTACTGTGCTCAGGTTAAAAGCTGAAATTATACCTCATGCTCTCTCCCTCCCCCTCTCAATTAACAAGAGGAGACACGCTTTAAAGACTCATTTCTAAGAGACTTTTATAGGCCCTCAACGGTCTTGCATCTGTTATGTTCCATACTTGTTAACTAATTATTTTACAACATCCGAGCGAAATGAACTGGCCCTAATGCCTCAGCAGCTGCTGTGGAAGCGCAGAGCCCACAGTTGGTTCTGATGGCGGGACAGACAAAGCAGAGATTTTGCAGGAAAAGGAAAAGCCTGTGACTGTCACACGGGGAGAGCAGGACTCTTGAGGCAGGTGGCTAAGATCATGGAGCACGTCTGCATTGTGATTTTTTTTCTACTTCTGCCAGTCCACATGGATGAAATCACTGCAGAAGAGTTGTCAGTGTCCCTACAGGCTTCTCTGCCCCGTTGGATTTGTGGGTTTTTACCACACCTATTTGTAATTTGTCACACCAGTGGGTCCTAATTAAGCCTTTTAGACTTCTCCATTGTGGAGCCCCTAGGATCTGCCATGGAGAGGATAACTTACAAACAAACCTGATCCTCATCATAGGGATCATCCAGGACAGAATAGCAGGGCCAGAGGAGGAAGATTTGGTGATTGTATCACTAGTCTGAAAGATGGGAGGCTTTGGTTCAGGTCTCCTTCTCCATTGCCGCTTTCTGCATGACTTGTGGCAAATTGCCAAAGCCATCAGCTGCCAAAGGACACAAGCACAAAAAGCAAAAGAGAATAAAATGTATGAATTCAGGTACAGACATATGATTCCTCAAGTCACATACGCACCTACATTATCAGGAGGAAAACTTCCTCAGTGTTCATAGCCCAGCACCACCGTCATCCTCCGGGGGTTCAGCGCCCAGCTCTAAGATCACGCCTAAACACGAGTGCCATCGCCTTTAACACCCAACGTTCATCAACAGCCCTTGTAGCTTTACGGCACCAAATCCGATCATTACTGAATTAGAGAACTGAGATTGTGCCGCCTTCCTTTCCCAGCCCCACACTTGGTGTGCCTTCTGCAATGCTGGCAAAGCTTTAGCTCTGCAAGTGGAGTGCCCTTGTGCCAGTGGCAAAAGCAGCTTCCTGGAAAGCAGGTGGTGGGGACCCTAATATGTTCATGCAGAAGCGGACAGAGAACCTGAATTTCTTACAGCTTGGCCAAACCCTCTAATCACTAATACACTCTTTATCCTGCTCTCATCTCTCTTTCCCTTCATTAAAATAAAATAAAAAGGCCAGTATCACTTCCATTTTTAAAAGGAACTACATATGCATCTTAATTACAGAGGAGAGCCTAGCTCAGTGGAGTCTCCCCATTATTTTGGCCCAGTCAATCAAAATGCCAGCTTAAATATCTCAATGCTGTCCTTAGATTCACTTGCATCAGTGAATAATCTGCAGCGTAATGCAAAAAACTTTTCCACATATGCCAGTGAATGTAAGAAAACTCTATAACCACATACACAGTGTGTGGTGCCAATCAAATATTTTTGAAGTGAATCTAGAGAAACAGAAGTGGTGTAATTTACATGCTACAGCGAGCATGTACATTACTTGATTATCAAAACCTTTATTCCATTTGCTGCAACAAAGGTTTCACAATTGGAGCACACCCTTGGGACCACCGTTTACAAGATTCATTCAGAGATGTATCAACAGTTCGAGCCCACTAGGTACAGGAGAACATTGTAGAACATTCACAGTTCATAAAACCTAATATAACAACTGCCAAACTCTACAATATCTTGCTTTCAGAAGAACAATTCACCCCTTCATACATCAAACAGCAATTTTCTTAACTGCAGCAATTTTGTATGTGATGATAAATTCAAGTGGAAATTAGCCCAATAGTTTCACAAGAAAAGTAATGCAAAGAAACTCCCTAAGCATGTTGGTGCATCTTTTTCAAAATTCATGTATGATTTAAATACTTAAATATACTTGCATTTCTCTGGAAAAATTGGATACCTGTGCTCTTGATACTTGCACAGGTCTTTCCCTCCCAGGATTAGTCTCACTGTAGTTTGCAGGATTTACCATGACTACTTATAATCACCGGTTGAAAAATTGACAGGCAAGGTATTTTTCCCAAGAAAAGTACTTTGTAGGGCTTAAGAAATAGATATCTCGGTAATCGAATTCAGAAAGGGAATGCACATACATGTAAAGAAAGGTCATTGTTAGCTGAAGTGTGACAGATGTAGTCCGTATTAATCTACACTGACTTGATGAAAATCCATGACTTCACTGAATTTTGGACTGACTCCTAACAATTGCAGATCCCAGCCAAATATAACAAGCTCTTACTATGGTGATTTTCAGATTGACCCATTTGGAATAATACGCTTCATAAAAACCTTGACTGAAAAACTTATGAGTTCTTTCTAGCTTAAACAGCTCCAAGGAACTAGACCAATTGCAAGTTGAACTCTGGTTTGCATAAGCCATTACGATATCTTGAAGTATCATGATAAATCCTCAATTTTTTAATTATTGTACAGTAAGTACCCTTAGTCTCCCTTCAAAAAAAAATGTAAGGCCAGCAAACACAAATAATAAAGTCGATTTCAAGAGGAGATCTGTTCTTTTCTTTTTGTTTTGCTTTCTCCATGTGAAAATATTGTGCCTTTCTGAACTATGAGTGTTGCTTCAGTCCAGTGACTTGGTATTTCAAACATAAGTTACAAGTTACAGCCTAAGCCTGTATCAGCTTACTTTAGGGGAGTTTGGAGGGGTTAAATAATAATAATCACATGATAGAAGGTGAGGATTAAAAATAATTTCTCTTTTATGAGCACCAGTACTGTGGTTGAATTCCACTCTTAAACCAAGATAAAATGTTTTTTAATTATTTTCATACAGTATCAAGAAAACTGTGATTTTGCTTGTATGAAAATCAGAGCGCAGTTCATGTCCTTCTCGTACTTGGTTTATCTCACTCCCCATTTAGCATTTGTTGTGCTTGATCTCGTTTCAGCTTGAGCAGACTTTGCACTGCATACTAGAGAATTCTCCAACAGCTAGATTAGGTATATCGAGTTTCATATTCATAGAATCATAGAATGGTTTAGGTTGGAAGGGACCTTAAAGATCATCTAGTCCCAACCCCCTGCCACGGGCAAGGCACAACCTCAGTTCTCTGATTCAGTAATGACCTCCCACTAGACCAGGTTGCTCAAAGCCCCATCCAACCTGGCCTTGAACACTTCCAGGGATGGGGCGAACACAACTACCCTGGGCAACCTGTTCCGGTGCCTCAACACCTGCAGAGTGAAATGTTTCTTCCTAATGTCTAATCTAAATCTCCCCTCTTTCAGTTTGAAGCCATTACTCATCCTGTCATTACATGTCCTTGTAAAAAGTCCCTCTCCAGCTTTCCTGTAGGCCCCTTTCAGATACCGGAAAGGGGCTATAAGGTCTCCCCGGAGCCTTCTCTTCTCCAGGCTGAACAACCCCAGCTTTCTCAGCCTGTCCTCACAGCAGAGGTGCTCCAGCCTCTGATCATCTTCATGGTCTCCTCTGGACCCACTCCAACAGGTCTGTGTCCTTCTTATGTTGGGAGCTCCAGAGCTGGACACAGTGGTCCAGGTGGGGTCTCATGAGAGTGGAGTAGAGGGGCAGAATCCCCTCCCTCGTCCTGCTGGCCACGCTGCTTGGGGGCCTTCTGGGCTGTGAGCACACACTGCTGGCTCATGTTGAGCTTCTCATCAACCAACACCTCCAAGTCCCTCTCCTCAGGGCTCCTCCCCAGCCACTCTCCACCCAGCCTGTATTTGTACATGGGATTGCCCTGAGGCATGTGCAGGACCTTGCACTTGGCCCTTGTTTTGTTTTCCACTTATCCAGTATAAATTGGGCTGACTAACAGAAATAATTTTAAAAAGTTAGATTTTTAAAAAATTTTCAGAAATTGTTGCATTTCAATACATTCACAATAATTTCTCTCAGCTCTAATCTGACTATAATCTATTCAACTATATAAAATTAAGAAATATTCATAGAAGTTTTCTGTATAGTTTGAGGAAAGTCAAGTTACTGGGCTAGTTGAAGTCCTGGCTAAGCCTCTGTATCAGTTTGATGAAAGCTTAAGACAGGTTTTGATGACACTATCCTTTTCCATTGTATAAGAATGCTTTTTTTGCCTCAGTTTATTCCACTAGTTCAGGTTAGTAATTGGTTCATCTACAGCTGAAAAAAAAATCAAACAGGAATTGAGAAATGGAAGAGAGATTAGTCTCCTCTTTCCATCTGTGTATAACAACACAGTGTAAGAGGAAGAGATCTATCATCTCTAAAATTATGAAGGATAAGGATGAATGTAAGTAAATTGATTCAATTTTCTAATTAAATACAATATTCCCTTTGTTAAATAATTGAATTTAGATGCATTTATATTGTTTTATATACCTAGCCTACTTAGCATAATTTATTTCAGTAGCATCAACAAGATTAATTCCTAGATTTTTTATCCATTGGAATTATAATTTCTACACAAATGAGGATATAATCATTATCCAACCCCTAATAAATGCAAATATATTTAAAAAAATCTATACAAGTGCTTAAATAATATATACTAGATGTTTTGTGCCATACATTTTAGCAAACTTAATATAAAGTTACAGCAGCCTTAAAGGTGTTATGCTTGCTTATTAATATTATTTAAATTCCTTTTTACTATTTTGGTTTAAATCAACTCAACTTGGCTCACAGAAACTTTTTTTTTTTCCTGTGGCTTGTAGCTTTGGTCTAATCTTATAGTAGGTATTTGTTGACCTTGAGGTAAAAAAAGATGAATTTTCATCTTTTCATCAATTTCATAGAATATTCCTTTTTAGAAAAAACAAGCATTGGGTTATCTTGGATGAGCCTGATGAGTAAAAACAAAACATTTGTAAAATGTTTACCTTTTCTTGGCTCTCTTCACTCCATAAAAAAAAAAACCCTACTAAACAACCATGTGTTTTCAACTTCTGTATTCATTGAATAGATCCATTTGTTAATTCAGACAGAGGTGCAGTATGGATAAAGTTTTATGGCAGGCTTAAATTTGCCTGTAGAGCCGCTCACTCTTAGAAGTCTCTTAGCATGCTGTCCTGAAACAGGTAGTTTCTTGAAGTGGTGACCACGCATAGAAAAAGGTGTTTTCTTCTAATGCTGAATTAAAAGCTGAACAGAATAAGAAAAGATATATTGCCTTTGAACTGCTTGTTTGGTCTTTCAATGGTGTACTACAAGCCTCTAATAGCATGTCTCCATCCTCACCAGAAGATTGGGCTAGGGAAACCTTGGTCCTCTCAGTGTGGTAAGCTCTGATTTTGCTTCCCTCCAGTTGCAATAATTTCCATTTTACCTCCTTAATCTCATTCGCTGCCGTACCTGAACTATGCTGTACAGAGTTTGTTACTATTTTGTACATCAAATTTGGGTTTTGGTTCATAAAAGTTCAGTAATATTATTTTGATATAAATGTTATATGACACTGATTTTTCCCAGTTTAATGCACTGCTTAACTTACATTATATCTAGAGCTTTACTGGATACCAGAATATGATTGTCCAATTTAGTTCCTGAATTTTTATTTGTTTACGTTCAAATAGATGTTATCTCAGTTCTGTCAACCCTGGACCTTTTACCTCCTCTGACTGTTGGGTAAATACACACTTACTGGCAACATCACAACATTTTACATTTTTTGACAACTATTTTATGGTATTCAAAATTATTATAATTTTTATCTTTCCAATATCAGTAGAGAAAACAAAAACAATAGACTGAACAGTCCATGTTTTATTCTATGTCTAAATCTGTTTATAGATCCCAAGTGATTTTTAATTTTTTCTCCATTATTGTCAATGGGAACTTTATTTAACCTTATATTTCGATATAGTTTTATTCTTTTTGCAAGCTGGCGCTTTCTACACTGACCCTTGGAGAATATATAATCATATAGTAACGTAATCATTTTTAAAAAGGCTTGTGGTTGTTCTTACTGCTTCAGTAACAATTTGCAGCTCATATAGCTTGAATATTATTGGTTTTATCAGAATAAAAACATAAATTTCAATATTACCTGTTATTCTAACCCATATTAGCTTGAATAAAAGGTTTCTCTCTGATTCCTAGAAGTAGTATTCACTTTTAATGTCAGCGCAGAGACAATACACCCTTACAAGTCTCTGGGGAGTTTTGCAATGTCCGTTTGAATTCATTATTATCAGACCATTCCGCTGACTGGAAGATGACCGATCCCATTTCCACTACTCACAAACGACGTCCTGTTAACATAAATAGGAAAACATAGAATGTTGGATTGCAAGGAGTTTGGGTTTTTTTACATCTTAAAAGATATTACCCAGTTCAATTCTGCATTTCAAGATACAAAAACATGAGCATCGGATACATTCCTGTGAAGAAACTATTTAATCACCACAGATTTCCTGGAAAGGTGATGTTGCCTGAAGATATGGGAAGCTGGACTCGATGATCCAATCTGAGGTCCCTTCCAACCTGAGCTTTTCTATGATAAAAATATCCCTGTAGCACTTGGTGAAAAGAGACATCCCATCCCAGTCAGTCATTCGATATTTTTTAAATTGACTGGGAATTTCTTTCCTGCTAGTGCTTCTGTCAGGAAGAAATAATTCAGCCTTCTTGGTTACACTTGCTAATGGCCTTATTGCACAGTCTGTTTCTTTTAGAGCGGACGTGAAGACGACATGTTTAAATTCATCTTTTTCTCCTCTCTAAGGCTGTGTCACTATGTTCCCAGAGGCGGCTTTTCCTAATGCCTCACCGGACACCCTCCTGACTCCACACGGACACTGAGTGCTGAGCAGGAAGCAAAGGTAAGTGCTGTTGATGTGGCAGATCCTGGAGGGGAAGGAAAAGCTACTAACGTGAGGAAGACCCTAAAACAAGATTTCACCTGCAAGCTGCGGAAGGCAGAAGAGATGTCTTGAGGGCTCAACAACATCAAAGGACGAGAGTCGATCCCCGAGGGTGACAGAAGTCGTTAGGGTTTACAATTTCCTTCCTTTACTCAATGGAATTTAGGTAGTATTTACAAATACATACACTTTCCTTGCATAAGAAAAGAAAAGGCTGTTCAGCTCAACAGAACTGTTATGGAGTTAATTGGACAGCAAATTCCCATGTACTCAGCTAATTACACAACGAGATGCACAAGACTCTCCTTCCAGGTGCCTTAGCACTACCTAGTAGGAAGCATCACTTTGTCAAAAACATTTGAACAATTACTGCAGTAAATTTGTCAGTTTAGAAACTTAATTTCTGGGCTGCTTGAGAGAGAAATGCTTTGCAAAAGCAACGCATTTTTTTCCCCTCCTATTACAAGAAGATATTTACAATAACTTAACATTTGTTCAAATGGTGAAAACCCCTTTTAATTATATAAATTTTCTGAAAAGCTTCATAGCTACAATAGTTTTATGAGTCATTTATTAGAAAAGATTGAGGTTTTTAAGAGGCTCCAGCTGTAACTTGCCCCAAGCACTGTACAAATTCTTTAGTAAGTACTGATGACTTTTTGTGTCTCTGTGATTGAAAAAAATACCCAGTAGTTTTGTTTATCAATGCAAAAACTTGTTTAAACATATTCAGAACTGTGTTTCTGTTTTTATTGAACATAATCTGCCTGTTTCTCTTATTAAGAATGCTTTCATACAAACGATCAAAATTATGAAACCATATACCTCAGATTCACATAGCAGCTGAGAAAATGTAATGGTGGGAAGGAAGTTTTGATGTTTTCTGAAGTAGGAAGACTACAAAATATCTCTGCAGTGTTTTGGCTTGGGGATAAGTACTGTAAAAGCATAGCACGTGATGTTTTCCTTTCACCCAGAAAAGAGAAGTAAAGTAGATTTTTTTGGCAAATGAGTTATCCTAACTTCTGCATAAATCACCCAAGTAAACTGAGTCTGACCTCTCCATTCCAGCCTTTCTGGGAGCCACTGTTTGGCACCGCTGCGTGCTTGTGCTTTCCAATTATGAGACGGGGAAAAAAACCCCCCTAAAGATAAGGAAAATTAAGATCTTCAGACAAAAACACTTCGATGTAAGGATGTTTGGTTTAAATGTTAAGAATATAAACAGTAAAATCTGCCCTGCCTTAGTGGGTCACTTCTTGTCCCTTGACTGATCTATTTCCAGATTCAGAGGCTTTGCCTGAACGTTCTACCTGTGCAAAGCAGTGAAATGTGACGAGGTGCCAAATGTCTCCAAAGTCTTGTGCTGCCTTCACCAAAGTGACTTGCCTACCACACATTCCAGGAATAAGAGTTTTCCTTTTGAGTTACTGATCTAAAAATTACGAGCACTGCCAGAATTGCATCGTTCTTCGTCAAGAGTCAGGGAGAAACAAAATTCAAAAGAAAAGCACTCCTGAAATTCCTCCAGTACTTTTTGCGTAGGCAACCTCACAGATCCCAATAGAGACTTGAGGCTGTAACTCAACACATGATTTTGCATAATTGGACACATCTTAAATTGCAGCCTTGTGGTGTTGCTAACCCTGGAGTCTGACCTTGGCTTTAATTTTTAAAAGTTTGGTTTGCTGAAGCTTCTCCTTCTCAACTTCAGTGATATTCAAAACAATGACAGAGCAGCTAATAACTACAAAGTGGGCAAATAACAGAGTACTCATCAAACTTTTTTGTACTCGGATACCATTTTAAACATGAGCGATATTAGGAACAGAGCATGATTTAAATGTGCTTTGACATGGAAGATGATACCGGGGAAGATAAATGTTTTAAATCAAACTCTATTTTAAGATAAGCACGGCATACAAAGTAGCTACTTGACTCTTGAATTTAAAAGTGCCGTTATTCAGATACATACTTAAATATACAGAACTGTATCTGGAAACTACGTTCAATGAGCAATTACATTAGTAAAGAAAATACAACATGTTTGGGCAGTATGCCGTTTTATTTATTATTATTCTTCAACTAATTCTTACAACTTGCCAAAGTGCACACTCTACACTGATTTGAAGCCAAATTGAAAGTACAGGTGCACCAACACGTGAGAAACTGTTTCAATACCTAAAGAAAAAGCTTATATTCAGAACTGAAGCTGTGTAAATCAATGTCTTCGGCTGCTTAGCTGTGTGGCAGAGGAAGAAAAGGTCTCAGGAAGAAACAGACTGATGCTACCACCAACTCGCAAAAATCCTGGGCTATACACACATTATTTTGTGTGTAACTTTACCATAAGAAAAGCCAAAATATTTCGTTCCAAGGGATCAGGATTTATGCTCAGCCCTAAATTTTCCTCTATGTCAGCAAAGCTAATTGCCACTTTGAAAACAGGTGCGGTAAGGGTCCGCTGCCCTGGATCTAAGATAGGCATTAAAACCAGTGCAAAGTGGAAATAACTATTAACATTGAAATTTAGTGGCATTTTAAACTCATTTTGACCCGGTATAATGCTAAATTTAGCATTAATGTCAAAGCAAAAACCCCCACCAATTACACTTATTGAGAATTCTACAACTTTCTACTTAGTTAGGGTCCAGAGACAAAAAAAAGGAAAGAAAGAGTTTTAAACAGGAGTGAGCTTCCTGAGTTTTGCTGCTCACGAGAAGTGGTCTGATAACTAGAGATTCATGTTTTTTTAGCAGGTATGCTGCCGACTTTTCTCATAAGTAGCAACAGACAGTGTAAACACCAGGCCCACATCTAAAATAAACACATCTTCTACCTGTGGGAAGCAGGGGAGGTTCAGTTTTCCAGTAGTCTAAATAATTAATATGCAGCAGTTGCAAGATACAAGCCAATACGGTGGTTCCATTGGGTGCCACAGCGAAAGGATAACAATAACCCAAGGTCGAGCCGAGATCTGCTACCAACGGCTACAACCAACTCGCTCAAAGGTTTTCGGACACTGACTCAGCTGTCCAAGTACCAGTCCCAGGGTAGCAAGGAGGAAAAGATGAAATCCTGAAAAAAATTATAAGCAGTTACGATCTTATCCCTCAGTGTCTTTTAAGTGCTCTAAAGAGAAAGCATTGCCTTCTAAAATACTTCAGAAGAAATATCGCTTTGTATTTGGGATTGCAGTGAGCGGTTATTTCAACTGGTCGGAATTATGCCAGTAACTCTTCCCAAGCTAGAATGATGGCTACTCTGTATGGGGATTTATGGAGGGAAGGATGTTTCCCAGAACTTCACAACAAGTGCTCCTGCCAGAAGAGCACCATTTTACGGAAACATTTTCTTTGTAAAAAGAACCCTACTAGCCTAATATATGTCCTTTATAACTGCATCACTCCTTGTTTATACATCAGCCTTTGAACAAAGTGTTGACTCCATTAGCCTTTTGTCAGACTAAAAGCTGCAATTTCTCTTTCAAAGGCAAGTCAAAGGAGGAATCAAACCAAGCAGTGAAAAGATTTAATATTTTGTGTATCTGCTAACTGCCCTTTAGGTAAAAAATAAATAAATAAGTTCAGCAGCTTGTAATTCAAGCAATTTACTCTGGGGGAAAATTTGTGTACTTTTTTCCAGGCACTAGGAAAACCTGAGAAATCTGTTACTACTTGTGTCCACAGCATCTAGCACACTCCTGAAGCGTGATGCTTACTGTAGCTACTCAGTTATTGCCTCCTGTAAGGAATCAGTTATTGCTTCCCATACCTACCGCAGGAAAACTCAATGAGCTCATTCTTTACCTTTTATATGCCGAGCGAGATGCTGTTCCCTTCTACAGGTACCTTATATGTTAGCATTTGATCAACCTTCAGTATGGTAAACTGTCTTCCTCTCCTTCTAAAATTAACATTTCACTTTTTACCTAAATGCACAAGTTCCAGTTGCTAGAGACTGTCATTGCTGAATGGTTTTCTCCTGTTTCTTTGTTTCTGAACACCTTAAAATATTGGTACTTTGCGAGATACCGTGATTGTGAGAGAGGCTTTGGTTAGGTTTTTCACAGAAGTCGTCTCTTTTCTGCAATGCTAAATTTTGGGGGTTTTTTAAACACACATATTCAACTGCAAAGTACAGCTACCTATTTACTCAGCTACAGCAGCTGTCCCTTGCAGGTCTACATGTTTCTTAGAGGGACACAGGAAAAAATATGGCCTCTTTATTCAAATGAAATGGCTGTAACTAGTGAGTCGAAGCTGAATATTCTCCCATTTTTAAGTTAGATGAGAAAGATGCTGAATGTATTTAACAGAAACCATCTCCAAAGTTGGCAACTTTTCAGACAAGTTAATGATGTCCCGTGGGACATCATCAACAAATGCTACCTTTTATTTTGAACGCTCTTCATCTGACACGCTTGCGCGTCACAAGCTCAAACAGGAACTGCAAAGCTTTGTGGGCTTGCAGCTGAAAAACCCCATCACCACCCCATCCTGATTGATACGCATTTGGAAATTCATCTGCTTATTTGCTTCCTTTCCCCCAAGACTAAACGGACTCTTTAGTCTTAGGGGGACACCCCCCCCCACCCCCATATTCAAGAACTCTATTCCCACCTTGGCATTTATTTCGCTGTATTTTACTCTATTTAGACTGTGGCTTTGAGTCATCCTTCCAAAGTTCAAGATAGTTTTCCAATGAGCCTTTCAGAAACTTGCTTTGATCCCAGTTTTGGCAGTCATCTCTCGTCACATATTTCATTTGTTACTTTAGACGTAAGTCCCCATCCAAAGCGGTCCAAGAGCAAAGAAGAGGAACAGCCTCCAAATATGGTGAGAGCTAAGTTGGTTTCTGGAGTAGTTTAGCACATCGGCGTGCGTAAGAATGAAGAGAACTGGAACGAGTTTTAAATAATGCTCTAAATAGACTGTGGTGAAATGTTCAGAACTTAAAACTACACAGAAAATCATGAAACAGATAAAAGAATAGCTAAGACCCCATTAGTAAATATAACTCTGTCATGATCAACTCCAGGAACAAGATGTTGCTTCAACTCTCGGAAATCATGATGATGACACAAAGGTTAAGTCTTTAACTTAATATTTGGTTTATAAAGAGCTAGTAAAGTTTACACCATCAAATACGAAGGAAGAGGTTTCTTCCAAAGCAATTATACTGGACGGTTATAATAAAAATACTTTCCAGAAAAAATACTCTTCAGTATCCACCAACTGAATCTTAATTCAGATCACACAATTCTTTTGCTTTTAATTAGGATTATTTTATTTCTCCTCACTGCTGTTGGATGTTTTCTTTTTCATTTAGTGTCCCAAGTTAAAATTCACACTATTTCACAGCATTCTGTGTGTGGGTTATGAGGAGGCCAATGACAAGAGGGTCTCAAACAGCAGTAACGTCAATCAAGTGAAGTGTTACATATATTGTAGCCAACAATAATCTGGCCCTTAACAATGCAGTTATTTATACACATTTTTAAATGTGAAAATATACAAAATAGGAAGTTTTCTATACCCGAGCCTGGAAATGCGTAAACCTGGTATTGATGCTTCTCACACACAAAAAACAGTCAAGGCCACTTCTCACAATTTTTTTTGTCAGTATTTTTTCCCTTGGCCTGGAAGAGCCGTGCTGAGCACCTCTTGTAGTCTAGTTCCTGTTCCCTTGTCCTCCACTTCATAAAGAAAAGAAAGCAAATGTGATGCTAATCTGTTGGATAAACAGGTGCTGGAGGCTACATACCCAAGTTTAGTAGTGCTGCAGTTCAACATATAGGCTTGTACAATTTTTTTAGGAAAACCTTAATTCTCCCAGAGCTCGTTTTTAACTTCTACATTACACAAGAGTACTATCAGATACTTTAGCTCTGTATATTTTGGAAAAAAATAATATGGGATATCACAATATTACCTTACAATATGCAATTGTGGTAGCTTTCGAATCCTAGCTATAAAATACTGAAGAATGTATTTATATAGGAATTAAAACTACAAATTGCATGAACACTTTAGATTGTTTCTTATTACACACATGTAATGATTTAGTTTAAAACAGCATGTAACACTCCTTAAAGCATATTCAAAAAATGCTTTTTTAAATGCAATTGCTATGCACAAGGCAAGACTTTTCTCTTAAAAAACCCTGACATTTTGTATTTTGTGCTTCAGTGTTCCTTAAAAATAAGTACTAAGTAATCTATAATTAGCAAAATATAAGCATATTTAAGCTATGGATTATAAGTTAACAAAATAAGCTGCTTTAACGGGGAAAACATTTTATTAGGAAATAGAAAATACTTGTAGCTGAAGAGTCAGCAGCTGCTTTTAAAGGATGCCATTAAGCTGCCATTATTTTGGCAAAGCTCTGGCCTCAAAGAGGCAGATTTTCTTAATGCATTGTAGAATTCCTTGGCAAATTACATAATATTCATTAAATTTAAATGGAGACCCTTGATGTCTCCTGTAAAGATGTCCCAAGGAGTCAATTTTCAAGGAAGTCATAATGTAAGCAGCAAGTTATTGGAGAAGGAGACATTCCTCACCTAAAAAGGCCCCGAATGAATCATTTAGAGGAGGAGGTGATGGGCCACATTTTGGTGGGTTATTTGTTAGATTCCACGAGACCCAGGGCCAGACACCTACTCCGAGTTCCAACAGAGGCAGATCGGCCAGTCATGTGCTGCGTACACCAAATTTCCTCAGGCAATTCCTAACTTCGATAGGAAAGTGGTTCGTTTAATCCCTGAAGTTAGTACTACGATGTCAGAGGGACTAAAAAAGCAGAGGCGACAGCTGTCTAAAGCACTGCGCTTCTGCCAGACATCTGCCTCGCACCTAACGCCTCAGGAACTAATCCTTCTGCTAAACTCCCACAGGGTTTTTTTGGGGTGTTTCACCCTGACACTGATCCTGCTAGTGAAGGATGCTGTGTTAATTTTTCCTGTTGCAAAAAGAACCTGGCACATGCTGGGCAAATAGATCCCTTCACATCTGAACCCCAGTCCTATTAACTTTTTGCAGTTGTTGGACCCCAACAGTGGAGTCTCCTCAACGCTGCTTTTTCTCATTCCCTCTATGTCACACAGCAGATTTTGTTAAGGCTGAAAAGAAGACCATTCCAGGAAGTTCTTCTCCTTTTTAATATATGGCTTCATTTAAACGCTGCACGTCCCCACAAACTTTTTTAACTGCTTACTTTAAAGGACGAACATGTCAGTATTTAGCCTTGGAGGGTACTTTTCTGTCCTCATTCCCTATCCATTTATCAAAGACTGATCTATGTTCCCAAATGCTGTAAAAACACATTATAAATACATTGCAATAATCTCCACGCAACAGCCACTGACTTTCAGCACTGAATATCCTGATATTTATATAAACATTACACCGATGATGCCACATGGTTTTCACAGAACCACACAATCGCAGAATGTTAAGGGTTAGAAGGGACCTCTGGAGATCATCTGGTCCAACCCCCCTGCCAGAGCAGGTCCACCTACAGCAGGTTGCACAGGATGGTGTCCAGGCGGGTTTGGAATGTCTCCAGAGTCGGAGACTCCACCACCTCTCTGGGCAGCCTGTGCCAGTGCTCTGCCACCCTCAAAGGAAAGAAGTTCCTCCTCATGTTGAGATGGAACTTCCTATATTCGACTTTATACCCATTGCCCCTTGTCCTGTCACTGGGCACCACTGAAAAAAGACTAGCCCCCTCCTCTTGGCACCCTCCCTTTAAGTATTTACAAACATTTATGAGATCAAATTTTTCAAATTGGGCTGCACATAGTGTGGCAGACTGCTATTATCATTACTCAATAAGTAGTACAGACAAGAGAAAAAAACTTCCTTTAGCAGATAATCTTATTCACCTCTCTCATAAAATGGTAGTATTACAAAACAGTCCAATAAAATAATCCAACAATTATTAATGCAGAATAAGAGATGGGATTTGTTTTTCAACATCATTATTTATAACTTTAGTAACCTGCCCAGTGTTACAGAAAAGGACAACATATCCCAAGTGAGCTGTAGCCAGAGCTCACACAGTGCTCCCAAAAAATCAAATTAAACAACTTAAAAACGGAAATGAAACCCTGACCTTTACTCTGGTTCCATAAAGAATTAACTTTAATAAATGTAACTGGAGAGAGAATTGTCCTTAATGATCCTTCTAGTTTACATCTAAATATTTCAATAGCTCTTTAACTGCTAAACTATATTTAAAATATCCCTGAAAACCTTTATTAGGGGTTTGAGATGCTAACTAATGAAAACCCAAAAACCAACTCCGTGCTAAGGAAACTGGAAGCTATTTAATCAAGCTGGGTTCTTACATTGCCAAAAGAATTACAGTTGGTATCAACTAACAAACATTATGCCTCTGAGATAGGGCAATTGCACTGGCTCCATTTTCAAATGGGCATAGAAACCGAGATTAAAGTTACCAGATGTGAATTACAGATGGAAACCAGTATTTAATATGCAGCACGGTGCCATCCTCATTCCTCAGCTACTCACCCGTTGGGACAGTTGCAAGGTCAGTGAGAAACAGGGTGAAACAGCTGATGGAAACCCGCATAGCAAAGCATGCGTAAGTACATGTACAGCTCAAAAATTGACCTATTTCCCGTAACCACCACGTTTCATGGATACCTCAATGAGAAGAATCCTTTCTAAACCTCCTAAGCCCATAATTGTATGATGAAGGACCTAGTGACCAAGCAAGTTAACTGCAAGGAAAGGAATCGCATCCCAGTGAAATTCAAGGTGCCAAGTAATTGGGTGAAATACAACGTTGTTGTTCTGAGCCAGGACCACTCTTCGCGTCTCCTTGGCGTCCACAAAACCTACTATTGCCAGAGGACAGGCTTCGCTGTCTTGCTGCCTCAAGGAAGAGGAAAAGAAGACAGGCAAAAGCGTTTTTTTTTTTTTTCTGAGAAAAGTGTGTTGAAAAACTTGTGGGATCATTGAAAAGAATACCTACAGGGCAGGGAGATGGGGGAGGAGGTTCCGGTCTTCTGTCATGCTGGCCGGGTTTTATTCTCTCAGGTAGGGAGAGAAATACACATCGTGTTTTCTGTATCAAAATTTGCAGTGTTTGTCCTCATGCTAAACGCCTTTCTGGCCTGCAGCACCAAAGATCTGCTAGTAATATTTACACAACCGCAGAATCAGAGGAATGGTGCGTTTAAAGAGCTGCAGCGGTCATTTAAAAAAGACATACATATTAGCACAATAAGAACATGCCATTTTTTTCACTAATTATAAGTTCTGGACACTACTGAAGAGACTTCCCTTAACGGCCACCCTGCAAACAGCTGGGATATTCATTTAGAACTGTCCTTGGATATTCATTTAGAACTGTCCTTATGGAAGCACCTCCCTGTGGTCTGAGAGTCTTAACAGCATGGCTCTAACAAACACGTACTTAAGTGGAGCTTAGGAATTACATGCTTTGCATAACACAGACTAATATCACAATTCAAGAAATACTGCGGTAGTGCATCGTGATGCTTTATTAGTGTTAGACATGCAATATTTATTTAATGAACAAATTAAAATAGTAAGATAACATTTTAATCAAATTAAAGGAGTTGAAATTGCAATAATGAAACAAAAATAAAGTTTTTCATGCATTCTAAGTTTATAGTTCTCACATGTGCATAAAGTTGTGATTCTGTACCATTATTAAATGTAGACAAACTACCATTGATTGCACAAGACGAAATCAACCCTTAAGTTATAAGTAATGTTCATATATTTTACAGACTTCCTATATAACCTGGATCTTCAGCTTTTTATAGTACTTCATAATACAAGACATCTGGAAGCTTCTAAGATGAATAGGAATGGCTCTACCACTTGTAACTTACAGTGGCTTCTTCAATGTACAAATTATGAAAGATAAAGTAAATGTCCACTATGCTTTAGGAGACCATGACTTTTTCAACAGAAACAAATCTCAAAACCTTTCATAAACAGATTAAAGTGCTACCTATTGCATATTAAACACTTCCAGTGACTGTATCTACATTTAGAAGTTATAAATCCCTGAAAATGGGGTTTCATACTGAAAGTGCTGACAGACCCTTAAATCTAGCATCATCAACACAGCAGCGCTATAATCCTTCACCATGTACTTCAAAGAGAGGAAGTTAGTCAACATGCTTCAAATATCACCATTTTAAGCCCATAGCGAATGCTTCTATCAGATCTACAACAGTAATGGATACAGAAAGAGCAAAACCGCGTGAGCTTACTTTACATACTTGATGTAGGACAATAATTTCACTTTAAAGCTGGAAGTGGAAATAAACCTCCAGTGCAGCAGTAAACATATTAAGACAGCAGTTCTGTTTGTTGTAAGATGCATCTGAGAAAGGGCATCCTGCGCAGAAAGAAATGCAGACTAGTACCTAATGAGCATGAGTTTCATTAGGTCCCCAAACCATGAAACCTTTCTAAATGCAAGGCAACGTTTTCACAGCTGGAAAATTATAAATAATTCTTGATACCAAGCCAACAGCAATAAATGTAGTTATGTATAATGTAAGGAGAATGCTACATTCATTAGTAGGTGGAAAACCAAGCTAAACGTAAAATACAGCAGCAAGAGGTAACATATAAATATTAAACATCCCTCTTGAATGGAAGAAAGTTTAAAGTTGTTACTTACAACATTAAAGTATGGCCTTAATATTCGTTCTTTAAAGTAAGTAAAGTTCATGGCTATGAGCAGAGGGTATATTTCAAAGGACAATTTCAAAGTATAGTGTGTTCACGGATGAATTCTTATGCTAATTTTTGAAAGGAAAAAAAAAAATCAAATAAATGTGGAGATGTCCAAAATTTTCATCCATACATTTTAAAGGGCAAGAAAGATTGATTGTAAGTGGCAAGTTATTATGGTTTTAAGGTGATCTGCAAGAAAGTTTACAATTTTATCCTGTGGGAGAAACAGAACTTTCTTTGTTTTCAACATGCAAATTGCTCCATATGAAATGTTTTAATTTGAAAGCTGTATGGTTCAAAAGATACATGTGGGGTGAAGATGCTTTTTAAAAACCACCTCAAAATATAGAAAAATGTTAAAATTTTCTTTCGAAGCAGAAAATGATGTGCATGTAATCTTTCCAGAAATGCTCCAAAAGCAGCCTATATCTTTAGCTCTAAGAACTCTATAAAAATATTTTCATAGTTGTAAATGTCCCATTCTGCCTCTCTCAGTAACTTTACCTTTTCCAAAATTGCATTTATCGTTCTCCTCTCTTTCTTGATAAACTGTTAGAAACAAAAGGTGCTTTTATTCACTTATAGATCAGATAAAGACTAGATAGCACATTCAAAGCTTCACTAAATTTCTTCACTAATGCACAAAAATTGATCTTTTCGCTACCTTTAATCTGCTTATCGTTCTTGGTATGCAAATATGTCAAATGATCTGCTTTTAGTCAATTATGCAGTTTGATATTCTACATTTACATTCTAAAAGAAGTGATTTCAGAGGTGCTAAATATAGTAGAGTTTCATTTTAATAATTATAAGTTGGCTTGCAAGTGAAAAGTCATTGGAGCGTACTCTCTGTTTAGTTTAGTTGTTAAACCCCATTGGTGTGTATGACTTAATCATTGTAGATACTACAGATGGTCTCATACCAGTTAGTTTGAAAATGACTGTGGAATTCAAAACTATTGCACAACACTTCCCCATTAACAACATGGGAAAACCACTTGCTTCGGCCAAACATTTGAAAATGTTTAAGAACTTTTATGGAAATACTGAGTAACCGAAATACATCTTGGTGTAATTAGGAAATTAAAATCTAACTGAGTGCAAAACCTAACTTCCAACCGTAAATGTACCATAACTTAGTACATAACCTTTGGCACTTCAAATATATTACAACAAATTTACAGTCATTTAGATCTTAAGTGGGTCAGAAGAACATTCATGTGGTTTATAAGGTACCAAACCTGATAAATCCTTAGGTTGTCAAAAGAGAGACTACCTGATGATGTGGGCCTGTTTCTGTGCTACAAATGTCTAAATGCAGAGCACTACAATTAGGTAGGGCTTGAATCACTCAGGCTCCATCCAGGCACAATGATCTACACTATGGGATCCCAATGTTGGCTTGGGAACACTCAGCTTGCACAAATTTTAGGGACACAGCGCTAGGGGGATGGGAGGTAGTTCCTAAAAAAAGAAGAAAATGAAAATAAGAAAGAAAGAAAGAAAGAAGAAAAGAAGAAAAAGCAAAAGACTAGTAAATTAAATCTGAGAACAACTGTATAAAGAAATATTTTTTTCCAACAAGAATAATTGTGTACTGTCACACAATGCTAACATTGACAAAAACATTCAGATAGTAGAACTTTTCAACTTTTCCAGACCATAACTATTCAAAATATTACTAATTTTTGAGTTTTAAAAACAAAAACAAAAACATACTTAGATCTTTTACAACAACAACAAATTTGAGAGTAACTTCAAGCTTTTCTCCCCCCCTCCAACAGCTATTACATGGTGCTGTAAGAACAGATCAGATGTAGAAAAAGAAGAGGAGGAGGAAAAGATAGCCCATTTTCTTAAATTCAAATCTAAAATATTCTCTGTACTTTTTTTTTTAATATCATCTTACTGTTTCACAGCAACAGACAATCCAACTGAGATTTGTATGAAGGAAATTAAAATTAAAATCTATTTGTATTAATATTGTAAGGATTCTTCTCCTAGAGTGCTTTCCCATTATACGTTCATCACAATATTCTGCCAATTTATTGAATAACAAATACCTTTTCCATACGTTATTTTACCAACAATTATTAAATGATCAGGAAGACATTTACTACATTCTTCTCTCATTTGCCTCAATGAAAACTGACTTACAAAGAGTACAGATTTTTTTTTAATGAAAAGCCTTTCTAAGTACTCTATATGTGTTTAAGCAACACAGCCTACTTCTAAAGGCATGTACTTTGTTGTGGTAAGATTTTAAAAACGTAAGACATACATGTAGCAGGTAAAACTCAACCTTAAATTGAGTCAGTTCTGTATTTTTTCGTATTATCATGTCTATTTAAGTCAGCCTGTTCATTTCTCCTACTTTTTCACTGTAGCAATTTTGACCGAACAAAGTATTCATATCTTTATTCCATACTCCTTCCCAGTCCTACCTCTGACTTTATTAACACTGTTCAAAGTACTTTAGCGTATAAAAAGGCATGCAATAACTTCATGCGAAAAGATCCTCAAAACAACCTTATGACATGAGCTCACTACCAAAGTTCAACCATCATACACAAAATTCAGCATTTAAGTGTAAAATAAGTGATTCCAGTATGTGCCATTACTGAAATGGCATGGTATTTTTTACATTGCTATACAAAAAGCACATTGTCTAGAATACAGCATTTGCTCTGCAAAGATTGTGTATCACTGTTTTCCTCTAGTATGTGTAGAACAAACTACATTCCATTGCAACAAACCACACTTAGGTTTAATAAAGCGTACTACACTGGCTTGAAAACAGTGGTCTTGACGGCATGCTGTAACATCAGAATCAATATATTTGCGTAATACCAACAATCATTCAAGAAAACATTCATTACAGCATAGACTTCTCAGCTGAAACTGCCACATGGTGAATACTAAGCTATTATATAAACTGCATGGACATATTTAATGTGTATTATTTATTCTCCTGTAAGTATTCTGTACCTAAAGGTGTTTTCAAAAAGAAAAAAAGAAAAGTTATTTAGGTAATCCAACAGAATATGACTTCTGGCAGTCCCTGCTAGTGTTCGGAGTAAAAAACAAATGACAAAAACCCACGCCATCGTCCTGTCCTCCTCTGATTCCTGGAATTTCTTAGGAGACAAGGAATGAAGAGCAGTCGTAAGTTTAAACTGTGTTCTTTCCACTAACGTATTCAGCAGAAAGTACCATCAAGTATCACTGTCTTAACTTTTGGAAAATTTGCCAGCTTTTCGAGAAGGTTCATATGGCACTCTGAGAATACTAGGTGTTTCTTCCATCACTCGTACAAGAAGATTATCAATGTAATCCTCAAGTTCACGAATATGAGTGTCCTTCTTCTTAAGTTGCTCTTTATGTTTCACCAGCTCCTGCAAAACCTCTTCGTAAGTAAGATTCCGGTATCCTGCAGCGGCGTCGAAAGGATTTCCATCCTACAGATAAGTTTTAAAAAAAACAAACCACCAGATTCTATTAAACAGTTATGTGTTCTGAACAAGTTGATGGTTATCGCTTTTCATGTTTCTCATGTGCAGCTCTTGACAGAACCAACATCTGAGAGACAACATAACTCCACTTGCTTTAGAACTTTTCCCTCCAATACCCCCACTGAAGCAGACAACTGGAGATGGGCAAAGACACCTCCCACTAGACCAGGTTGCTCAAAGTCCCATCCAACCTGGCCTTGAACACTTCCAGGGATGGGGCCTCCACAGCTTCCCTGGGCAACCTGTTCCGGTGCCTCAACACCTGCAGAGTGAAAAATTTCTTCCTAATATCTAATCTAAATCTCCCCTCTTCCAGTTTGAAGCCATTATGCATCCTATCACCACATGGCCTTGTAAAAAGTCTCTCTCCAGCTTTCCTGTAGACCCCTTTCAGATACTGGAAGGGGCTATAAGGTCTCCCCGGAGCCTTCCCTTCTCCAGGCTGAACAACCCCAACTCTCTCAGCCTGTCCTCACAGCAGAGGTGCTCCAGCCTCTGATCATTTTTGTGGCCTCCAACAGGTCCGTGTCTTTCTTATGTTGGGGGCCTGCTAATGACCATATGAGCAGTAACTATAGGAACAGTTAGCAGGTCCATTTTGGGATACTGACTATGTGGTAGACATAATTATAGAAGAACAAGAGAAAGCCCTGAGAATTTAAGTCCTACTGTAACTTTCCTGAGTTCTCACCTTTTGAGCATACTATAGCAAAGCATTTACTTAGCTTTAAATGACATCAGCCCTCATCTGTCTTTCGGATTCTATTTTTAATCATCAGTGGCTCTCCAGGCCTTGGCCTCTGAATCATATAATAACACTTTCAATTTTGAATTTCAGGTGAAGTTTAAAGGCTGCATCTTATTTGCACCAGAGCACTTATACAGAAATATGTACTATTATAAGATCTTGCTTGCTTGCTTGGTTTGAAGCAGGAGGGGCCCAGAATTAAGCAGTAGGGAAAACAGAATTGTTTCTGTAATGATTTCTGATGACTCAGTAAGTGCAGGTATTAACAGAGACGGACAAATCAGTCCCCTTAACAAAGGGCAATAAGCAATCCAAAACACTATAAACTTGAACATCTTATTCTGCGTCAAGAAGAATTAGCTGTGACCTTAACTACCCAGATTATGAAATATTTGGAAAAAGATTGTGAAATTTGGTTTATAAAAGTATTAGCACGGTTAGGCATGCAAAGCAGTAAGTTTTATCTGATTCAGAAATGGAGACATTTAAAGGATATGGAACCTCTAAGTCAGTAAAATAATCCAACCTCTCAAATCCTGCACCTCTAACAGGGCAGAAGAAGAACACAAGATAGCTTTTATTCACAGTAGAAACTTGCCGTTAAAAATGACAAAGCTCGCACAGCTAGGAAGCACACCACATAATAAAATCATATTCATGCCTTTTCAACGCTTCCTTCCTTTTCTTTCCATACAGCTCCATATTAACACATTGGCATATGTTGAATAATTAAAATATGCAGGTGCCCAAAGTTTTCAAATAAACCTAATTAAAAGTGATGGGGCACTTCAAGTAGGCTGAAGTACAGCAGATCAATCAGCCTCTCTCCATCAATTATACTCCAAGAGTAAATCTTGAAAATATGTGCTTTTAAGTGTTTCTCATTACATTTGAGATATTTAATGTCACGTTTATATATGTGTATTCAGTATTTTAAACTATATTACCAACTTACAATATTGTAAGTGATCGATATAACTCCATTAAAATGCCTAACTTGATGCAATTTATAAATTGGTTAGTAATTGATTTCCAACAAGTATAGAAGAGAAAATAACTTCACTTTGTGCACATTACATTTTTTAGAACATATTCTTGTACAAGAAGGAAGTAAAATTTTCTCTTTATGGTACTAAGCTTTAGTACATATTGGAAAAAACACCATTGACACTTCCATGTCTAAAATATAGGGTTTTCCTAATTTTCTGATTTGGCAAAGGAACAGGAATTAAGATGCAATGATGTCTTTACTTATTACATAAAGTTTATTGGAAAATCCTGTTTAATACATATGCTTTAAAGATGTTTTGTCATACACATGCTCTACATAGATCTTTGGGAGGAATAACCTATCCCACTAATTACAAAAAATTCTAGTTAAAGTTTGTTAGTATTTAGAAATAACTATTGTTAAAGTTAAGAAGATTTGAGCAAATAGGTGATACTTAAATGTATAAGGAATGATTATATCTTCACAAAAACAGGTAACAGAATTTTAATAGAAAACATGAATCTTATAATGAATTATTAAGAAAAAAGGTTCTAAGTGGTAAGCTTCGCAAAGAACGATTATCTCAGCTACAAAATACTATTGGGGTACACACTGACAGCCAGAGGAAATGGAGTTAGATAAAACAAAGGCCTGGCAATCTCTGATCATCTCTTTATTGTTCTAATGAGGAATTCGCTCTGGGAATAACATCTAAGCTACTTTCACATCTTTTGTCCCACTTACTTCATCTTCCTTTCAGTTCTTAATTAGGCCTTAAAGAGCTCACGCTGCCCTTTCAACTGGCTACTGCTCCCATTTAAACATTGCTTTCAGAGACAGGTGTTGGCACCAGAGTAGAAGACATACAAACATAATTACTAAATGTGATGCACAAGGAAGAAATATAATAACTTGGTGAGGGCTATTATTGCAGAACCTAATAATAAATTACTTCAAACACCTTAGAAAGCAATCTTGAATATTAAAAAAAATTATTCAAATGGTTTCATTCAAAACTATGGTTGAGATATAGGTTCTTCTCTTCCTAATTTGTATTTTGTATTAAATGAGCACCACCTCATAATCCTACAACTGACATTAAGGATAGCTGGTATTCCAAAAGAAAAATTATCAAGGATTTCTTTTATCACCTTTAAATCCTTTAAATAAAACAATTCACATCTTATTTCTTAAAAGAATTAAACTGATGCTTTCACCAGCAATAAATTACATGATTTGCAGTAGTACATTTGCAAGCACATAGAAACTGTAATTATGGTTACTTTACAGACAATAGCTGCTAAGTTAAATCAATTTTTTTGATGTCGCTTTTTGTCAGAGATTAAGTAACCGCCTGGTAGAATTCAGTTTACTATCTGATCAAAGGCAGCCTTCATATACTCTGACATCTCCCACCAGTTACTTACATTATAAAAACTTGGGCGTTTACAATAACATCAAATGTTATTATAAGTCATTTACATAAACCAGCAAAACCCAAACAGTACAAAGTCCTAATTGCTTGTGAAAATTGTTTTCTATATATTTTAAAGATTGAAAACAACCCCACTTTTAAAGATTTCATCTATTCATAGAATAAATTCTAGTAAGACCACATTTTCCTTCAAACAAAGACACTGCATAGGAAATCTCTGCTTTTTTTTTTGTCTTTTCTTAGTACGGACTTTATTCTAGGAACTTTTAGAGTCCAAAGAGTATTTTGAGCAATAACTGCTAGTATTCCTATTTTTAGAGTTGTCTGAGAGGCTGTTCATTTATTATTTGTATTATTAATTCACTCATAATCAGTTCATTACTTTCATTTTGATTTACCACCTAAAGACCATCCTCAAGTCTTCAACTATAGTGAACAGGAAACTCCTGTTAGGTCAATTAATACATCACTGTCTAATGCAGATTTCCTCACCTGCCTCTTACTTCTCTAGAGTCATCTGAAATACCTCAAAGCAACAGTTTTCTTTTGACTTGCTGTGCAAAGATCTAATCTTTCCCTTCTTCTCTACATCATTATACTAGAAGTATACTACGTACTGAGTGTAAAACTCGTCTTTGTTTCCAAATTTATATTAAGCCTGTAATTTTCTAATTAGATCTTCCGGATATTTCAAAAGAAAAACAAAAAAACCCCAACATTTCCTTAGAAAAGGTTAAACAATAGCTTATATTTTGTCAAGCATCAATTAGGTGGCATTTACTGATGGCTTTCCATTAACACTTTGTAACTCACCGTTGTTTTCCTGAGGTCCTCAATGCCAGAAGGATTCATATTAAAACTGTGGGGAAAAAACCAAACCCACAAATATTAGCAGTGCGTATTTATCTGACCAAAACATCTACTAGAAGACACTACTGAATTAGACATATAGCTATATAAAATTTAATACTATTTATTTTCTTGATTTGTTGAATTTGTGAAAAGTAGGAAAATATTCAAAGTTAATGGAAATTTTCATATAGTCTTTGTTCACGATTTTTTGTATTTTTCATATTCTTTTTATCATAAAATTTGAATAAGTAATTAAGAAATGCAAGAAAGGATATTACAGTTAGGGCTTTCCTAGGTCTTCTGTTATCTCTAGGCTTATCTTGAGCTTCTAAGCAAAAAGATATACTTTCAATGAAATATTCTGGAAACAGGTCCTTGGGATGAGATTGTTAAAAAACAACACCAAAACCCCACAGACTAACACAAATTCTTAGCTTTCAAGGCAGCTTCTAGAGAAAGGTCCTTTAGAATTTCCAGTGAGATCACCAGCTTAAGTCAGAGCTGAAAAGCCATCTTCTGTTAGCAACATTTGGGTTTTACTTAAGATTGAGTAAATAATCTATTATTTTATAAACCTAGTGATTATCTAACATATTCAAAAAGCAAAGCTACTTCATGATGTTGTTGAGACTTTTGTCTTCCTCATCCGCAAAAGTGCAGTCAATACTGATAAAAGTAGCCATTGTCTAAGTGTCAGGCCTAAGAAACGGTCCACTGATCTCTCAGGTTGATGTAATCATCAGCAAATATCTTCAAAAATCAACGCTGCTATGTTCTTGTGTACCTGCTACAGCAAGTTTGGAGAGAAAACTAATTTTCTGAGCATGCGTTCAGAAATTGGACGTGGCTCACAAATACTATTTACTTGGTAGCATCATAGCAGACATCAATCACTCTTCCACATCCCAGAATCTACTGTTTAGGTTGATCCCATGTACTGGCTGTCAAGGGTGACATTCGTTGACTGAGAAGAATTCAAAAACTTACAAAAACATGCTTACATTTTTTTTTATTTTAAAGGTAGCTTAAAGTAAGGAACATGTATTTTGTGATTGCTCATCATTTCGTTATCTGCATTTATAAGCCATGTATTTCATGGTGCAAAAGTGGAAGGGATGTAATTTACAAAGGTAAATTACGTAAAATATAAAAGCCGATTTTTGTCTGCAAAAAAATTTTTGTTTACTTTGGTTTTTTTTTTACATTACAATTTTTTCTTCTGTACATTATTTTTCCTTTCCAAAGTAGGCAGGCTTTTGCTTATACAGAAGTCCCATGAACCATCTGCTGGACTAAGGATATTAGATAAAGATTGGATTATGCGAACCGTCACAACTAGAAATCAAGAGGTGTCTGACGAATCAAGTTCTGGCTAATTCCCATTATACCTGTTTGTAACAGTGATCTGCAGCAGTCCGCCTGGTTTGCTGGAGACCAGTTTTGAATGAGGGGCCTCTTTCATCGGGTATTGTCTAAAAAGCTAAAGGCAGGAACCCTCCCTCACAGTCTGCCTTTTAGTTTCACACTGATGTGTCAAACACATGATGAACTTGCTTCATTCATGGCTGCCTTTTGTGATCCGAGTACAAAAAAAACGAGTTAACTGAACTGGATCGAATTAGCTTGGTGAAAACCAAGAATGTCTCTATTTAACGAAGTGTGGCGTCAATTTGGGATATCTTTCTTTTGGGACTGTTTCCTCATGTTAGACAAGATATAGAATAATACGGCCTGACTGCTCAACTGAGTGACTTTCTGAAAGGTTAAAAAAGCAAGATCTTTCATTGACTTGAATGACTTTATAGTTTCTGTGAAATAAGTTCTGGGATGCTCTTTCAGGGCAGCAGCTTAAAAGAAAGACAGCAGTTCTGACTACAAAAAGCTAAGTTTAAAAATGAGAAATATAAATCACAGGCAATACGGACTAATTTTTCTCCCCCCCCCCCCCCCCCNTGTAACATTGCGGACATTGTAACTGCAATTACAAAAGAGCACATCTGTGTATTTCACTTGCAGCAATTTGAATATACTTGCAAAAAATGAAAAACTATTAAACAGAATATTCCTCAATAAAACTCCAAACCCCATGAATAGTCTTACTCACATTTTAAAGAGATATGTGGAAAATATACTGCTTCTCAAGGAAGAAACAGGTGCTGAGAATGCATATAACATTTTTTAAATCAGATTGTCTGCTCAGTAAGGTGGGAGCTCGGCGGCCTCGCTGAGCCCCGCAGGGTTTCCTGCCAGCGCTTCCAGCCCGAGGTGAGCGTGAGCAGATGCAGGCTCTCACCACCGTGCACATAATTCACTGTCCGAGGACCAAGTAATGCCGGGGAAGAAAATACTGTAAAATGATGAATGCGTACAGTTGGGGGAGTTGCATGTTTGGTGTATGGAAATTCATGAGACCGTTTATTTTTTAATTTCAATTTCATGACAATAATACACCCCTAAAGTTACCATCTCGCTTGATTCCTGGTAATAGCTTACAGAAAACACACCTCCAGGACCACAGCCCACACGCTGTACAACCACCTTGAGCCTCCTTCAAGCAGCCATTTTCTTGACTTCCTAAGAGCATTCTGAAATCACTGAGCTAAGCAATTACAGAAAATTATGTCTTCTTTTTTGCTGTGTTACAATCACGGTTCATAGTGATAATGCTTGTTACAGTCCCATCTCTGTTGGGACAAAGGGACAAACCCTTTTTCCCCAGGGTCTGATAAATTGGCAGGGAACTTTTGCTATGGAAGTAGGCAAAAACTGTGTTCACACCTTGGGGGAAAAAAAGCCAGTTTTTTTAGCTTTGAGTACAGTTTTCTGTGAACTGTGATTGTAAAAAAAAGTGACATTCTGGGATTCTATAATTATTGTTTCTAATTTATGCCCAAAACAAATTTGTTCTGTTTACAAGTAAAAAGATGATTCTTTTCTAACGAATGGACTTTTTGCCAACTCAGTCTGAGAACTAAAGTCAAACTGGGTTTCTCTGGCTCATCGTCTTTAACACTGTTAACCCCCAGGTGTTCTAACGCCTCCATACTGGACCTACACAAACTGGCTTGTCTACTCCTCTTTCTGCTCACTGAAAAGAGTTCATCTACCTTCTTGCTCCTGTGTGCGCCATCGTCTCAAGGGATCAAGTCATTTTCTCACTTTTCCACTTATCCAGACAGGGTAAGAAGCCCCACCACTGCACCACTTGTGTGCTTTAAGGTGATGTCCCAAATCCCATAATGATTTTTAACAGTTTGTCTGTTACAACTAATAAACTTCAATTCACTCTGATCACCTTTAAGAAAGTCAGGAACTAGTAAAAGGGAGGTAAATCAGACCAGCACAGATTCAAAATCAGCTGCAGTAGGATCGTGCAGGTGACTGACCAAGCAAGCCACCCAACTTCTCCACTGCCCTACCCCACTACAGGCAGAATAGACTTCTTCAGTCTAGCACAGCAATCAGTTGTGTTGCCCATTTCACTCATCTGGGAATTCAATTACTTTCCTTAGCAGTTACTTTACAGCAGGTATTTTTACCAGATTAAATCACATCCGTTATTTTATTGCTTGGGATGTAACTTTTTCTTCACGTGTATATTTTTACTGAATAAGCAAAGCTTGTTTGAATTTCTGGGGTTTTATTAGCTTGGATTTCAATTTTAGCTCATCTGAGATGAGAACGCTTTCCTATCGCCATGTTGCTGGGAGGAGAAAAGCGATGGAAATAAAAATAGTATAAGCTAATAATGGAGACAGACATACTACAATGCTGATTCTGTAGAGTGTTTTGGATGGCTATTTCATAATCATAGACGGCATATTATTTTACACTTCCTTGTTATTTTTCTCTATGTAAATACATTTCACTAGAACTACTAGAACGCTTACTTCTTCCATAACACTTACTTTTTATGAGGTAGTTAAATACTTACTTACACCGCATGCTGATTATTTGCAGTTTGTGTAGAAGCTTCAACACAGTGGAGTTGAGTTTAGGATGTATTGCAACCTCAAGATTATAACTAGAGCTTGTAACTTTGTCTTTTGAACTTTAATGGTAGTTAAAAATTCAAAAATTAGGTCTAGTGGCTGCTTAAATATTTAGCTTCTAAATGCGTAGAGATTAAAACAATGTTTAAAAAAATCTTTCCTATAACTGATTTAAACATTTTAGTGCCTGAATCATTTTCTCTGACAACATAATGAATGGGAATCAGACTCCTACATTATGCTATATGGAAAGCATATTTTCTTAAGGAGTAAAAGCTTTTTACTTATCTTTTGCTATTCGTGTTAGGTACATGATCATTGGACTGTATAGTATAAGAAATTAAAACTAGCACATTTACATTAATGATTACTATTCAAGCTATTGAAATGTTCTATGCTAATCTGACATCCTGTAAAATATCCATTATACCTGTAAGCTTAGTGGGAGCTTTCAGGTTTTTTCCTTTACTATGGAATGTCTGCGTGCAGGTAATTAGCAAAGTTCTACCACATTCATTTTCCATTGGAGTTGAATTATTCCTATTGCTACTTCTCGATCTTTGGACTAATTCTTTTTACATTGCTTACGTATTTTTCTTTGGATTCTCACAAGACATATCAAAACCTTGAAATATTAGGATGCAATTTAAGATATTACCAGTGTACTAAAAACACAAAAGAAATGAATAAAATCAGATACAGTTAATGAAATTCAGAAACTTAAGCTTTCCATAGAATATTATTAGCCTGCTGTGCCTGGCAATACAGACATCACTTTATACCCTGAGAAGAAATGACTATCACGTCTGGCAGCTAAGCAAGTATGGAGTAAGCGTATTACCATTTGTTTCCCAATCAGATTCTGGGGAACATCACTTAAGACACTTCACTATATAAATTGTCCTGCTGTCAAGCCATGCTCCAAGGTCTTCTGGAGTTTGTGTAACCACAGGAGGACACAAAAAGAGTATCAGGTGTTGTTGCCATCACTCCGTTTCTTAATATTAGTATAAAGCCTCATGCCAGGAGTTAAGAAACTGGACCCAAACCCCCGAACTCTGAATGCAAGAAACACTTTTTTTGCAAATCATTTGTTCTCAAGCTATATATTCTTTATATAGGCTACTTTGGAAACAGTCTGTTCATGAGTATACTGCTGCACACTGCAGAGCCCTTCAAAGGTGGCAGAAGGCTCCCTGAGACAAAGAAATTACACTTTCAGAATACAGTGCTCGGTAACGGTCCTGAACAACACGCACTGCAAGGAAGTAGAAGCCTTTTCTCTCGTAGCTCACGCATATCTCAAATTTAGTGCAGCTGAAACACAACAATGCAACTATATAGAAACACAGAAACTTTCAGTTAAAACAACTTGAAAGATTCAACAAAAATTTGACTTTATGTATAAACACCTTCATTTCAAAAACAGACATGAATTTGAATCCACAATAGGCTGGTGACCAATTCTGAGGTGCCTGACTCTGCTGGAGACAGACCAAAGGAAGTGGAGGCATATGGGGCTGCATTCATGAGCCCTACCAGGATGGTAGCCTTCTCCTTCCGACAATTTAAGTATCTTAAAACAACGGCACTTGTACTTGCACACTGCTGGACACATTATTCGTCCAAATTAGTTTATTATTCAGGATGTAGGAGACATTCCAAAATCAAAAGTGATCTCACACACTGTACTCAACTGAAACAAACAGCTTTACATAAAAAGTTAATACTTTTAAGCATTTAAATATTACTCCTACTAGGCTATGGCTAAAAAACTAATAAAGTTTTATTCTCAAGAGACCACCAAAGAACTTTTACACTAAAAGTTGTGCCAGCACTTCCACTAGATGAGCCTACTATTAGAGATAAGTCCTTCAAAAAGATCAATCAACCGTAAAGTAAAATTTTGGACTGAAACTTCCAGAACCATTTTTGAATGCTTGAAAAAATAGCATTAATTCTTAGTTCTTAAAATGAAACAGGGGGAAAAAGTTCATCAATTTTATATACGTTCTGCATTTATAAAGAAACTGGATATAACTATTTTATTATTATTTTTTAAAGCAAATAGAACAGGCAGTGCATTCCCCCTTGGGACAGCTAATATGCCCCGTGTATCCACTCATAAAAGTTTTCACATGCCCTAATGTACACCAATAGACGATGAAAGCCTGCAAAAATTTTGTTATTCAGCCAGCATGATGAACTTCCAAAACAGTTTTCCTAAAAGAGACAACTAATTAGGAGTAAGTGATTGCCGGTCAAGAGTCTGCAAAAGTCAAGATCAACACCAAGTATTCTACAATATCTCTCCAGGAACTGATTGCTCCAAACCATCCTAGTACCACCCCAAACACTCTGACCATTGCTTTGTAGTAGCTTTGTGAAAGATTTCATTATTCTCTCATCACTTGCAGTGGTCTTTCTAAATCGGACGATAACAGTCCTGGCAGGAACAGACTAAGAATCCTTGCAAGAATTCCACTTGTTTTGTGTTTCCTTTTGCCTCTTGCATACCTATAATGCATTTGCTTTGTTGAAAGACTGTTCAACTGACAGCTTTACCACACTGAATTAACAAAAATTAATAGCCTACAGTATAATTAATAAACTGTCATAGACTATCAATATTCTACCTAGACTATAGATAGTTGCATTTGACTAGAAATAAAGCTAGTCAAATTTCAGTAGAGAACTGAAAAAAATCATTTCAAGAAAAGCAATGCAGAAGTTCTTAAAATACAGCATGTTAACACTGACAGAGGAAACAAAATTCTAAAAATAGCATAGTTCACCTGATGTCACTTTTTGACTAACAGAGAAATAAATATTAAAACATCAGAACAAACTTAATCTTTATTACTCAGGCAATCACAGTAATCAACTTGTTAGAGATCAGCACACAAAAACTAAAAACAGCGAGTTGTGCTGTATACTGGAAAAGGATGCTCGACTTGGAAAAGAAATCCACAGCTATTACAAACCTTTGCTCTGACCAGGCAACTTCTGGGGTTCATTCCAACGGAGCTGTGGCCAGTAACTACACCCTGTCATATCACATGTAACAGGTGAGACTGAAACCATTTAACAGCCATTTATCTTTGATGATGTTGAAGTTATTGCATTAATAACTTATCTGCACTGAGGTTTAAGCTAACAGGTTTTACTTCCCAACTGCAGCTGACTAGAGCCAGGCACCTGCTCTGCTAACAAAGCTCAACTGACAAGCAGTCACCTAGAAATTCAGAGTATCACCATGATTTTGCTAAAGTTTCTCTACCTAGCGGACCATCAGGCATACAAAATTTTAGTATTTTCTGAAATGTAGCAGACATCAGCTCTTCTTTAGACTTAACAATTTAATATGATGCAAACACATCATGGTTATCAAGAGCCTCATGTTTTCATGGTACCTCACTCGTTTTTTTCCAAATCTAGTAACAGACATATCAAAATACAGAGACATTGCTTATTGCAAACATTGCATCCATTGGGAAAAATGAATGTGCAGACACTGATTTTGTTTGGAACAGGCAACACTGGAGAAGGAGGCAGCTCTAGCGGGCACGTGTGATCATAGCTTGGGGGAGAGAGGCTGAAGAAAATAACCACATTTATTAATGACAGACAAAGCAGAAATGCAAAAGAGATGAGTTTAAGGGTTGGGTCAGTTGGGGTTTTTTAAGTTACGATTTTTAAAAAAGGCTGAAGCAGTAAAAGAACAGAGAAAATTATTTAAATAATATTTCTGTATTTTACGTTCCAATTAACCAATCACTAATGTTATAAATATAAGTATTATTCGGAATTGTTACAGTGAACCCTAGTAAGATACATGTTTCTTTCTCCTCCGCTACTCCATCTTCCACATTGCTTAGAATGCAACACATTTATTGCAAGAATTCGGGTTAAATCATAACCAGTATGTATGCAGAAGCTTTATCTTGTTTTCTCTAAGTTTAACAATACTTAAGTCATGGAAGTGCATTTTTTTAATGCATCTCTCTATGTACGTACACATATATGTATACACACACACTAATGTTGTGTGTATGTATATATATATTTTATATATAATGTGTCTTAGAAAGCTCCCGAACACCTATCAATTCAGTTTCCCAGATGTGGAATTTGATCCAACTAGTAACAACCTGTCCGCTTTAAATATTGGACTATTTGTTTCCCTGTGTCCAGTGCCTAAGATCTTGTTAATTACCTAAACTCTCTTTCTGTAGGTCTTGTTAATTACCCGTCTCCTGTCTCAGAGGACCTTGTTAATAACTTGTACAATCTCTCTAAAAAGGTCCTAATAACACATTAAAATTAAAGATGCTTTTCTTTTAGCACTTGTCAAGTGGTGTAAATTGAGAAATTTTCACATCAGTTTATTAGCCTACTGTAGTGTATTTTCCTAAACACAATTCCAGAGAAATGATGCACAAGGTTTGGACATGGCACAACAATCTTTGTTTTCCAGGAGTATCCTCAATTTCTTTAACTGTGTTCAATACAAAATCCACGTGGCTCCCGACTGCAAATTAACCTCTTGAGAGCCACGACAATAGCAATAATTATGAGTGAGACTTAAAGATAATATTAGCTAAAAGTTTCAAAGCAGCAGAATAATAAGTATGAAGACAAAACTATTATTGGTAAATGCTAGATAAAAATACTAGACATATTGTGTGCTTAAAAGTTTTTCATTGGCTGTATGATATAAATCCTCTGGAGCTAACAGATTTTATAATATTTGCAAAAACAGCGTTGCTTGTTTCACTATGAGACTGCAGCATTTTTAAATTGTCAGGAAATCAGCTCATAAATATCTACAGTACACCTACACCAGATAATTAAAAAACCCCAATCTTAACACTTATGTAATACTGTATTACCGTATCTATAAAACCCTTAAAAATACTAATTTATCCATTCAGCATTTTTAAGAGGTAACAAAATATCATCCCTATTTTACAGATCAGGAACTCGGAGACTAAGAGATTTGGACAAAGCCACAGAATAACCTTTGCCAGAGCAGAGATTAATAGAAATTAGGGGTCCATATTTTGTGTTTTCCTGATAACTAGTAATATACACAAACCAGGAAGGTTTTGTTTTGCTTTTTCAAAATAGTTCTTAAACCTTCTTGAAATAACAAGTAATAGTAATAAAAAAAATAATAATTTTCAAATAATCCTGGGATACATCTTGCTTTTAGGAAAAAAAGACCTGGAACTGTTGCTAAACAGCTTCTACATTTTCTGTATCAGCAGCCGAGAAACATACGGAAGATGTATTTATCTTCATTCTTTTAATTAGTAAGTAAGAGTAATTAGTGACACAGTATGCATACATCCAGTTGGCACTTAATGACCAGCTGGGTGAAGGGCTATTCAGCAGCTCTGTTCTGCAATTCACCTAGCCATCAGTTAGCGAGGTCCTTACGAGCTGCTGTCCTGCACATCATTATTAGTCGATATTACCAAACTCAATTAATTAGGATGGACTTGAGCCTGACCCAAAGCTCACCAAAGGCACTGAAAAGACTCCCACTAACTTTACAACAAAGGTTCATTGGTGCTAAGCACCGCATTTTCACATTCTGCACATGAAGGAGTTGGGTTTGGTAAATTTTTTTTTTTTTTTTTTTGAGGGTGGGGTTTTTTTGTTCCACTGTCTCCAGCCTGGTCCCAGGGACTGAAAGCCCGTTTGTGGCTACAGTGTGCTCCTGGAATACGTTTTCCAGTTGAGTTTCATCAGGCAGGAATTCCATTCCCATGCCCCAGGACTGTTCTATCACTCAAAAAAAGGCTGAGCTAAGTGGGGTTAACCGGGAGATCCACTTGCAAAGCAAACTCCTCGCCTACACCAGAGCACTGATTTTTGGACACACCTTAATAAAAAGATACTGCCTGGTTTATTTGTGGAAACGGTAGCCATCCAAAAGAGCTTAATAGCGTCTTGAGCAAACAAAAAGCAACCCAAAGTCTAAATTCCCTGTGTATGCTCTCTGCATACTGAATTTGTTACTCAACCTCATTTATTTTGTCCCCACAGATTCATACAATTCTTTCTTCACAGTATTACTAGTTCGAAAAATTTAAAATGGATTCTATTCAACATATCCTCCACAGATAAAAGGTAAACTTAAACTGTAAACTTATTAAATATGCACATTTTGTATTAGTTTCTACTTCAAAAGAAAATCATTGTGCAAGACACATTTGAAAGAAAGTGAGCTTATTCTAAAAGATTCTCACAGAACATAATACTGCAGCATATAAAAATTAAGAGCTTCTAACTTAAATTACTGCATGCTAGATATTATTCCGTAATAGCTAAAAGGTCAAAATGTTTACTATTTTTGTTTTTTTGAAAATAACAGAGTTATCTATTTGTCTTATCAAAAGTCTATGTTTACATAAAAGTCAAGAACTAGTAAAAGAGCCTCATACAAAGACGGGGAACAAATGACTAGAGTCCTTCTGAATGGGCACTGTGATGAGCTTTTTAATTACAAAATAAAGAAAAAAAAGTCCATCATGATTACTGTTGAAGATTTATATTTATCAAGATCTGCTGCATTCAAGAACTTCAAAAGATTTCACTACTTATATCTGCTTGAATACATTTTTTCATTTTAAAAAAATTAAATGCTATGTAATTTTAATTGTTATTTAAATTACTTCTCTTTAAAGGAGCTTATTTAAATGGAAGTTTAACTTCTGACAAACCAAGCTACTTCCTAACCTTACTCTAATCTAGAGAAATCCTTTATTAAATAAATAATATTCTAAGACACTGTCTGTAAACACGTTATTTAAGACATTAGGAACTGACTTGACTTGTAGAAGACACTGAGAAGATAATTCATTGAAGTCTGTATGAGCTTGTGGCAACCAAATCTTTTCTATAGCAGTTCCATTTCAGTTCATTCATTCAAGAAACAAATTACTATTTTTTTTTTTAAAGACAATACTACTGTGTCATTAATTAAGGAATTAATAGACAGGGAAAAGGAAAATTTGTTAGAACCATATTTTCCATTTAAAATGACGATGTATTTTACAACCTTAAAATTCCAGTTAGGAGCATTTTAGTTTTACATTCAATTCCTATCAAATTTAAGACATGAAACAGAAATGAATCATTACCCTGAAAAGAAAAAGGACTGTTAATTTCTGGCATAAATATACAGAAAAAAATAAGAATGCAAATGAATAAAAGTTAAATAATTAACTGATTAAACATTTATCTACCAAGAACAGTATATGTGGAGGGGGTGTATACATATATAAAGAGAGAGAGACAGTATACCTTCCTCACTAGCAAAAGAAAGCTAGAAAGGAAACTAACTTTGGGATACGCTTTTGTTTTTTGTTTGGTTTTTGTTTAATTTTAAGGACAAGTAAACTGTTGATAGACAAAGATTAAAATGGATTATTTAAATCAAAGTTTCTTATCAGCCCCAGTAACTTAACTCATTCTGATTAACACATAAACTGCTGCCCTGTGCAGCGACTGGAATACATAGGAACTCAGCAAGGCTACAGTGAGGCAAATGAATTCAAGTGCGCTAAGTGCCCATGCGGTGCTCCCATTTAGAAACAGAATGGTCTTCAATTCTTGTGCTTTAACATACAGAATCTAAATTCCGTTTTTTTCCCAAATGGTGACATCCAGAGGATTTGTTTTCATTACTCACATTTCCTTCATCCTTTTATTTATTCCGTTTCATCTTTTGCTTAGACTTGAAACTTTTCCCTCTAAAACCTTGACTTTGGGCAGTGTAATAATTAGCAGCGCGTGTTCAGTTAAAGCAGAAGTTTCAGGAAGAACCCATTCTGAAGCACAAACAAGCTCTTCCACAAATGCAAGTACCCAAGAACATTCACAGCACATATTAGCAATACAAATGTAATTTCAAAATTAAGTAAGAAAAGATAAAATGATATAAAAACTTCATAACTTTTACTTAGATAAGAAATGATACAAACGTATATAAAGCACAAAGATTGTGTTCCTCAACACTTCACATTTTCATTTATATAACATGTTCAAGATATCAGATCAAAATACAGCAAAAACCTACCTTGAAGATGGCAACATGCTTGTAGGCTTGTAGTTTGTCATAAACGGATTAGTTGACTCATAATCAAAACTCTCCTGATGAGTTTCACCAAACGCACTAGGTGATTTCAAGTCAGTAGAACCGTCTGATCCCCCATTGCTAAGTTTATCTGACCTCTTGCTATCTTTTTTCCCAGTCACTCTTTCAAAAAGACTAACTTTCTCTTTTTTCTCTTTTTTAATTTCTTTTCTGATGTCGACAGGTTTGGAAAACAGACTTATGTTTTGATCCCACGTCGCCGGGCTTTCTTCGAACGGATTCTTCTGTCTTGGCAGTGTAGCAAATTTTTGGGGTAACGAAGCACTCACGTTAGTAAATGGGTCATTTTGTGCTTCCAGTGCAGTTTCACCAACTGTGCTGTCAAGCTGGTTCATTTTAGAAGTATCAACACTTAACGTCCTTCTATGTGGAGATTTTAGACTCCCTGCAAACAATCTGTCATTAGTATATTATCAATGAGACACTCGATCACAGTTTATAACATGCAGAGAACCCATGTTAGCTTAGGTCTAGAAGCTTCGCAACTGAGTTCAAAACACTGCTGAGTAACTACGCTATTTAAAAAAAAAGAACAGCTGTAGCCTTGACTTCGTGATTCAGAAAGGTTTATGGATAGACACTACAGCAAACTTTTGGTTCCTGTGTGAAAAGTAAGTTCTATAAAGAAGACAGCTATGACTAGTGTGCCATTCCAGAAAGCAACAGTAGTCTACTGCTGCATAGTAACTTTGCAAAATATTTTCAATTCTTCATATAAATCAGGTTTAAAACTTTGGTGATAGTTTTCAACTTTGTAAACAGACTTTTATTTTTCACAAGATGCTATTTTGCCCTCTAGATTGCAACGCTTCCCTACAACATACTCTCAAATGAGGACATAAGAAGAAAAATGCTAAGCTACCACGAATTATGACCAATATAATTTATTTCTTATGCTCAGAAACAGCAGTTATGAGTTACCACCAACTAACAGAAGCGGGGGGGNATTCTTAACTTTTTGGACTTGTAATTGCTTCGTAAACTAAAGAAACAGACTTTTGAATGCTCTAATAGCAGTAAACTGTAATTATAACAGTCATGAGTTTTACTTACCACCTTCATCAACCGAACCAAATGATTCTAGCTGTCGCCTGAAAAGATGAGAGTAGCCAACTGTGCTGGATTTCATTTTTTCTGAGGAGACATGCGATCCTGTTAAATCTGACATGGAGTGAGCTGAAGATAGCCGCTGAGGTCCCAAAAGGAAAGGTTTTTTTGGTTTTGATTTCATTTGTACTTCACCACTACATACCTCTACATTTGCATCAGGTATGTGAGTACTTGGGATGATTGCAGAGGATGTATCTGAAAATGTCCCATCATTTTTTCGACCCTTCATTTTGTCTTTTAGTTTAGCAAAAGGGGACTTAGTTTTGTCCTTCATTGACAAATCAAACATACTTGCTGTCATGTTATTCCTCATAAACTGAATATTGACCTTTATTTCTCCTCTGTCTTTAGTTCTCTTCCCTTGTCTGGACTCTAGGTGAAACCACCTTAAAGGAGAAAAAGAGCAAGGTAAGTTGTGTTTTCTGGAGGCTGGTCATTAAACTCTGGTTAGTTGGTTAATGTATCTGGCTAGAATAATTTAAAATATGAAAACCAAAATCCATACCAAAAATGAAAACATTCCGGTACTGAAAAATGTGTTGGCCTCTTTTGTTTTTGAAGAGAAAACTTCATAACTAAGGAAGCATGAAGCTCTTTGCAACATTCATGTATTTTGAGAACCAAAACCAACTCTGTGGAATCTTAGTAAACTTCATCAAAGTTAATGGGCTCACATCTGCTTACGAAGGAGAATTTGTATCTAAATGATGATCATCAACAGAAATACATTTTGTTTTGCTTTCTAAAAGAACACTTGATATTTTTCCAAGCGGCCTTTCTTTAGCAGTGACATATATTACCTGAACGTACACTATGTGGCAAATATTTCATCTCGTAACCTTTTCTCCTTTGATTTTGCTCAGGTTTATAGGCAAGCAAACGTTTTTCCCTGCTCTGTTCCTTCCTTCTAAACACTGGTTAAGATTTGTGTCAAGTGAAGAAATAAATATCCGAGACCCCTGAACAGCCAACCATCATTTCGTTCTGCAACTGCGTCCCCTACTAACTTTGACGGTAACTCCAGGAGCACTGGTGGGGGAACAGCGAGCGCGTAGGTCTATTTACCAGCCACCCCTTCTTTCGCAGGTCATCAGTAGGATTAACTTCAGAAATAGTTCCACAGGCTTTGGAACCATGACATAAACCCCAGCTCCTTGAAAAGAGATCAAAGGTGTGATCATCTGTTTCAAGAAGCCAAGTGTGCTTTTTTGCCAGGTCCAATAAAGGTTTTATCATCCAAGCATCTGATTCATTCCCTATTGTGCTCCACTGTCCCATGGAAGCATCCGCAGAATTACGGCTCAAACTTCCTTCATATAAATGAATGGCTGGCAGACAATCTCTTCTCCACACCCATCATCAACAGCATTTTCCTACTTCAAAAAGGGCACAAGGGCATATTTCAGATCCCATTGTCAGGAGAAATGCATGCACACATGCTAACGCAACGGCGCATTACCACAACGAAGGAACTTTTGAACTGGAGACTAAGAAATGAAATTGCCTATCACAACACAGATGCAAAATTGATCATGCAGGTATATATACATTATTCAATACTGCCAAATCCAGAAAACAAGGTCAGGAAAGGAGAAAAAATGACCCTCAATTTCCTTTCAGATTTCATAAATATTTTTAGAGGTGACAGCTGAAATCAAATTTTCAGGCAGAGGTACTATTTTTTGAGTTGAGAAAATACGTCTAAAAGAGACCCGCCAAAGAAATAACAAAAGGATAAAGAGTATTATAACTTTTTTTTGTTTTTGTTACTTTCTGAAGTCCAAAACCATACTAAACCAGAATAATTAAGAAATATCAGACCTTCTCTGCCCCGGCACTGGACAACATGAAACCAGACCAGTAGATCCAGAAGTTCAAACTGTTAGAAGGACAATTAAAACTTGAGGAAGAATTTTTTTCTTCCGTTGTAAGGTAACTTCATTTATGTATTTTAAATGAAAGAGAAAACCTGAAATAGGTTATACGTCTGACGAAGACGGATCATTTTTCCTTTTAGTTAATAACGTTTCACTTCTTGGTAACCGATTCCAGAAACTCTTTAATTCATCTACAGAGTCGTTACAGAAAACACACACAACAGAACCAAGAGTACATCTTTTTTGTGATATATAATATTGCAAAACCTGGAAGACAAGGTTGCCTACTTTCTTTAAAACTCTTCTTTAAAAGAAAATATGTTCATATACTCTCTTAAAATATAAAAACAATACACAGCCATAATGAACAAATCCTTGCTTATAAATCTCCATCAGACAGATCTTGCCCGTGCAGAAAAAAAAACCCAAACAAAAAATCACTCTGAAACTGAGAAATTCCTCACCATGGTTCCTTAGACAGACACTAAACAGAAGTATAAATATAAACAAGGCTTATGAGTGTTTTAAGAGGCTTAATAGGCAGAGGGGACCTCACTTTTTGACATTCAAGCTTAACGGCTCAATCTACACTGGAAGAAAGCATAGTCCCCTTCTCCCTCTTTCCCTCCCCTCACAGGTCTCAAGCATTAATACTTTATCTCTGATAAGATTGCTGAATTTTCATATGTTTCTACTTAGGAATTAGCAAAAGTTTAAACTGATGTATGACACTTGCTAAGTTTTTTAGAACAATATCAAAACATAAATTCTTAAGCTTTTGCTGTGTGGAAGAAAGGGTTTTCTTTTAAAACCTAATTTAACTCAGTTATTGACTTTCTTATCATGAACCAACAACCGCTCTGTGTCCCTACCAGTTCTCACCTGGTAATGGCACCTGCCCACATACTATTTTGACATTCACCAGGTCTGAAGGAGAGAATTCCTGCACACAACTAATGTATTGCCTTTGCAGCCTGTGCATTTATTTTCTAAGTAGGCTTTGAAGGACTTGACACGAAAAATAAGTCCATCTGGGAAGACAAAGAAACTCTCCTTAGCCTAGGAAGATAACACAACTGCGCAAGGGACTGGACCTGCTGGGACCAGGTTCAACACTTCTACTGATTCCAACAGAATTTAATCATAAACTCTTTACTCCAGCAAAATTCCTCTGGACTTCAGTGGAATTTCTACTTGAATAATGACTGCTGGATCAAGTCTTTGTATAAAACACAGATATTTAATTTTCATAGGCATTTCAAGGAGGTTTCTTTGTTACCTTGGAGAGTTTATCTTGTTTTAGTTATAATGAAGGTTACATATGCTTCAGCTCATAACAAGACAATATGAGAAGCAGACTCAAATCATGATTTTCTTCAAATTCAAAGGCAAATAATTACTTTTTTAAACAGATGAGAACAAATGCAGGCAATGCAGTTGTGTGGAGTGACACGTGAATGAGCAACTGAGTCTGTAAATGTTTCTTATTAGAATCTGTTTCTACAACACATGGGCGTGAGCAACAAACAGAAAAAACAGCGCTGCATATAACAGAAAAAAGAATTGGAAAATGAAGTCCACTGTTTTCAGATAACAACATTTGGGTCCCAAAATACTAAATTCCACTATATCACTGCCAATTTAAAAAATTGTAATGTATTATAAAAGCCAATAAAACTTGCTATTTTGGTTTTGTTTACAGTACTTTTAGCCACAATAAATGCTCCATTTGTCAGGCTGCCATGAGCTTATTCTATAGAAAGCCTGTACAAAGTAGGAAAATAGCCAATAACATACACGAACAAAACAGGGTGGCTTTTATGAGAGCAGATGCCCTTTTATTTAATAACCAAATATTACATCCAGTCTTGCAGACAGTCTTTATTTAAACAGACCTTGTACAAAGTCTGGCAAATTTTCCCAACTTCAAAGGAAGCCCTATTGCCTTCTGAATCACATTCATACTTCTTGCTCTCACCTTCAAATATTCTGTAGGACAACGTCCTCCATACACCCTCTAATTTTGACTTTTCCCCTATGGTTTCCATCAGAACAACCCCTGCTTCTTTTTCTCATCTGTTTTTGAGTGTGCTAATGGGCTTCACCTGCCTTGCACAGGTTTCTGATCATTTTTAGTTTGTAAGTATTATATAAATTGCCACTCTATTTGCTGAGAATTTTTTGGAACATGTAAAGAGAAGATCAACATTCAAGGCTGAAAAGTCCTGCTGCCCAGTCAGCCCTGAAAAACTTAACCCCTGTCTGAAGAAAAATGGCTATTTTCTAACCGTTACAAAATTACTCATTTTTGGCCATACCTACAATTAGGGGTGGAAAAAGCAAACTCCCTTATTTCTATGAAAGACAGTAACCATCTTCTGCACACTATTAAAGTGAATTTCATAGTATCAGCAGTACTGACCCTCTTGCTTTAGAAAAGGTACACAGGAAGGTTGAAGGAGAAAACTAAAATAAGTTACCATTAACAAGAAAGTTACAAAATTCTGGCCTGCCCATTCCATCGAAATAGCTAGTGATTTACAAACACATTTGCAACACAATTTCTTTACCTCTTCTTTTCCCCCCCTTTTTCTGATTTCATCTTCTTCACATGAACTTGGTTTTCCAACTCACTTTCGCTTATCTACACTGTTCTCACCGCACCCTGCATTCAACAAACATTTTGAAATCAGTATCTTGTTTCTCTTCTCCTAACAGCAGGAAGCCGATGTCGTGGTGTCTTATCCTCCAAATCTGCCATGGAATTTGACAGTTCCATGAGCCTTATCCTCCAAATCTGCCATGGAATTTGACAGTTCCATGAGCGAGTTGACTCTCTTCTTTGAAGAAACATCAGTCAACCACATAACAGTGAGCAGGACAGGTTGACAGTAAGAAAAATAACAACAGTATAGGTAAGAAAAACCACTATGTAATTAGCTACACTTAAATTACATTTTAATTACATACTTAAAACTGTAACGGCCTCCAAAACCACTGGGATATTTGTCTACCAATTTCAACAGGAATTAGAAGTCTTCTAGCCAGCATGTTCACCCTACGCATGACAGATGACCTTCTGACTCCATGTGCCCACCGGTGCTGAAGAGGAAAACTACAAAAGGAATTTTCCCACTCATTTTGCTGCTTGTCAGATACACTGCTCTGCTTTCACTTTACCAGTAAATATCAACTGAGCTGATCTAATTGCACTTTGCCGAAATCGTTAGATTGCACCCAAAGATTTTTGCAAAATCTTGATTTCAATTCAAAAATTACCAAAGGCATTCTGCAAAAAGCCATACAATCACAGCATCCACAAGGCTTCCAACCTTGGCTTTACAGGTAAAAATCAGCATCTTGATCTGTTAAGCAACTTTAATCTGCTACACAGCAATGAGGAGAATTTTCTACACCAGCTGGTACTTCTAAAATTACCCCTATAAAACACCATGGAAATAGCAATGATGGAACATGTCCATCAGCTGTCATGGGAGAGAAGTACTTCTTGATTTAGATTACTATATTCAAGCTAGATATACACTGAAGAAAACTTGTTTCGCAAAATCCCACTGACATGAATATCCACAGCTAATGGATAAAAACCAGCATCCAAAGCCCAGAACTGTCTAACATTTTCATTAGCAGCAACTGCACTTTGAAAAATGCAGAAGTATGTTTTGTGATAAATCACTCGGATACCACACCAAAAGACTGCCCCAAAAGACAGTAAGTAGGAAAATTAAGGCAAGGGGCTGTGCACAGACTACATCGTGTATGAGGGGAAATGAAGAAGAAAACAGATTATTTATTAAAATAAGTGATGACATTCACAAAGATGAATACTATTACTTTCTGGAAGCCAACTGAAGTGAGATATACAAAGTAGAGTTTAAAAATAAATATTGCAGAGTGACATTGTAACACCACAAAACATATGGGAACTGACAAATAATACAACACCCCTACTAAGGGGTTAGCTAACATCAATTGGAATCAAAGTAATTAAAGTGGTCTTAGTTTACTTATTATTTTGGCTAAAGACTATGTGTGAAAACTTTTATTTTAGAAACAAAATAACTGAAGGTATGAGAATTAAGGCCAGTTATTTTAGTTGAGTGTGTGTGTATAAGCATGTGTGTATGCACAGAAAATGGAGAAGTATTTCAATCCAGATGGCACTCGGACTCTGACTCAGAATTATGACTTATTCAGAGGATGTGCTTGCATTTGTTGTGAAAACGTAAATGCTGGGAACATTACGCGATAATTTGAAAATACAGCTATAATCCCATAAAGCTACAACCGAGCGCAACTTTTTGTTGTCCCCCGTAACCATCTTTCTCTCCTCTTCCTCACTACTAACTTGCGTTCATTCTCATTACATTTACTGAGTGCTACCACGAAAGCAACAGCACAAATCCACATGGATACTCCAGGCTGCTCATTATTTCTGTGCCTTTGACAAATTTCTGGGTTACTACTCTTCCCACTTTTGACTAGAGTGGAACAAGTGTTTTCCTCTTATTTTCACCATGACATTTTGATAATTTCTGTTACAGCCTGCCATTTCCACTCCTATTTAGTTTTATCACCTAAAATAACCTAAAAAGCGTTTTTTCTAGTTTAAACGGAATTTAAGACTCAAAATTAGTAAACAATATTTATAAAGCGCTATGTTTTGTAGCATTATTTTTCTAAAGGCACAACTCACTAGCAAGCACTGAGCCCACGACATACTATCTATATTTACTAGTTGTCTGCTTGTTCCTAATTCAAGTAGTATTTGAAGCCACCTACTCAAGCCCCCGCCTCTTGCTTACGCCGCTGCAGATGAGGACGAGGACAGGGCACGGGCAGTCGAAGGGGGAACCTGTCCATATCGAAGAGGGAAGCCGCCAAGAAGGAATTCACATTAATTTGGAGGAAGTCACACAATTTTCATATCTTTCAGGAAGCTCAAGCAGCACGAAGGAATAAGTGCTTACAACAAAGGGGTATTGATCGTGGTCAATCGTTAATTCTTTTTGTTGTTTGCCGAGAAGTTGTTTTTGACTATTTTATACGACTGATGTAAGCAGAGGAGAAATGGCTTAGATAAGGCCAAGATTCCTTCTCTGTATTATGCTCAAATAAGCATTTTTTACAACACTGAAGCAATTTGGGGGTGGGGTGTTGAGGTATTATGGAAACCAGAGGGAAGGTGAATTAAGTCACAAATAAAAAATGTCTCCTCCAACAAAATTTCTGTAAGAAATAACTCTACTATTGCCTGCCCCCCTCAAATTTATAATGTTCCAGACAAGTGTTGCATCTTAAGTCAGCTAAAAGTATAATAAAATTATCTCTCCGGGAAAGCTAATAAAGGAATGGACAATAAATAGCGTGGAATTAGAGAACAACATGGACGAAGCAAATGCCTATGATATAAGTAACATTATGACGAAAGCTAACAGAAATTTGTGAATTGCTGTGTTCATTTAGCACACAATAGAAAAAAAACTGAGCACAGCCATTAAAAAAAAACTACTGAAAAATATTTCAGTAAACTCAGATATCAGTAAGCGAGCAGTTTTTTTATTCCACGGTAATTCAAATATTTGTTTTGATGTTACGCATTGCCAGATCATCATCAGTATTAAGGCAACAACGAATTATAACTGAATTGAAATTATTACATAAACGTATGTACCCTTTAAAACAACACAGTAATTGATCATCATTTATATTTAAATTGCAAGACCAAAAGAGGTATATTTATTTTGCAACAGCAGACAAAAAACCCTGTCATGTATTTCTGAGGATGAACTAAAAAAACCCCACAGGATTTTACTGCAAAAAATAAAACCGTGTCAGAAATTGAAGATCTGAAAAGTTATGCTAGAGATACTTCCAATAAAGCAGTATCTCCCAAGTTTTTTCTTTTTTGAACTGTTAAAAAAACTCAGTAAAATCTCTTAGCTTCTGGAGCCTAATTTTCAGCTCTGGAGAAAAGAGCAGAAGTAAAAAGAGCCTGTCCATTTCCAACTCCAGCAGAGATACCAGAGACACAAATTTATAAAGTTAGCACAGTGCAACGGGCACTTTTGCACCAATACAGAAAGAAAATGAACTAGGATCCTGCAGACGCTTTGGCTGAGGTCTCAGGAAGAGACCTAGTAAGAGACCATCTGAGCCACATCTGGATCTAACCGTTCCAGGAATTTACGCTTTTAAGAATCTGAATAATCATCGGTTTCAGAAAGAAAGAGAAAGGACATTGCACTATAGCGCGTACAAAATTTTCACTGTCAAATGATAGTAAATATGCTGCTTTGTTTCATTGAATATTGTGTGAAATCAAGTTTATTAGAACACAAGCGCAAATCCTATCATGAGGCCTCTGCTTGCAAACTTTACTGCACAGAGTATTTTTCTTACAGTGTGACAAGTAACAAAAAACACTATAGAGAAAAAAGGATTATTTTTCCCTAACAATGTTTCTGAAGCTGCAGCGAATTTTTAAATTTATTTCCTCCAAATTATAAAATATTAAATAAAAAAAATATACGAAAAGCTCTATGTCATACACCCCACGGTCTTCCTAGGAATTCAAAATCAGCTGGTAGCCTTCACTTCTCATACCTCCTTACTAAAAAAGCACTAGGGAATTGCTGACAGGGTTCAGCATTGTGCAGAATATTAAATATCTTTTTTGCAATACCCTGGTGACTCTTGAGTCTGTCTCTTACAGCACCATATGTACAGCTGTGTTGGAAAGAGGAAGCTATTAAATATATTAAAAAGTAGAAATATTACCAATAGACACTTCATCAAATAACTGGATCTCATTCATCCCCAAACAAAGCAAGAAATGTTAAGGTTACATCAACATGAGAAAATAACTCTGGATTTAATAACACCACAAGCCTGTTGAACATATTTGAAAGTAAAAACATTGCTTAATAAAACAGATTAGTGTTTCTGAAACAATGAATATAGCTTTCAACCATCAAAATGCTTTGGTAATAAAGACATTGGACTTGGTCTTGAAAAGCACTGGGTATCTCAGTTCCCACACCACAGTCATGGCTAGAAGGTCTTCGGGTCCAGATATATTACCCTCAGTTTACTGCCAACACAGGACTAGGAATATTTTGTATCAAAAAGGATTTAATAAAAGGAGAGTAAGAAAGAGTGTTTTGTTTGAGATTGCATTTGCAAATATATTCTTGAAAGTTTGCCCTCCTCCCACATACATGTACAAATATTGCATCCACATCTCCAACTAACACTGAAAGGAGTCAGCAACAACACACACGCACTCCACGAAGGCGTAACAAGCACACAACCCTGGTAAGCGTTTAGATGTTGCTTGAAAAGTTAAGAAGGACTCTGAATGTTTTCAAAAGTGAGTTTCAAAAAGGACATTTCCTCGGTTTCTGTACACCTAAAGACACAGACAGGAAAACTGGACTTTCAGTGGCTCCTCTCTCATAAGAGTTTAAATCGGCATTAAGCAAGTACGAGCTGCCAAAAATCCCACTAACCGCCTATCCGCACTTTTACACGTATATAAGACTTTTACAAGTGCGGCTGTTCAGCTCTAGAAGCCTAACACCCGTCAACTTTTAATAAGATCTGCAATCTTAAAATGCTCAAGTAACTTCTGAAAAAATAGGATTTAGGCTGTTTGTAAAAATTTCCCCATAGGCCTCCATCTTCGGCAGCCCAGCTTGCAGGTGGAGCGCAGCTTTCTCGGGGAACCCTCATTATTTCAGCGGTGGTCGAGGGAAGCACTGCCGCACATTTACATAGTGCGAGTTCCTCTCTCACACTTCAGAGAAAGAAATGAAAAATAAAGAACGCCTATGAAGGCCTGCTAAACACAACTTCATATAAAAATACCGGAGAGCTGAACGTTTATTTAACTGTCACAAGGACAATGTTAGTTACCCTACTTACAAATTTTTTCAATACTTTTGTAAGTCTCCAATACTACTTTTGCTTCAATTGGTGCAAAAGCATATGGTTCCCCAAAGGGAAAAGAAGTTTGTTACTCACAGTAATACATTAATAATTTACATATTTTTCTCCAGTTTCTGAATATATATTTCTACCTAGACTTAGAAAGTTTTTAGACTCACAGTTTTTACTGTGAGCAGCATTTCTACTTGATTCATTCACCTTTTTTTCTGTAGAGCAGCTAGCTAGGTGTTTAAACTAAAACAGTTACCATAGGTGACTTGCAAGATAATTACAGCTGATGATTAAAGAATATTTAAGATGCATATCTAAAGAGCACTGAAACTTCTTGAAACAAGTGCAAATAGAAATTAAGACCCTAAGGCTACAGGCGTTACCATGTATTGCATCAAGATAACTGGTTTGTCCTTAAAAAGATAAGCAATTAAAAAGTATAACACTTCACACCATGAACCCACAAGAGGTTCTGCACCAACATGTTCTTTCCTATTATATGGTTAGTGAACATGCTGTTTTGCTAAAAATTTATAGTTTACAAAAAAACCCCAACCACTAGGGCAAAGACAGCTTTGACTTGTCTTCGGTGCTCCTTCAACCTCAGCCACTGCAAGTAAGCGAGACAAGGTTTTGAGATGGTTTCTACAGAAACAGTTGTCCGATCAACAAGACCCAGCTGGTCCTGCTGTACTGATTTCCACTTCCAACTGCCCGCTCCGACTCTGCTGGAGGTTCACGCCTCGCCAGCACAGTGTGTGACAGACAGATGACGCCAGCCTCTTCGTCACTTTGATGCAGAGTCCGGCATCCTACCATAGACCCACCATCACTAACAGAAGAAATACCATACTTCAATTTTAACAGCTGAGATTTGGGCACAGGAGCCTTTCTGCTCTGCTGAAAGAGACACTAAAGGAGGAAAGAAACCTGGGGCAGGAACTTTTTAACCGCTGCAGGAAGATTTGTCAGCTCCCAGCTTGGAGGTCCTCATGCTGTTCTTGGACTACTTCTGTGGGACGTGCACAGCTAACACAAACGCAAATCACGCCGTCACAGGCATGCCCGCAGTACGCTTACACCTACAGTTTATTCCCATACACTTTGGAGGATAATGACACTGGTACCAGATATCTTCATGCAACCACGTCCTAAACTAGAAATTATAAACAATTTTACTAACGCAATTGAAAACCCCAGAGAGTTAGATACAGTTCAGCCTAATAAACTTAATAAACTGCTGTAACGCTTTTTTTTTTCCCCCCCTTGCATTCCAGTGCCAAAGTCTGTTCGCAAACAGCAATATTATTTGACACAGGCTTATGTAGGTAATGATGGAGGCTACCAGAAGAGCAGAAATTTCTCTTCAGTCTTCTCTGTTGAGGCCTGCTGTACAGAGCAGCCTGCAGGATGGTGGCCTAACACTAATCAGGATCAGAAAAGCACTGTGCTGCTGTGGGAAACCTTCACTAAGTCACAGTTCATTGACCACTAACACATAAATATAAAATATTTAAAGGCGCTTGGTTGCAGAACTCGAAGGAAAACGTTTTTAAAGAGCACCACACCAGGCTTTGAGGGAGTTCGAGTCTCATACATGGTTCAAATTGAGGTAGGAGTTGTATGGGGATAAGGCCCCGAGCGGAATGAAGAAAAATCTTTAGAAAAACAGACTGTAATGAGTTCATGTTGCACATAAGAATTTGTCAAAAAATGTTAATGGCAGTCCTTCCCTTCACTGTGATTACAGTAAACTTCTCTCCGGAACAGGTCAGGCTGCAATGACATAACTGTACGCGTTAGGGGCTTTGAACACACCACAGCAGAAAGAAACACACTAATTTCACTTCCAAGTACGTTAATAATAAGGCTACTATTCCACTCCCCCTCCTCCCCCCCAACAAGCGCAAGTGTAGCAGGAACACACATTATAATGAAAAAAGCCAGCCACCACTTACTCTGTTTTCCTTCTTTGCTTGTCCTCAAATATATCATTCAGACTTATCGCCACCTGTCCCAAAAACTTGTCCAGTCCCACCAGCGACCTGTGCATGACAATCAGGTACAGGACGTATTTCTCTGGATTCTCCTGCATGAGTAATCCAGGGAGCTCGAAGGAGGCCTCTTCTTTCCAGATGGGATCGAGGGTCTTCTCAGCCACCGAGGTGGAGTACTTCTCCTTGCCCAGCTGGATGATGGTGTAGGCATCATTGCTGCCATTTTTACCTTTCGGCTTCAGACCTTTGGCTTGGAGGACGGTAACTTGCACGTGAGTTGGGAACCACTTCTGGGCTTGCTCTGCCAACATCATCTTTGAGGATCGCGCCGGCAGCAGCAAGCGCAGAGTCTGCGAGTCCCTCCAGCGAGGGCACTGACGGCAGCGACACCTGCCAGGGGCTCAGCCCGGTCCTTCCTCCAGCGCTCCCCGCCGGCCCTCAGGTGCCCCCCTCCCCACGCAGCCCCACCTGCGGCTCCATGGCGGGGGGCCGCAGGGTGT
>VZSF01001144.1:260166-337071 GCA_013398295.1 Chionis minor
CCTGACGGGCCGGCTCCGCCGCTTCCGCCTTCCCCATGCTGCCGGCGGCGGCGGCCTCCGCGGCGGTCAGAGGGCAGAGGGCAGAGTTCGCTCCCTCCCCGCCACCCCGCGCTGGCGCCCCGGAAGCCGCCGGCCGCCGCCGCTGAGGGACCCCCGCGGCCCCGCGGTGCTGCCCGGGGGCAGGGCGGGGAGAGGCCGGGGTCTCCCCGGGGGCGGCTGGGCCCTGGGGTCCCCTCCTGACTGCGATCCCCGTCTCCTTAATTAATTAATTAACTCCTCGCCGGTTTTATGTCTAGAGGGGAGGGAGATGCCCACGGGAGCCGTGGGCAGGATGTCTATAGGCATCTCTGGTGGTTGTTATTATCATTATTATTATTTACAGTTATATATTATGGGCTCAGGGGCGGCCATGGACTTGTGCTGCCCGGGAGGAGGCTCTCAGCCGGCCCGTCCTGCTGCGAGCCGCCTTGGGAGCATCTTCATTTTCCACCCCATCCTGCCGACTCCCTTGGATTTAAGTGGGAAAGCAGAAATGTCAGGTGTTTCGCGGACACATCACGTTGTTGATGGTACACCTGGAGGCCACGCGTGCATGTACACGCGCACCTGGAAGCAGAGTCGCAGGTATTAACTTCCTTTCTACAAAAAAAAAGAAGAGAAGCCCACATGCAATTTGGGCTACAAGGCTCCGCATCCCACCCCCAAAACCTTAACAAGTGGGGAAATCGGCAGCCAAGTCGGGGAATACTTCATCTACCACCCCTCACTCACGAGTCCCCACTCCACGGCTCACGGGTTAGCGAGCAACAGAAACCCTGGGAGACCTTCTCATACTGCGGAGACCTACAGGAAATTAAAAAGTTAAAGCTGAAGGCCATTAGGGAAGAATAAAGTATGATGCTGCCTACAACACTTAATGCTGAGCGAGTTATTGTCCAGGGTCGGAAGAGGTTGGGGATCACTGGTCTACACATAGTCATTAGTCTGAGTCCCAGCTCACGTTATCTCCGCCCACAATTTAAATAACTACTTAAGTGACCCTTAAGTTTTGAGTTGGGACCGTATTTGTCTGCATTCTGTGATAGTTAACACAGTGCTGGCACTCCTGTCCTCTTCCGCATTGTATCTGATTTTTGTTGGTATTGGAAAATAGGTGGGCTAGTTGGAAATGGTAACTTCAGAGCATGTCTTGGGATCATATTTAGGCAAAAGCGTGTAAATGGATTATCGAGGGTAGTAATTTCTTGAAGAGTTGTAAATGCTATGATTGTCTGCCTTGGTTTGCATTGCTGAGATACTAGTGGTCTAATTAAGACTGAACATTAACTCTTCGGGGTAGACCGCCATACCCCTCACCTGAAAATTGCTTCCCCTCCTCTCCATCTGCCCGTGTCCCACATCCTCAGGTGTTTTTCCCAAATGTGAGTTGTCAACAAAGCTCCCAGGGTGAACTGCTGTGCTGGGGGAAAGAGTAGCAGTATTTGAGGCCGGAAGAGCCAGGAAAGATTATGGTGACAGTGTTCTGCAGGAGACTTAGGCCATGGGGGAAAGCCACAGGGTTCTTGTTGGAAACCGGGGAGACATATGTACATCACATTATTTCTTAAATGAATTTTACCACATACAAATTCTGTTTTAATAGAATATTCTTCATTGCACTAAATCGAAACCAAGCATGATGCACTCGTCAAATGAAAACAAGAAATGAATTTTAGGTAGGCAGAATGTATTTATTTAATCAGAAATTTAAGTCAAACATCATGTCTTGCATGCTGCGTCTGAGGAAAAGTTTTATGGGTTCTTATAACAGGCAGGATTTGTGCTTTTTCCTTGTCTTTTATTGGCATTCTATCATTTCTTATTATTGTCTCTTTCTAAACGGGTTCTGACTGGAACATATATGCGTGCAGCTGAACCGGGGAAGGTGGAAGAACTTTTGTACCTCCGCATAAAGTAAATCAATACAATACTCAATCTGCCTTTCCTGCTTTCAAAAATAAGCAGATTATTAGTCCTCTAGTCCTTATGCGCAATCTGGCATGTGGGAAGAGGAGAGCAGAGCCTTTCTGCCTTTCTCATGTCTCTCCTCTCTGCTCAGCTGGTGGAGCAGGCGTTGGGGAGATGCCCTCTCAACTCCCCCACCCCTGTGCTTGAAGTGAAATCTGCTCAAAGGTGCACGAGATATATTTTATTCCCTCTTATGCCCCTCTAGGGTCAAGTTGCAATCCGGCCTTTTGATTTCGTTCTCTTTGGAATAGGGACATTGTCATCTTCTTGAATGTAACGCGCAATATAAATGACAAAACATCTCAGGGAAATAATGATATCTCCAGCAGCACAGTGTCCCCTGGCACTATGTTAGAGCATTAATCCAGAAACAACTCGGATTCCCTCTTACTACACCACTGCCACCACTCAGTGGCTGCATGCACTGTAGGCTTTGCTCATCACTTTCCGTGATTTAGTGAACATTACATTAGAAAATCCATTTTGTTTCCTATGCACCATTTTGGTTAGGAGACTGTACTGTTTTTTTGCTTTTGCTTTTCCTCCCCACGTTGAGACCAAGCACTGTGAATGCAGGACAAACAGTGCGGGAACATCAGTGGTCATTAATATTAAATACTTTGCCTTAGCAGTACAGTGGGAATGCTAATGAGGATGACTAATCTTCGAGAAACCATTTTTTTCTGCTGGAATTTGAAGTGGGCACTAACCAAACAACAGCTCACATGGGGAAGGATACCGTGAAGCTGACAGAAGTGATGGACAAATTCTGTTTTCACTGCCTCTTCACTGATTAGAATAAGCAGACAAAAATAGATACACGAGAAGGAAAGTCTAGGGACTCTGAAAGAGATAATTAAAACTCAAACGTCTCCTGGGTACAGAGCGGATTTTTCCTTAGATTGGGTTTTGGCAAGATCTGTAATTCATGCTTTCTCTGTGAAAAGGACTTACGGCTTTTTATGTATCAAGGTCACCATATTCTTTCTTCTAGCTAGCTCACGTCATCAAAATGCTCCTTAATCCCAGAAGTTTATTTACTTTGAGTGGTTTATTTAGGAAGGAATAGCTAAGTGGACTAACAACGTGAGAGAAGAGAGGGACATTATCTACAAGGAGAGGAGGTGTTGGAACAGCCACCAGGAGCATAGTACAGAAAGTGCAAATCAGGAATGTAGAAACAGTTTTCTGAGGCTGGACGTTCCAGCTTTGATGGGTTTTTCTTCAGCAGCAAGAATTCTGGGCTAGCTTTCCTCACCCGTCTTTCTCCAGCCCTACACAGGTGATGGGAGGACAGGGAAAAGGGACAAGACAGAGAAGAGGCAGGAGCTACCATCCTCAGAGAGAAATCCTTTTTACTACAATATAGCACTCAAGGGAGCTACTTTTGAGTGCAAGCTCCAAACGTTACATTTGGAGCTCAAAATCCTCTAAAAGAAACAAGACCAAGGACTGGAAAATTCGTGATAGAACGATAGAGCGAGCGGACTTGGACAGAAAACACAAAACAGTGATGAGAGTGAGTTTAAAAAATGATTGTTTATCACAGAACAACAGTGGATATCTATGGCGTGTTTAATACAGAACCTTAATCCTCATGTGTGCCATCTATCTCTATTACATGTTCTTCCAGGCATTTCTGGCCCAGGAGATCTACATTGTTTTTTACAGAGGGAATTCCAAGAATTATGGTGGATTTTTTTCTTTTTTTTCCCCCAATTTCAGTAATTTGAAATACCCTCTCAATTCCCCCTTCTGAGTCAACGGTACATCTGATTAAACATCAGGCTTGATATTCTGGCTGCCCTTGCAAAAGAAAATGCAAAAAAATCTTTTCGCCTGTGCTGCTGAGACAGTTCCATCTTCTGCTTCTCATTTCCAGTTGCGTACTTGCTAAAGAGGAATTGGAGCAGTTGTGCTTACAGTGGGAAACTGTAGCAGATAATTCGGTGATTTAATTTCTCCCTGATTTCTGTTTATGAAGTAGGAAGCGGTTTGGGGTCTTTTTTTTAATGAAAATGCTATCTCTTCTTTGAAATTATTTGCTGAATAATTCTTTGTCGGCAGATCTCAGGCGATGTGTTTCTTTTGAACATTCTGTAGTCGTGAGGCACAAGCTGGTTTTGTCTAGACATGTAATGAGCTTCTGCTTTCCTCTTAGCTGACTCTAACTTCCAGTAGCTGTTGCGACTGCCCAGATTGCACATTTTCTGGAGAGACTATGCAAATTTTGAGACCGAACATTGTTGTCTGTTAACTTTATCTTAGCTGTCGTTATTTTTTCAATAGTGACTTCTTCAGGAATTCACTAGAATTAATTGATTGCGGAAATCAAATAGCTGGGCTCAAACCCACCGCTGTGGATTGGAAAGTTTCTCTCCGGCTACTGGTTTTGTCTGCTGTCTTGCTTTGAGACTAATAAGTGGCAATATTTTGATGTAAATGTTAAAAGCTAGATGAATATTCATCATCTTTCTGTCCTGAACCCAAATTTTGCATCCCCAAGCACTCGTGGTTGCCTGAGGCTGGACAAGTTAGGTACTGACCTGCTCTGTGCGCTCTCTTTTACCTTTCACAGTCACTGTGACAAAATGTCTCCTCAGAAGCACAATCTCATCCTCCAGCTGTCTTTGGCCTCAGCACGAGGGCTGGATCCTCTCTCATAGCTCTCCACAGCCCTACACGCACCTCGTGTGTACCGAGCTCTTGGGAACTGCCACTGTCATCACTTCGGTGCCGTTTCTCTCTCTGGCCAGGTACAGATTTATCTTCCCCTCTGCTTAGGACGCAATTTGTGTCTCCCCTGCCTCATTCTTCGCTGGATTTCTTGCATTAAGGCAAAAAACAGGGTCATAGAACAAATAGCAAAGGAAATGCGTCTCTAAAGAGGAGAGCGGGGCTTGAAATCAGGCAAACGCCCATGGATTTGTCTATTGTTTTGATGGAAGTTGTGTACTTTTTCAACCAGAAACCTGGAGTCACAGATACAGTAGAATTTTGTGCAATATCAGACTTCACATAAGCACCAGGTATCACTGAGAGCGTTGGAAGCATCATCTTTTTTGTTCCTTTTTAGCTGAACTTGTTTCACAGCCTTTCAACACTGTCATCCATTGTGAAGTTCAAAGAGGCTTAAATGCTGTAAAACAGTCATCAACTGCTATAATTAAACTTGCCAGTCATCCAGATTTGACCCAAACTACTTGTGTCTCAAGATGTTAGTCAGGTGTCTGGGTTAGATTTCAATTCAGTCTTTTAAAGACATGAAGACACCTGGCTCTCAGCAGCTTTTGCGCAAACCATAAGCGGGCAAATCATTTTGCTCTTCTGTCAAAACATCCCCATCATGCAAACTCCTCGAGCACTTCTAACCTGAAATAGCCGTGGGATACCTCAGGCACACTGAAAGGCCGTAGCCCTGCCCCGGGCCTGGTAGGATTCAGACTGTCTTCAGCAATACCTCCATGGGGGATGGAACCAGTGACATGCAAACTCTTCTAAACCTAACTGCTAAGGGCTAGATCCAGATTTGCCATTGTCTCTCCTAAAACTGACCCTTAGACAAGGACCCGTTCGAAAAATCGTAGAAACACAAACTGGGGCTCAAACTAAAGAGTTACATTCAAAATGGAAATTGGCTGTATGATGTCTATTTTCAGACTTAAATAAGCACATTCATTCCTTGTTTTCAGTATATGTCCAATGCTTGAAGGTCACAAACAACTTTTATGCGTTGGAGATGGACATGAATAATATAAGGAGAGGTAAGGATAATTTTGCCATCTCTACAGAGAATAGTCTTTTTTTGTGCTTGACAGAGCCTAAGAGATATTAGCAATAGAAACAAATAACTCGAAAATTATGACCTTCTTTCTGGTTTCCTAATGAACTAGCTAGTACAAAAAAAAAAAAAAGAAAGGAAAGAGATTTTTATCATTGTCTGAGTATGATGTTTCTTCAGAGGTATTTTTCGTGGGTTTAAATAACTTGTACGTTTACTCTCTCTTTATAGGTCTCCAAGGATCTCAGAGGCCATTACCTCAGAAATTACCCAAAGTTATCAACTCTCTTAAGGAGAATCTCAGCAAATAACAGAAAATTATGACTGAAAAAAAGTTCTAATAATGGAAGTTCTGAACTTCTTTTTCCTCCCTAGGACTTCAAAATGCAAACCTACAGATTCAACATCAACAGGCTGCCATATAAGGGCAGACAAAAGGGAATTATTTGCAAGAAGGTTAAATTGTTATAGTTCCATCATTGCTTTATGTACTAAGTTAGCAGATACAGAAACGTGGTAAAGTATGTACCTACCTTAAAGCTTAGTGTATTCCTCAAAAAGAGCAAAAAGTCCTCCTTGAAGTTTAGTCTTCTTAACTGAAACAACACATTTAAACTTCCTGCTAATTCCCAAGAATTTTTCCCAGGCTTAGCTGCCCCCAAAATTTCTTCCCAGAGATTTTCTCCTACTAGAGGACTACCCCATGTCTCTTCTGTTGTTGAAGGGTCTAATGGAATCCACCTGCAGCACTGAGTCAGCCGTGATTAATCTGCAGTTAACTGCAGGGTCTCAACACCTCCTCCCTGTTGGTAACAGGAGAACCCTTCTTCCCTGATGATACAAAACCCAAAAAACCATAGAACAAAATAACATAACATAAAATATTTTACAAGGGAAGGAAGGAGGGTAGATGTATTTGTTAGTCTTAGACTTAATGTGTCTCCTTTCAAGTCCTGGTAAACCAAGACATGTATTTTCTAACTCTTCACCCCACGTTGCAGAGCTGGTATAAAGCCCAGAACAATATTTGGTATTTTGGGAGAATTTTTTTCTCTTGCTGAGTTGATGAATAATTCAGATTTTATATCATCTTTGCCTCCTAGCAATATAAATTTCAATTTGGCTTAAGCAAGGTCTTAATATAAATATGTGATTAGAGAAGGAATCTAAATTAAATTGCTGTAGTTAAGTTTTATGTGCATTAAATGTATGTACTCCAAGCACTCTTCTCCAATGTTACTTACAACCCTCCTGCCTTTGAAGCATGGTTTATTCTTAGAAAACTCAAGCTGCTCCTAAAATTCTGCTCCCAGTAAGAGACAAATTGGATAAAAACAACTTATTGAGAGGAGAGAGCTTGCAGAGATCATGCAAGTAGACGTGGAGTGCTGCTTGACAGCCTTCTATGCCTTTTTTGTAAGAATTATCCAATACCTAGTCATATAACAGATAAAATTTCACTTTTGCAAAATATCTGTAGTGCATCTTCTTCCCAACGCCAAAAGTTGGAAGGATTGTGAGGGCTATGGGAATACTGCAAATTTATTTTGGCACTGCCTAGTACTTCAAGCATCCTGGAAATCAGCACTGGATATGTTCTCATAGTCTGGATGTAAATTAGCCATATGTGCATTAGTGGCATTATTTACAGACTGAATTGTGCAACTCTACATAGGGCCTTAGATAAATTATTTCTATATTGGGTCCAATTTTTGCTGTCATTTACAGGAATATAAATCTAGGCTCACTCCACTGAAGTCAGTGGGGTAATTACTTTGAATTTTCTCCAGTGTGACGAAGAGCAAAATTTAGCCTCTGATTATTGTTTGCAGCTCTGAAGCCCTTTCCCCTACACTAGAAATCTACTGAGTCTCTTCTGCCAGCTTGTCCACGATGGCTTTAGAATTGTGCTCAGAAAACGTACCTGCCCATGAAAGCAAAGTGATGCAGTCAGATTTAGTTCTTTTTGGCATCTGAGCAAATGAAAATGAAAACAGTTACCTGGTGTAACGATCTCTTGTTGTTATCCAACAAGATATACAGCTTTACTCTTCATGCTCTTTTGTCTTTGCTTCTAAAAGAGGAATTGCTGTGGAAGTTTGTCACCGGCGCTATCTCTGATTGAGCCTCACTAAAAATGTCAATACTAACAGTCTTAGGGTATAGATGTCACCCTCTGAGCTTCTTCACCCATCACCTTGAATGGACCTAGCGTTAGCAAAAGTGATTTGTTTTCTTACTTTAGTCATTACCTCGGGATTTCCACTCTATCTTCATGGCTTAAGCTAATGGTGCTCCCTCTTTTTCCATTGATGTTTGACAGCATTGTCTCTCTAACTGTGAAAAAGCAGTGAATAACAGTAAAAGCTCTCTGTAGCAGCTCTTTGGAAACTCCCATCTGCTAGAAAAATATGAAATCAAAGATGGAGCATGCCAGTCTCAATAGAAAAATAGAAACCATGCTAACACATCAGCAATTGTTCTCTAAAAACACTCTCACTGATGTTGGAGTAAATATGATTGTCCATGTAAGAACACAGATGTCTCCTCATCCAGCAGCATATGATGTTAAGGCATACCAATGCTGGATGCAACTCCATAGCTGTGGTTCAAAAGCTCATGTAAGAGGAACACACTGGGATACTGGTTATATCTTTTTCAACTCAGTATTTCTAATGAGAAGAAGATGTCTGAACGGATTTTATGTAAGTCATAATCATTTGAAAAAATGCATTAGCAGGCGCAGGTCTCATAAGTGATTTTAAATCATCTCCATATTTTGTTTTCCTTCAGCTTCTCCTTTGTTTCTTTGCTGCTGCTCAATCTCATTTTTTCTCTCCCCCATACATAACAGCAATGGCATGTCCACCTTCATTTACACTGGCAGAAAAGGGTGTGTAATTAAATGTTCCACTTTGGCAATCAGATGTTCCAGGTGATTAATGTATCTTAGGATCTTTTGTACAGTTTCCTGCCACTACCTGGGTCCTTCCATCCCTAGTGACAATATGAAGAGGTCACAGAAATTTTGGGAGAAGGCATTAATAATGGCACCATTGCTGGCGGCATGATAATGCCTGGAGAGTGCTGACTAAAGGGGCACAAGGCTAATGATACTGTGCAAGTAACCTTTACTCAGCAAAACTCACGGTCAGTTATAAATACTAACTTAAATATCATCCCAGACAAGATAACCACTTTTCAGGCTCATCCCTGAAATTCCTTAAATCACAGAAACAGAGAATCACTTCAGCATTTAAGTATCCAGCGTATGTCCTCTAGGAAGATGTTTTGCCAGACTTTTCTATCCGGTGGCAAGCCTGGGACTGAGGACTCTGGGAGAAAAGAAGTAGAGAGGTAGAAGACAGACTAGAGCAGTTGCGTTGTGCATGGCACCAGTGGGACTGGACAAAGCAGGTTACCTGGCTCCATTTCTATATTTTCTACAGAAAAGTCCAGACACGGAGGGTATTGGGAAGGAAGGAAGGAGCTGAGCACCAGGCCAAGCACGGGTGACAGGGCTTTCGCAGAGCATCAGTGATCCGGTGAAGAAGGGACCATTCAGGATGTAGGTTTTACTATGGTTTGTATTCCAACGTTGATTTTGCCAACTAGTTCAACTGAATAAGATTGACCTACCCCAGCACATCCTTGGTCACATGTATCATCAAGATTAACAAATTTGCCCTGGCCAGGATGCCTCACCTGGGAATCCTGCACCTAGCCCAGCTCACAGGTCTCCCCATAGCAAAGAGCCATCCAGTCTTGACTGAAAAGCTTCCAGGGTGAAGAACCCACAAGCCTTTTGTAGAATTTTTCCTGCTGACTAATTAACCTCGTTGTTAATCCTGTCTGCTTTATCCATAATCAGAATTTGACCATTTTCAGCTTCCAGGTCTTGATTCATTTTTATATGCTAAATTACACAGCCTTTACAAATCTCCACATGTAGGTATTAATATATCACAATCAAGTCTCTTAACCTTTCTTTTGATAAAGTAAACAGATTAGGCTGCATACATCTATCCCTACAAGGCAGATATTCCAGATCTTGAAATCATTCTTTTCTGATCTATTTTCAATTTTCCATGGCTTCTTTGAAGTGTGAACACCAGGACTAGTCATGATATTCCAGTAGTTTTCCCACCAGCTCACACACAGCTGTACTTCTTGTGCCAGAATCCCTGGCCCAGTAATTCTGCTGCTAGCTTAGGTTTAGGAAATTCAATCTAGACTATTAAAACACTTGCTTTATATTTTCCCTGCGTAATTGGAAAGCAGTGAGAGATCAAGCAAAGGATCAAATCTGACGGGGGGGAAAAAAGTTTCCAATTCTCAAGTTAATTGTCCTGAAAAGTTTGGAGAAATTTACTACAGAGATACTCTCCCATAGAGCAACCAAGCGCTGACTGTAAGTCTGTTTATGCTTTGGACACATCTGTATGGCAGCAGCATAAAGAGTGTGGCATGCTGTTTAATATCTGTCAGGCTTCTTTTTTAACCCACTTAATAAGCATGTATGTAAATTCTATGCAATAAAAAAGTTCTAACAACTAGAACAAGGATAACCTTTTATGTGGTGGCTCCCACCCTTAATCCCAGCTTCTACATGCCAGTTCCTCCCCCCACTTTCACAGCCCCATTTCTTGACAGGTGCCAGAAGGTTTCAGAATTTTCTTGCGGCTTCACCATGGGAATTGCCATTTCACCAGGAATGAATTTGACCCGCTGAGCAATAAAGCTGAGGCAAAACACTTATGCTCTAGCCAGAATGGGGGAATTGCTTGTCTTTCCGTTGGCATGGTCTCCTCTGGCAATTTTTTTTTTTTTTTACCCAAGGAGAGCTCCATGTTCATTCAACATCCCTCTAAGTTCACCTTGAGAAAGGAGCAGGGCTTTGAAAGTGTCGTTTTCCCAGCAACAGCTGCTGCTTTTAGCATCCAACAGTCTTTAAATCCATAGAAGGCTAGTTTATATGGACAGGGAAGCATTAAATGCTAGGAAATGAGGGTCTTTAGGTAACTATTCCAGATCTGCTATATCTGCAGTTACAGCGATTGGTGGTGTAGGTGGTGTTCTTTTACTGGCTTTTAATGAGACACATTTATTACTGCCTTGCGATAAACCAAAGTAAAGTCATAAAAGTGACTTTCATTGAACATTTGTTTGAGTCCTGCCTGGGTCTTATAAAGCTTCATTTGTTCAAGACTTTAGTTTTTGTTTTACATGCCTGCCACCTTTTTGGTAACAGCTGTTATCTCCTTCGATAGCTACATAAAATAGGCTTGCCTTCCGCGATACAGCAGAAACTTCTTTCATGACTTGCGTGAGAGAGAGTTGGGAGTTGATCCTTTGTAATCTGCTAAATCACTTGAGTGACCCAACTGCTCCGTACGACTGGGCAGAACGTGAGTTTGGAAGTGCTTATGTTTATTTGTGGGAATTTCACCATACTTAAATAACTGTGCAGGTTGATAAAAGAACTGAAATTTTAGGAAGAACAGCATCTAATCCAGCCGTCTTTGTTCAAGGGAGTGACTTCAAAGAGATCCTTGGTAGACCAGGACCATCAGCCAGAGCACGGTGATAAAAATAAAGGTACTTTTTTTCAGTCGAGCAATGAATCCAAATTATTTAAGGCTTATGAATTTTCTTCGATTGTTGGACTAGTATGTGTTTCACTAAATACGAGTACCAATATTGCAGCTAAACTCTGTGGAAATATTCTCCACAGAATTTCTTAATTCTTAATTCACCTCTGTAAGTTAATACCTATTAAAACCTAAAAATGAATTAGATTTGGAATTTCCGGGATTCTAGTGTTTGTCATGCAAATTTTCAGTGCTGTTCTTTTTATGATAATATGAAATAAAGTAGTTTCTTATAGTAACATTGTAAATCATTTGCTTTCTATTACACGCAGCTGGTTTTGTTACAGTAATGATTTTGTATGGGTGCACACTGCAGCGCATATTAAAGGCAATGAGACATTCTTTTTCAGGGCTCACATGCAACTGATGTTTGTGCAAATATAACCAGATAATGACAAAACAGTAATTTATTATAATACATTAGCGAGGTTCTCTTCTCCCAAAATGCACCTTCTCATAAGCTGCTCTTCCCCCCTGCCCCCCCCAGCAAATCCCTATTTTTCGTGTTTACAGAAATGACTCCCCACCCTGGCAGATGCCGATTACGGTTTTTCAGCTCACTAGAGATCCAGAATCAAAATCTAAACCAGCTGGTGTTTTTAGGCGGGTGTCTTACTTTAGCTTACTCAAAAGAGCACAAGATGAACGGTAAGAATTAAATAAACCACAAATTATTTTGGGGACTGTCTGGTTTATATTAGAAGTAAACTTTTCACTGCTGGCTGTTGTTTCAAAACTCTTGCCTCTATTTTTGATATTCATCCTTGGGATCTAACACAAACTATGTCTTACTAGTTTAATCCATTGTTAGGCCATGTTTAAATATCTTTTATTATAGTCATGTGCTATAAAATAGTTCTCACTGGAGTTCGCTGGCTCGAAGCCAAAGGGTAATACTGCTTCAAGTGGCACAGCGCAGTATTAAAAGAATTTTTTTCCTTTGGTGTTGGTACTTACCAATTTCACACCTTGAAAAGAGCCTAACTACATCAAAATGTGATGTATCTACTTCGAGTGCAGGGACTAGAAAAATATTACAGCGCAAAAGAGAGCAAAGAAAACATTTCAACTGTATCAACTGTCTATTCATTTTTGAGTGCGATTAGCAATTTCTGTAATTCCTTGCTGTAGAGCCTATGAATTACATACAAATATTTTTCAAGCTTTTCATTTCAAAAGTAATTTTGTTTTTAACTTGCTGCAGCAGGACCACTTACAGGATTACAATGACCACAATTTAGCTCGTAATTAACATTAAATTAGGTCATTTGTGTTTAGAAAGATTTTTTTCCTCCACTGAAATGATAGTTGAATGAAGTTCAACTGTCACGTTCAGCTTGTGACAGCTTTTTTTTCCTCATGCATAGCCACAACCACACAAACGCTGCCAATAAAGTGAATAAAGAATGATAATGGTGCTTCATAATGTGGACTTTCAATCCTGGAAGCATTTTGGCAGGAGCAGATTCCTTCCTTCATACATTTCAAAATATTTCCAGGTAGGGACCAAATTCCATTGGGATGATCGGATATTAGGACAAAAACATTGCTACCATTACTTCACCACTGCGGTTTGTACTGGCACCTTCATTCTGGGGTATTATGACATTCAGTTCTGTTGTTTCTATTATTCATGATGAAAACATGCCCAGAAAGGAAGGAAAGAGACTGTTAGGAGCAGTTAACCTCTGCAACTTCCAAGGAGAGCGCTAACATTCAATATATGCCAAATGCAGGCCCATTAGGTTGAATAATGAGTAAGTATATCTGAGACTTTGTACAAGACAAGATGAAAACAGATTGGGCAGGCTATTGTACCACACTTTATTACCTAGTGAAATGTAATTTGATCCATTTGCAGGAGGAAGAACCAGAGATGCTTGTTTCAGAATTCAATTGTTCCAGAAAGATGTAAGTACCCTAGTGTTGTTATTTTTATATTGATTTTTATGAAACACGTGTAGCTACATTTTTACAAGGCAGTAGGTTCTCTTAACGATGGCAGCAAGGCAGGCGGTGCAAATGTTAGGGGGCTGAGTACATTCTTCTGTCAAGTGACAGAGGGCAAGAATATATAGTTTAACTTCAGCCTTGTAGAACTAAAACCAGAACCAGACATCCAACGCCAAGCCAAGTTGCAGTCGGTTTGGTTCCTGGAGAGGTGACTCTCTGCTGTCACTTCATTCTCCCAGTCCCAGGGTGGGGATGTTTGATAAAGCGCATCCATAGACAAAATCTTGGGCTAAATTCACCACACAGCACCATAGTGGAGGAATTTCAGGCTTGTATCTGAACCTGACTGTTGATTTCAAGGTGTGGTATTCTCTGCTGTGATTTAAATTTGTGTTCTAGAGATTTTGACGTATTTGTTTTATTTTTGAGAGTGAGAATAATTTGGAATTTTGATCCTGCATGCTTGAATTTGCAATAAGCATGTTAGCAAAAGATTATGCTTGTATCTTTAAAAGGGAAACACAGAATTTCATTAGCATAACTTATACTTCCCCATCCCCTCACCCCCACCCCCCTGCCCTTGAGTTGAAATAAACAAGAAAAAAAGGGACAAGGAGATATTGTCAGAGAAAGAAAAAAAAGAGAAATGGCCCTGAACTTGGTTGTTATATGAATCACAGTAGAAACACTGCTGAGGCCAGGCATGGTTGTATTTGGGAAAGGAGCCATTAAGCCAATGTCAAATGAGACACATATATTTGGATACAAAACTCAGCTTGCTGCATATACCTTCAGGAGAGAAGAAAAAAAAAAAAGCATCACATTCTATTATCACCAGCTTGGAAATATTTGACATGAAAAAATAGTCTATAAATAAATTAACCTGGAGAAGTCAGAGAGTAACTCGGGCATTTTAGACCATTGCTTCTTAGAGCAAGTGTACTGGAGATACGGTCGTGGCTACTGGTGCCTTTCTTATGCGTTTCTCTTTCAGCTTCAGAAGACACTCTTCTTTTCAGGAAGCCCCTACTGACCATGTGGAAAGTTTCACCAGCATCAAAGATCCTGAGGCTGACTCATTTGCTTCTCAGTCCTGTTTTATTTTTCTCTTTTTTTTCCAACACGGTTGGCTTTTTTATTTCTGTACGGACTCTACAATAACTTCTGAAATGTCTAAAATCATAGGAACTGACACACCGCTTTTTGAATTTTATTCCTTTTTTGTCAGTATGGTATGTGTACCATCTCTTACAGCAACTCTTTCACTCAGCATCTTCCTCCTCATCTTGCAAACGGCAACTCCTTCCTTCTAGTAGCCTTGAGCCCTTCTTGCTAATTCTGATTTTGTGTAGTCCTGGCTTGTGCCCAGAAGAAAAATCCCCATGTTAATTTCTTCGTCTGTACTTTGACACAGCTCTGTCTTGTACTCCTTCAATCACCTTCCCCATTCCTTCTCCTGACTGGGGAAGACCTCCTGCTTGCATCCAGCTCACTTCTTCACCTGTGTGTCTAGAAGCAGACTTTGCCTCCCTCTGGTCCCAGTTACTCCAACAGCCTGGGCATGAAAGCCACACACCTCCTGTATCTCTGCTTACCTCAGCGTGTACTGCTTTTTAGTGCGGGCAGAAGAGCAATCATATTTTGCAGGACATCTGAAGTGATACTGCAGTTTCCACAGGGAGTCACTGGAAAGATCGTCTGTCCCTGCAGTCCAGTCTCCGAGCAGCAGTCTGGTGGCTGCAGCTGAAGGTTACCATCCCTTCCTTCCCAGTTGTAGCCCTCAGAGGTCACTGATATAATTTTAGTACTCGAAATGGCACCTTACATGAAGTGTTACAAGAACCGGCAATCCTGGACGTGACAGGGAGGGACCTCAGCTGCAAAATTCAGGTTGTGATGCAGAGCCACAGACTGGAACAGGAGTGCCCAGAGTAGGGCTTTGGCTCACAACCATTCCCAATGCAGAGCTTCTAGATGAAAAAAGAAACTTTTAAGTTCTTTGAAATATGTCTGAAAGCAAGAAGATATTCCAATAGTTTAACCATAGAATCATAGAATCATTTAGGTTGGAAAAGACTTTTAAGATCAAGTCCAACCATTAACCTAGCACTGCCAAGTCCACCACAGGTTTAAAAATCCCAAATGCAAAGCTATTGTAGTTCATTATACCTCATCACTTCCTCACTTTCATGTTTTTCAGACTGCTTTTAAACTCAGAAGCATCTGAAATCCATCAATTCTATTTTTTTAATAATCATTTAAACACTACTGTAAATGTCATTAAAATATCCATACGCTGGAAATCTCAAGAAACATAGCTATATAATATGTTTAAAGATTTACCATGGTGGAATAGAGGCAGAATAGCCTGAAAACCATATTTTAGAAGCCTGTAGTTATAATGAAGAGCCTTACCTGCGGTACAGTAGCATTGCAGTCTTTATCCATTTTGCACAAGTATGCTGGCTAAATATGTAAATTAAAGAAATGCTGGCTTGACCCAGCAAATCTATCCTAATTTTTGTAACTTTCTACTTAGAAGAAGATAGCCGCAGTCCTTACACTAGAGTTGTTTTACTTGCCCTGTCCCCAGAAGCTGAGTGTTCTTGTGAACTGACCTTTACAGAGTGTTTCTGTGTATGGACTCCATCATAGCGACTGAAGTCAGTCGTAAAAACACTATTAACCTAAGAGGGATCACGATTAGATCTAAGTCAGCTAACTTCTGTTGTCTGAGGAGAAAAAAAAAAAGGGTCTCTGAGGGTGTCTTTTCCACCATATTCCCTGAGTGGCAGTACTTCAGAGAGAACAGAAAGGTGATATTATGCCCTAGAGCGAGATGTGGGGACGCTTGCTCAAGCTAAACTAATCCTTTGCTCACACAATTGTCTCAGTTTGTTCTGTCCTGAGGGAGAAAGAATTCAAAGAAATAATCACAGGATCTTTTTTCGATACTCTATCTTTTACAGTGATACCAACACAACTTTTAGGGCAAGTGATGAAGAACAAATAAAGGCAATTATTTACAGTTTCCGTAGTGTTTGATCCTGCTGTGGCTGGTAAGGCTCCCTGGGGCCAAAGGAGCCTTCCCTGGGGAGTGATGATATCTGGTGGCCCTCTGGACAGAGCACCACAGAAGGCACTTGGGAAGAGGGGTCATACCTGTGGCATAGCATCTGAGTTTTATCTGAACAGCAGATAGCTTTACAACTCACCTGCAGCAGTCATTGCTGAGGGTCAGACAAGCTCATAGTTTATAATTAAAAAACCCCCACCCTGCCCAAGCCAGCACACATCTGATAGACATATGGACGGGAGGGTGATCTGGAAGTTAGCTCTTCACAGCACGAGGATAAAAATAACTTCCAGATGAAATCACAGGTGTTCATCAAATTCTTTTTAAAACCACCCCAAATTCTAAAAAAAAAATAAAAATCAAAATCAAACACCCAAGAAAAACCCCAAACCAAAAAACAAAGAGAAATTCTTAGGCCTGTCAAAATAAGGAAAAATATCTCATGGTGTCATGACAGTAGAGCACAGAAAGGAAAGGAACTGTGAAGTCAGCAAGAGTAATGGGTTGATTAACGATTATCCCAGCTATCTGGAGTAGAGAGCTTCACTCTTTACTGAAGCTGTGCTGGAGATTAATTGAATGACAACAGGGCTTAAACTGACACATCTTCCGAGACAGCATTAAGGGCTGGGTAAAACACTGCCCTCCAGGCTCTGCTGGGAAACTCTCATTTGGTGACTGTTCCGATTATGGATAGATTTTCCCGCCACCGCAAACTCTGCCTGATTATACTGGTAGTAGCCCCTCTGTGGATTTTGTTTTACTGGTAGAGGATGTCAAGGTGCCTTAGCACAGAAGGGTTCCCAGGCTGGGGCAAATTGGACTGAGGTAGCCATTTGGTTAGGTGTTACACTGGGAGGAAACCTCCCAGTCAACCTGGGAGGAAGGCGTGGGACAGATGAGTTGGGTTTGCTGTTTTAGCTGTTATGGCACAATTAACATGGCAGAGGTTGAAGTTTAGATGACTCATGTTCCACATTCACGTGTGGGGGGTGTAAATGTCTTGAGCAAATCTCAAGATGTCCAGCCTAGCAGTAGGTTTTGCTCTGCCTTCTCTGATGAGCAGAACAAGGCAGCCTGAGGGCAATGATACCTTTCCCTGTGCCCTCTTCCTCCTTCTGGTTTGATCCAACAATTTTCCTCATACAATTGCCTCACCTAAATTTTATTTCTGAGGAGCTGCTGGTAGTTTTTGAGGTGATAAACCAATGGCAGTCTAGTGATACGAGAGCAGATGGCGATGTGACCAGGTTATGGTTACCATCAATCACTTTCCCAACCACTGTTAACAGAGTAAAGCAGAGGGCTATGAAGATGATCAGGGGACTGGAGCATCTCTCTTATGAGGAAAGGCTGACAGACCTGAGTCTGTTTAGCCTGGAGAAGAGAAGACCGAGAGGGGATCTCATTGATGCTTATCGATATCTAAATGGTGGGTGTCAAGAGGATGGGGCCAGACTCTGTTCAGTGGCGCCCAACGACAGGACAAGGGGCAACAGGTACAAACTGGAACACAGGAAATTCCGTCTCAATATGAGGAAAAACTTCCTTACTTTGAGGGTGACAGAGCACTGGAACAGGCTGCCCAGGGAGGTTTTGGAATCTCCTTCTCTGGAGGTATTCAAAACCCACCTGGATGCGTTCCTGCCCAACCTGCTTTAGGTGAACCTGCTCTGGCAGGGGGGTTGGACTAGATGATCGCCGAAGGTCTCTCCCAGCTATTCTGTGATTCTGTGTTTCTGTGATAACCGTATGAACTGGTTTACAGTTCACTGTCCTGTCAGTGCGCTCGTCCCTCCACAAATGGCAGAGCTTCTGCTCGCTGACCCTTGCTGCAGATCTTTGCAGTAGATCAAAAAGATTAATGGCGCGAGTTGGTAGTTTCAAGACCCAGCTCTCCAAATAAAAGATATTTTTTAATTACTGTCCAACCCTATTAGGCGTAGGGTTGGATAACATGTGTTTCCTTTTAGAGATGAACTGCCCCAATGGCAGTCGCAGAGCACTTTTGCATAACTCTTTCCCCCTCCCCCTTGCCCTATCTTTGTGCTGATGTGTTAATGTGCAGACATCGTGCTAATGGCTTGGATATGCCTAATCTTAAAAAGTAATTTTGAGCCAGTCTTTTCTTGAGTGTTGGGTTGGGTCTGTGTTACATCTCGGAGGGGGGCTGTTTCCCATGAGCAGGCGCTGCCAAGTGGCTTTGGGATCTTAACTCCTTACTGCCAGGTCTGATTTCCATTCAAAGATAAATCTCTTTTTGCCCCACCAAATACCATCCCTGTTTTGACCCAAAGGTTTGCTCTCTCTTCTGGTTAGATTCTCATCAGCTTTATCCATATTGTTGTCTGTTGATGAGGTTTAACCACTCAAGAGATGTTAGCAGAAAGGGTTCTCAAGCATCTGCGGGAGGTGCATTGTCGAGTTTTGTCATTTGTCCGAATCTGGTTTAGGGCAATTTCCAGTGTTACCAGAGGTCACAGTGTTAGGACAGTGAAATCCATTTCTTTCCCAATGTGTTTTTTCTTGGATTCAAGCAATAGTTTTCACGTGGATAGAAGCATTTGAAGAGGTGTCCACACCAAGCAAAGCGGATCACAGTATTTTGCTCACCAGTTTTAGCCCCCGATTAAACTGGGATGAGTCCTGCAGCCTTCACCTGTGTGGGTAATTCAGAGCCCTACGAGTAGACTTAGATTACCTGACTAATTACAGATTTTTCAGATGTGAGATGGTTAAGGATCAGGCCCATCATTTTCAGTACAGCTGGAGCAGGGGTGACCCACTTGAGTGGGTTTTGCAGGGTGAAATCTTCATTTGTACTTCTGAAATGATCTAGTTTTCTGTTACTTTCTTTGCTGTCTGCCCTTGCTGCTGGTTAAGCCAAAATGTTCCACCATTCAAATACCTGGCAACAACTATTTAATTTGACAATTTGTAGATGGTATTCCTGTATTACCCTTTAGGACCTTAATAATAGGTTTTTCTTTAGTGAAGCATTAAAACATTAAAGGCCATAAATTCCACAGTCACCTGTATCCATTTATTGCTAATTTATTATGGAACATATCATAAAACTTTACTTGACATATAGGCCTCTTCATAACTATAAATCTTTTTTCAACTGTTTAGATAACTTATGCTTAAGTTCAAGGAAAGACCTCTACGAACAAATATTTAAAGCATCTATTTATTATGCAATAGTAATATGTACAAACTACATGGCAAATACTGAGAGATGTTACTCTATTCAGATTACTTATCACTTCAAACTTTTGAGGAGTACATCTACTATAAAAATAAAATAAAAACTATGTGTCAAGTATCTGCTTTATTAAAAGGTTTAAGAGGTATAACTGAATAAAGCTGTTATTACGGTTAACATCAAACATATAAATGTTTCTCTTCAGATTATGTTTGTCATTTATAACCTGGAATCAGTGAAAGGATTGTAAGTGTGCTTCATACAGGAGAACTCACCAGAGCGAAAACAAAATTTTTCAGACTTTGTAATTCCAGATCAAAATAGAGTCTATAATCTCATTGCTGCTACAGAGTTTGGTCTTACACTCATGAAGTCAATTTTAAAATTCCTATGATGTAGATCAGATATATATACAGAAATAATTTGGGCATTTTATTTACTTTATCTCAAAAGAATTGTTTGGGGTTTGATACTGTTCATATCTGTTGCTTTTAAATTACCCGCTGTTGTTTTGTATGGGAAAAAGTGGCCTTTTTCTCTCTCACAGTGTATAAATTCAAAAGTTTCTAGGATATATCAAACCAGCCTTCTACAGAATACTACTTTTTTTCTCTTTAATATTTTTGCCCTGGCTGAAGTATTAGCATATGTAGTTGCCAGTAATAAATATGTATTGTTAGCATATGTAGTAAACCAATTGGCTTTAGCAGTAATGCATGTGCATATGCCCAGCCATCCTCTTTAGCAAGAATTTGGTTTGTAAAAAAAGAAATTGTTTGAATGTCTCATTAAAAGACTATTTTGTTACTTCTTTTCCTGCAAATCAGTTTGCTTGCACAGGGAAGGCAATTTTCATTTTTGAAACAAATTTCCCTCTCATTGCTGTCTCCATCAGTTCAGCTTCATATGTGTTTGCATATGCTCTGTGGCCTCAGGATTTTCTTACAAATTGTTAAACTGTATTACTAAAGCCATGGTGGAAGGCCGGAAGAGTAAAGTAAGCACAACTGTCACTTTGGTATATTAAGGTTAGAAAAAACGGATGAAGATCTACAGATCCACATGAAATGCTACTCTTTAAATTGACCTCAGTCATAGTAAAATAATTAAGATCGTACAGAATTTTTTGTACTTGAAAAAACCAAAACCCATCTTACCCTAATGCAATCACAACATCATTAGCATCCAAACAAAAGCGAAGCAACTGATCCTTCCAAGACGTACTCAAGTTATTCACCAGTTTCCTATTGATGTCATCACTGGTTTGTTAATGAAGGCTTGAGCCTTGGGGTAGGACAGGGAGGATTCACCCTATGAACTGGTATATCCACCCAGCAGCCATGCAGGAAAGAGGGTTGGTTGTCCGTTGATGCTTTGGCCCCGTCTCTAGCTCCCAATCTCATTTACTTATTTCAGCTTTTCAAAACATCTCTCTGTTTCCCCCTTCCTGATTGTCTCCCTGCTTTCTGAAGCTTTGTCTCTTTTCCTTACCCTTTTTACCCCAACGTTCTTCCACTGCCCCCCAATGTCCTTCCACTCTCCCCATGTGCCCCTACTCCATATACAACCCGTGGAGGGAGCTCTGACAGCCAGATTCCTGCTGTGTATTTTGGCCAGTATTGCATCAAAAGTGGCAGGAACCGTTTTTGATGGGACTGTTTGTGCCCCAGACTCTTTTTCTGGGGTTTATGTGTTCATAAGAGTACTTATGGTCTGGGACTCATTGAGAAAAGTAATGAACTGATATATAAACCTGGTCAAGGGAAGAATGCTAGCAATTTGTAAGCTTAAACAAACCAATTATCTTTTGATTACGTTATCTATAGGAGACATCATTTAAATATTACTTATGGACTCTATGTGTCTTTGTAACAGGCTCCCAGCATCTCACTAAATTCTGCACTACCACAGTAAATAATTTCTTATGTTACTTCCCAAAAGTTGACCCCGATGTGTTGTTTAATTACGTATATTGCTGATATCTGACAAAATAAGCAACTTTCCCAGTTATTTATGGTCTTAGATTTCACTAAACTACATAATACAACGTCTCTTTAAATGTTGTCAGGTGCTGTGAAAATTATCAGCCTCAAGCAGCGAAGCCTGGGGAACAAGACAAAGTTTAAAGCGATGCCATGAGTTTCAGTTACTGATATAATCTTACCAAAATAAGAGAATTACCTCTAATAAATATATTCCAGGACAGTCTGTGATGAGACTCAACAAGCCAATTAAGCGTTGTATTCAAATGCTTTGTTTTTCTCCGCAGAGAAACTCCTGGGCCAGGCTCCCTTCTGGCACAAGTCTGCTTAAGTCAACAAATGGACTTACACCCGAGATGAATTTGCCATGCTATGTTTTTCTAAATAGATTAGGGGTCATTTGGAAAGCTGTAAATAAACCTTTCAAATTCTTTAAGGCAAAAAGAAACAAATCTCCGAGAGGAAGAGAAAGGGAAAGAAAAAAAAAAAAAAAAAAGGGAGATTTATTCTGCTTTCCCAGAACTGCAAGTTTCCAGGTGTTCACCTTTGATCTGGCTACAGGCAATGATTTTCTGAAGTGGTTTCTGATGGTGCCTGACATCATTTATGGCACTCTTGAACAATCTTGTAATGTGCTAAACTACACAAAATTAAGTGAGTTAGTGGCTAGCTAAGAGCAGCAAAAGGGCCATAGGTATCACAAGCACTTTGCTACTTGCAACAGCATGTGTAGCTTTGAAGCAGAGTTATTTCTTTGATTGGATAATGAGAATAAAATAATGACTGTTCTTAATTATTAATAGTACAGTAGGGTGAGAGGCCCTTGGAGTCTCACTGTGCTTGGTGCTGTACAAACACAGAGTTAAAAAAAAAGTATTTCCTAATAACTTACAGCCCAGCTGAAGGCAAAACTGAGCAGTGGAGGCAGCAAACCATAGGAAGGAAAAGGACAAGCAGCGTGAACCTCCATTGAGCCTTCACAGATGTGCGCACGGTTGGACTATGCTACTTGTGTTTGAGCAAGTTTATTTATGTATCTTATTTGTAGCTTGTAATTAAAAGATAGAAGGCTCCTTCCCATGAGCTAAAGGCTCAGCAGAACTGGACTTAGCTGATAGATGCTTTTAAACTGAAAGAGGGTAGATGTAGATTAGATATTAGGAAGAAATACTTTACTGTGAGGGTGGTGAGGCACATAACAGGTTGTCCAGAGAAGCTGTGGCTGCCCCATCCCTGGAAGTGTTCAAGGCCAGGCTGGATGGGGCTTTGAGCAACCAGGTCTAGTGGAAGGTGTCCCTGCCCATGGCAGGAGGGTTGGATCTAGATGAGCTTTAAGGTCCCTTCCAACCTAAACCATTCTGTGATTCTATGCTGCACGGCTGAGCCAGTGGAAACTTTGCTATTTATTTGCACAGGTGAAAGCACAAATGATGTTGAGTTTCAGGCAAGGAGAACAGAAGTTTCCTCTGCAGTACTCACAAGCGGCATCAAATTCAAAATGGCTCAAGAGTCAGAATTGGCCCAGTCAGTCACCTATGGCAAATCAACCGCATTCATTGAGCTTCACTTCTTTCCACGTGAGCTACAGTTCATTAGCTTTTTCTCAAACCCCTGTCAGAGAATGAATTTTCTGTTGTGCCCAAGGAGGGATACTGCCGGCAGTCGTTTGCATCTCAAGATTGCATTAATTATTTTAGCTCTGCTGGGCTCAACTTAGTGAGTTCTTCAGAGAAGGCAACCAAACACCTCACTGGTGGTGTGTGGTGGAAGCAGAAGGCAGATCTGATACGGAAAGCTGGAGGATATGAGCTAGAACTTGTTAGCTGGAATTTCCTTAGAGCTAATGGCTTCTTGTGCAGATTTGTTGTTGTCCAGGAAAAGGGTGATCAAGAAATGTGATTATCTCTTTATCTCCCAGTGTGGTCACCAACACACGGGAGGTGTTTCTTATGAATGCTTCTGTGAGACGCAGAAATCTCTGCCGTGCTTCAGTACCCAGCATGGAAATGAGAGTGAAATGCTGCAGTTTTGTCTTTTACAAGATATTTAATCTATAAATAACTAATTAGGAGCCTTGCAGAATTTGTCATTACCAACGTTGATTCTAAAGGTTGAATTTGTTAATGACATTTTAAATTCTTATTTTATACTAACAAAGGCTGTGAATGCTTAGCCAAATTAATAGAATTTGCATTGTCAATGAAATCTCTTCTCCCGCTGAAAAAAAATCTAAGAGGAGAAATATATCTTTGAGATTCTAACGTGATTTTGGTAAGTCTTTTCCAAGTGCTTATTCTGCAAATCACTAGATTAATACCATTTAGAAAGATCAGGCAAATGAAGCTGCAATTAAGAGAATTAGTTAAATCCATTATAGGCTGCTGGCCTTACTCTCCAACTCAGGAAGGATTAAGCACCACACCCAAAGTCTGTTTGATCCTATCTTCAGGGCACTATTTATTAATTACACTTAATTATTCATGGCAAACCCCAAAATGAAGCAGTTGAACATTAATCCAGCTGTTACCTTTCCCTCAATTCAGGGGCTTCTTTGGGACGCTTTTTGCATCTCCTTGGCGTTTCCACCTTTAGTTTGACAGAGCATTTGCCCAAGAGTCCCTTGCTGCAGGAGCAGGCTTATTTCTGTAAGATGACAGGTCACTCTTCGTCACTCCTCAGCGCTAAATCCAGAAAGCAACTCAGGGCCAATGTCAAGCATTGTAGGAACAGAATCTTTATGCTGACTAAAGGGCTCTGTGACCTGGGCCACTCCTGGTTATTTGTGGAGACGCGGCATCCTAACGAGAGGATTCACAGCAGCCAAGCTAAAGGAGCTGTTCGGAAACGCAACTGATAGGAAAGTCCGTTCCCTGGGATTTATTTCTAACCCAAATTTGTATTTCAAACAGCAAGTCTTCCCCTACTCTCTCTCTCCTGCTGTCTAATGGCTGGCATATTTAGCTGGAACGTGCATAGCCCATGATGGAAACCCTCTATCTTGTTTGTAGCCGGACTGTAAAACCACTGACACCTCCAAGAAGTAAATCTGGAGTGCCCCAAAGGTGATCCATCTCTCCTCTCCTTTTCCTCTGCAAGGCTTGCGTTACTCAGGGTCAAAGCAAAGCACGGGCTGGGTGACTGCAGGCAGCCTGGCCCTTCAGGAGACAGAACACCCCGTTGCAACCCTCGGTTAGTTACCAATAATAGATTTACTAGAGTTATAGAGGAGCTATAGTTAGACTCTATAACTAGAGTTCTATAGATTATATGGTACTATTGATGTGGTGTTATGGCTCAGACGCCATAACCTTTAAGGATAAGGAGGTAATTTAATAATTTTAACCAGCCAGGTTTTGTAGCTTGTCAAAAACAAGGGCAGTTTTGTGGTTGCTTTTTTTGCAGTAAGGGTCCTTGTGTGTGAAAAACTGAACTGATATGTGTAAACAAACAAACAAAAAATAATCAGCAAACAATGACTTCACGTTTCAGTTGTCCTGGTCTGAGGGCAAAACGATAAAGGAAAACGCTACACACTTATCTGCTTCCTATTTCCACTACATGATCAAAGCTTTTAACTTCAGTTTTTTTGATTCTTAATGATTTTCAAGCTCTTTCTTTACCATGGAATACCAACAGACAAGCGGTAGAAAGTGTCTGAGATGCAGGTCCTTCCCATGCTGTTGAACACCAAATCTCCCCTTTGAAATCAAGCTCTTCTGCAATCAGATTTAAAGCTGATTTAAAAACAAGAATTATAATGTTCCCCCACCTAAAACCATGATAATCTCCGTACCTGGCTCTGGATTTGCTGATGTACCATGGCTTTTAAGTATTTACCTTCTAGATACGAAGCTGCTTAGGACTGCATAATGCCTTATTATTATTACCAGTCCCTCAAGTCATAATGAACTCTGGATTATAGCATATGCTATATTTAAGTTTCCAGGACCAACAATTATTATATGTTCTTTGTTCTGAAATTTAAAAGAGAAAAAAAAGTCACATAATTAGTTTTTTCTGTTCACTACACAAGAAGAACTGATTGGCAAACTCATCACTGCAAATGCTTGGGAAAGCCCTAAAACTCTTTTTTTTTTTTTTTCCTCTTTTCTTGATGGTGGGAAGATATTTCACAATTTCATTATTTTTATTTACTAATCCAGAGAACTGGCACAAGCTACAACCGTTAAATGATGCGATCATGAATTTTAGAATGAGGATGAGTTATTACTTAAAAGAAAAACAACAAACACAAAAGAGGACTAATACCCACCTAGGTTTCCTACAACATAAACTATTCTTTTTTTCTGCTTGGAAATGTTATTAGAATAGAAAGACTTTGGTCATTTGTCTGGGATTCTGGATCAGTGGTGCGTGGTTGGACAAAATATGCCTGCCTGATAAAGAACTGCCTAAGCAGGAGCTTGACTGCTTTGGTTTTACCTCCAGAGCTCACAAAGTTTCTGAGGTTGGCTCCTATAAGAATGAAGCTGATTTATGACAGAGGTTGGTTTGTTCCTTCCTTAGTGCACACAGACTCCTGCTCTGAGTCCTTCTGTCTTGCCTAAGAAGTCACGCTGACTCAACTAGGCCAAGAGTGGAAAGCAACCTATCTTATATGCTTAAATTGGCATTACTTTGCCAGGCCAGAGATGCTGAAATTACCTTTCCCACAGAGTTTTGATTCATTCTTGATAGGAATTTGCTCGCAGACTTTTTCTTTATGGTCTCATAGCACCTGTGTACCAAGCCTGGTCAGGTCCCAAAGCTTTAACGATGTGAATGGCTTACTCTAGTTTTGCCATTATGGGCACCTAGAAAAATATGTCTGATAATAGCTAAAACAGGGTATTTTTTTTCTTATGAGCTGTTTCATAAGAAACAAATTCAAATTATACCTTTGTATGCCCCTGTGCAATGCCAGTGATATGAAAGACTTCTGAGCTGATGAAACAGATTTTGGAACCAGCTAATGTATTTAGTAACAATTTTTAATTAGATTTCAAAATGAGAAGGGTTTCCTTTAGTCAAATAGCATCTCTTGGATGTATTGCCCGTGTCTCGCTGCCATTGCTTTTGCTAAGCTCCCTTTTGCTGCTTCCCTATTTCTTAAGCTGCATCCTGCTGGGGACTCAATCTTTCTTAGTACATCTTTCCTCAGTAATGAAGTAGGTTTATGTAAGAATACGAGGCTTTTGGCCAATCTGTTCAATTAATATTTGGGTGGGTGGAGGTTGTTGGTATTTATTTTAAAGCAGTCAACAAGCTTCCTATTAAGTTTCTGTAGCACAACTTATTTTGTTGGCAGGCACTTGTTCACCAGTCCTTTGTTTTTCAGGAGCTCTGCATTGGGCACATATTGTGAAGGCTGGCAAATATAAATGGGTATAAGACATTTGGTTTCAAAGTTGCAGTTCTAGCATAAATAAAATACATGGAGGAAGGAAGGAAGGAGCTAAGAATGTGTACTATATGAAGTAAAAGGCATGATTTTTCTCTTGAAAACAAGAAATGGGAATATGCTCATGTATATATCTTGTGAGGGCATGTATCTTGCCAGTGTAACTTCTAGTAGGGTTTAAATCAACCCAACAGCAGCTGAAATAAATGAAGACCTTTTATGTCAAATGCAGTGGAATATCAGAGTGTTGTGGTTTGGGCCAGATTGGCCCAACAAGGTGGAATGACAGATACTCTCTCCTGCCCAGCTCCTAAGGGAGGCAGGAGGGAGAGAAAAAGAGAGACTTAAGAGCGTAGAAGGAACTAAACTACTTTAATTAAATATTAATAATAAAATAATGAAAAGGGAAGGGAAGGGAAATATATACAAAACCGTATCAAGCTTCCAGGATGACAGTCATATCACCAGCAGGCACTGGGAAAGTCCCAGACTGGACTGGATGTCCCCAGTGATGGACAGGAACTGGATTCCAGGTCTGGATTTAGGATTGGGATCAAGGACAGACAGACGGAGTCCTCCTCAGACGCTGGCCATTGAAGAAAGAGAGCTGACCCTTTGATCCCTCAACTTTTACACTGAGCACGATGCAGATGGGATGGAACACTTTGTTGGTCAGTTTTGGGTCACCTGTCCTGTCCTCAGGTGTCACTCTTCCCACCCTCCAACGGGGCAAATACCAAAGCTGGCTGCCCCCGGGTGTTACAGCAATTAAGTATAAGCAGGAGGTTCTCGGCATCCCATCCCTTGGCATCAGCTATAAACTTGGGTCTTACCACTCTGAGAACCAACAGTTTCTGCACAACATGATGTTGATCTCAGCAGCTAGAGGAGGCCTAGCTAAAAAGTAAAGTTACTGAACAAAATTGGTCCTGTTTTACCTCAAACCAGGACACAGGGGAACATGCAATGAATTGAAATCCTGATCCCTGTCCTCTTCTCCCCTCACTCATTACAGAGAGTAACCATCGACTCGTGGGTGTGGGCAGCGCAAAGCACAGTCCATGACATTTTCCGCTCTCACCTCTAGAGCTGGGATCCTGCTGCTCTGGTGACGTCAAGCACAAGTAAGTACCTTTTTCCGTCNTGTCCTCAGGTGTCACTCTTCCCACCCTCCAACGGGGCAAATACCAAAGCTGGCTGCCCCCGGGTGTTACAGCAATTAAGTATAAGCAGGAGGTTCTCGGCATCCCATCCCTTGGCATCAGCTATAAACTTGGGTCTTACCACTCTGAGAACCAACAGTTTCTGCACAACATGATGTTGATCTCAGCAGCTAGAGGAGGCCTAGCTAAAAAGTAAAGTTACTGAACAAAATTGGTCCTGTTTTACCTCAAACCAGGACACAGGGGAACATGCAATGAATTGAAATCCTGATCCCTGTCCTCTTCTCCCCTCACTCATTACAGAGAGTAACCATCGACTCGTGGGTGTGGGCAGCGCAAAGCACAGTCCATGACATTTTCCGCTCTCACCTCTAGAGCTGGGATCCTGCTGCTCTGGTGACGTCAAGCACAAGTAAGTACCTTTTTCCGTCTTGCTTAAGCAGGTTCAGAGCAGGGAGTGGCACACAGACACCAGTCCGGTCTGTGGAAAGCAATTCCCTGGCGCTGGCAGGTGCTAAAGAGAGGACGGATGGGGTGAAAGGGATTGGGTTGGTGGGGGGAAAGGGGGGAGCAGAGCGAGGATGCTCGAGCTTGACTGCTGTGCCCAAGGAAGAACGGCAGCATCGCGCCGTCTGCTAGCGCTGTGTGGGTGTTCGCATAACCGCGCTCCGTCGTCAGCGCCGAACCACACACCTACACCAAGGGCTGTGTGATAGAACAGATTATGTGGGGGTGGATTAGAGGATTGAGTGTATGGAGAATTCAGAGCCAGATTTTTTATTTTTTTTTTTTTTTAAGGTTTGCTTTATGTTACAGCTAATCGTTGCCCAAAAAACCATAATGGAACCACAAAGAAAACTCAGCCTGAAATCACCTCATCTAGGTTTGCTGGATTTCAGCTGTTGAAAGCCAGGATCTGGGATGTAATTGTGTAACATTACATGACACGTCAGGTGTCCTAAATCCCCCTGAATTATAGGCACATACTTCAGGAGGTGCCTCAGGTGCCCTGGGAAAAAAAAAAGAAAAAAAAAAAAAGATAAGTACATCTAGAGAGCAGTTCAGCTCTCATTAACGAGGTGGTGGGAAAAGGCACAGCAGCCAAGTGCCTGAAAATGGGAGGAACCTGGCCCTGAGGTGTTTCAAGGCAACAGAAGGTGTGAACCAAGTAATTCATCCGCACCAGAAATGTGAGCCTTTGTCAGGGCTCGCACTTAGAATTTGTGTCCATGAGAGCTTGTCCATTTTTTCCAGTAATATCAGTTTTCCTCTTAAAATACATTACCTCTCCCTACAAATCTTACCTCCCTCGCTCCTTCAAGCCCTCAAACAGGTGAGTAATCCTATTGACTTCCAAGCTCTTGACTTGGAAATACACAGGAGCTTTGTCTGGTCGGGGTCCAAATGTCCTTCTAACCTGCAAGCAATTCTGGAAAAAAAAAAGTGCTGGCTAAATAGGAAAAATTACAGTGCTAAAATATATTTAAATCCTCCCCTCTCCAAACCTCAGCTGGCAAATACAGCAAGGCAAATGGTCTATTCTGAACCAACAACTGTTTAGTCCCCCCAGTTTATAGGCCCCATCATATGCCAGTTCTGAAGAAGGTGGTCAATCCCTTGTTTGCCGTAGAGCAAAGCTGAGCTCCAGTGCTGACAATGCTCTGAAAATCAGGCAGCTCTGCAGAATAAAACAGTACATTTTTATATGCAGCTGTGGTTTAGCTGGATTATGGCAGGTCATACTTGTCGTATCTGTCTGATATTGTCTTGTTCTAATAAGCCCTATCTACAAAGTAATGGATTCTGTGACCCCTACACAGGTAATTACTTTTTAATTTTAGCTTTCAAGGATTTGTATCCAGACTTCTTGGGCAGACGCGGAGTTTGGCCTGTCTATTCCTTGGAGGAACATGCTTTGTCCCAGACAGGTATATTCAGGGCCCCTAATTTTTCCTCTGGGACTCTGTCATGGAAGCCTTCATTTCACTGTGGCAGGTTAAATCACTTTAGATTCTTCTCAATAGACAAGTACATACACTATCTCTGTTTCATAGACAGCAAAGCGCTTTTATTAACAAAGAAATAGCCTTTGGGAATCCAAAGACCTTGACCTGTTATAGTACAAGCTCATTTTTTTATCATTTCATATTTTTCCTTTCCTGCTTTCATTGCGTGTTCTACACCCTGCCTAAGTAACCTTCCCTATCTCAAAGTTGCTCTTCACAAAAGTAGGAGAGACACTGCTTTATTTTTCAGTTCAAGTACGTTCCACCTCCATCAGAAGAAAGGTTCTTGTTTTCCCCTAGTCCTCTGGGGTTACCACTTAGTGTTATTATGGTCTTTGCTCAGGGTAACACCAGTTTGACAGCTTCCCGTTTATTAATGTTGTTAAATATGTTAATAAACATGACATTTATTATTAACATAACATTCTTCAGTTACACTGGTGCAGACTTATCCAGCAAAAGCAAACCTGGGCCAAATATAGCTTTAAAACAGCTGCACGCATGCCAGTGCCAGCCAAGGGTGTGACATTTTTTGGTTTTTATTTTTACAGTTTTTAAGAACACTTCACACTGGCAAAAGCTTTGAGGGAAACACAGCTTATACTGGCATCAAGTGATTTTTGCTCATACAGCTTGCCTTGTTTGCAGAACTGTTCCAGGCTAGACCAGAAAAGCGCTCTTTGGCCAGCACACGCTGAATGGGTGCCAGGGGTGTCCGCAGCCCAGCCTCGCTGGGCAGCTGCAGCTGTGTCCTGTCACCCCGCAAACGAAGACTTCATCAGGCAGTGCTAATGAGGAGCTAGAGCCCCTTTAGCTGACCCTTATTTACCCCCAGTAAACCCCCATCTAGGTTCTCATTAGGAAGGTTCACCACCGTAGCTAGGTATCAGCACACCTTTCCTGCCTTCAGTTTTTAAAGCTTTTCTTAAAGTTTAGGTTCTTAGCAGTCAGGTCCCCCCAGTATGGGGCCACTATGTGTTCTTCCCCCATAGCAGGATTGCCACGTTAAACTAAACAATTGCTTATATGCCTGTTTGGCTTGCATGTTCCAATTCTGGCTTCATAAATAAGGAAATTCCTTGCTGGCTTTTCCTGGTATCCGCTTGGTACCATCTGAGAACTACAGAGGAAACAGAGAGGACCAAAGGCTTCAGATCAAGAAAAAACATCTGGTCTGGGAGGAGAGCAGAAATTCATAAAGAAGGGGTTTCCATTTAGCATGGGACATCGGATTAAATCCCTTGTTCTGGAGATGCAGTGAGACTCCGTGCAATACTTCACCTGTTGTGATAGAGAAGGACAACTGTCTTGAAAAATGTGCCTTTTTTTCTTTTGTGTAGCTGCAAATACCATTCTCCATTTTCTGCACTGTTTTGGGATGATAGTGGACTATCCCTCCTCTGAGGTCAGACAACAGAAGAATCATCCTTTTCCTGAAATGGGTTAGTACTCCAACTGGACAAATAACTTGCACTAAAGTAAGCCTGGGACAGTTTTTTGTCACTGAGAATGTTTTAGGTCTCCAAGCAGCTACTGGACTATGATGTTGGGAGGCCTTGCCAAGGGTGAGACCTGCATCTCTCAAAAATCATGTAAATCTCTAACTCCTGTGCTAGGGTAGCCTTCTACAATGCTAACCACACTTTTCTATGGGAATATACAAACCCCATGTAACAGACCCCGCAGATTTTTTCAACTTTGAGAACAGCAAGAACTTGCATAAACTTTCTTGCGTTTTACATACACATCTTTCATTGTGAGATATTGAATCGTGACATCAAAGAGTTAATGTGGACAGAAACGTTTGATCTCATTCTACTTGAACTGATTACATTTTGAATTCTGATACTGTTACAGTGAAGCTGTAAATTTATCTTGAGGTAAGCCAGCAGAAAGGCACTATTTTCTAGTTACTAGCAGCCATTCTGTTCCTTAAAAGAAATTTGGGACAGATGTGTCTGTCTTTTTATTTCAATGAATGCGGGGAGAAAATGTATTTTATTTCTTATTAAATAAATTTGCCTGTTCATCTCAGTATGTGGGACTGTCAAAGTTTATAAATTTGGCAGTATTTTAACATGATCATTCTGTTTTTCTTTAAACCAAGTTATTAAATTGATATATTTTTATAAAAAGCAGAGGCTGACGGAAATTTTTTTTCATCTTTTGACATTTAGCTGACTGTTCGGGGGTTTTAAGTAATACTATATCTTAAATCAGAGTGGCAGAAAGATAAAAATGCTTCCAAAGACTGCTGAAAACCAACCAAAGGACAGGGATGCAGCGGGTAGTTTGTGGCAGTGCTGGTAAAGTGGCGTTTGCTTGGTTTTTGCTATCAGTTTTTATGTCCTGATGCATCTCTAACGGGCTTGAGCTTTTCTCTGAGTTTCTTTCACCTAGCTGCAGGGTAGCCGGAGACAAGCTGTTCTGCTTAAGAGTTTTCAGAACTCTCACTTCTGCTAACGTGGCCTTAAATTTACAACCACCCTAAAAACCCTTTACACCACCTTCAGCAGTGATTAATCTGGTGTAAATGCAAATCGGGTGCAGGCCAGACCCTGCAGTCCTGGCTCGGGAAAGTTCCTCTTTACTTCAAAAAAGGCTTCCATTCCTACACAAAGTACGGAGTCAGAGTTCACTTGCTGGAGTGGACGTGCTCAGCCACAAGGTGTGCAATTTCGAGCTGAAACTCTTGAAGAAAACACAGGTTTGAGTCATACCATGACAAGCTGCTATGACTGGGTGAGTAGATACGGAAGCAAAACTCCAGACCAAGGATTTAAGAAGGGATAGACTTTTTTCCCCTCCTAGTCTTTGCAATTATTATCAGAACCATTTAACGTTCTAAAAAACAAGATCAGGCATTTTTGGGGAGAAGAGGAAAAAAGTGAGAGCAAAAAAGTTATTAATTTATGCAGACGTGTTAAAAATTAAATCAACTTACAGTGAGCAGCAGGTCAACCCTTCTGCAAGGAAAGGTGGTATCTGCTCTGTGCAGTACTGCCCGCGCCTCCTGAAGAAGAAGGAACAACACAAAATTAAAAAATTGAACCGCTGCATCAAGATTTGCATTTGTTCCATTGCTTCTGGCAGACAAATCTGTTCAGTTATATCCTTAACTACTTTGTGTGCTTGGTTGTCCTGTAGCTGGTCATGGTTCTACACGTAGGAAAGCCCACACGTATTGGAGGAATTCCTTAATGACTCCATCTGCATGACTGGGAGTGGAGTCAGACCCACAATCTGAACATTTTTTAAAATCACATGTTGCTTAGAGTTTGCCCAAAAGAGGTCTCTCTTCCCATTTCTCAGGGCTGGACAAGTTTGAGCTTAGATAAAATTTGAGAAGGAATTTCAATTTGATGGGCAAGACCAGTATTTCAGCATTTGCTGTAATCCCAAAACAGGACAGTGTTTGCAAATGCTGAAATTTTCCATGGGCAAAACCTTTTAAATATTGTTGATTCAGAGACCCGGAAATGTTTCATTTCTAATAAAAAGGTGTTTCACATGGAGAGGAAGAAGGTTTTCATTGCATCATGGGAGATGATCTGGATCCCCGAGGTACAGCTTGGCATGCGGGGGAAACCTAGTTCTGTTCCTTGAGAAGTTAAGTAAGGCAAATATAAATTAATGCTGATTTAGTCCAAAACAAAGGTTCTCCGCTAGACTCCAGGGACAACCCATGAGGCTGAAAGCATTGCTTCCCACTCAAAATCCACTGCTGAGTTGCTGTGTGGCTGGATGTGGCTTTGGATCAAGCACAAATTGTAGCAGTGGGAAGAACAGCAAAGTAACAGTAGGGACAAGTGCTGGGGCCATGGTAGATCACTGCTACCTGTAAAATTCAACGTGTGTTTAGGAGCACGTGTCTGTTCATGTTTTAGCCTGAACTGGTGGTCTGTACGCTGCCATTAAATCCCCTCTCCTCTCTTCTGCTATCTTGTGGTAGAGCAACAACTTCCAAGGGTCGCTGAACAAAGTTCATCCCAGCATGAGCATTACTTAAATAGTTTTTAATGTTTATCTCGTGTACTCTGTAAAATGGGAGTAATACCATTTGCCCACCTTTGTGAAATTCATTGACATGCTCTGGCAAAAGATGTGGAAATTGTAACAAATTTTTAATATTATTTTTTTCCCCTAGTAAATGAGAAATCTTTTTCTCATGCCAGGGCTTGCTGTGGAGGCAAACCACCAAAACAAAGAGATACGTACATCTGTTTCAACTAGGTGGCTTGTGTCCTCCCAGGCCAGTCAAGGTGAACTTGGAGTATCAGGTCTATAAAAGAAGAAAAGGAGCAGTTAGAAACTTTGTCATGCCACGGACAGTAATGAACACTAACTGCTCTTCCGAGCAAGAAAATGGTGACTAGTCTAGTCAGGGTCTAGATGTGCCATAGCACTCTGCAGAGTAGACGCAGGGAGGTGGGATGGTGTGGCTGGGGCGCCCTGTCCGCGATCGCTTCATACCACACTTATCTACAACCAGCATTTGCCAATAAAAGCACATAGCATTTCTGTGAAGAAGAGACCCAACTACTGTAGATGCACTTCATTTTTAAGTGGCTGGCCGTGCCACGCTGGCAAATTAAATGCGGAAAGAGTGATAACAGTTTAGCAGTGAAAACAACAGTTTTTCTGCCTCTTATCTGGAGATAATGGTGGAACATTGCAGGGTGTTTTTTTTTCACCCACTTCCCAGCACCTGTCCTTATTTGTTGAACAATTTATAGCTCCATCTGAAGTATTATCCTGCTAACGGTAGGAGGTATTTGCAGTGCAGCACAACATAATCCTCCCCTCGGAGATTAAGACTATTACCTCATTGATGCTCCCAGTCTCTGCCAGCTTTGGCATACCAATGTACAGAGTGAATGCAGGTTTGCAGCATAATAGCTCACTATGCTACCAGCTAAGCCACTGAATGCTTCTACAGTCATTCCTTTTATTAGGAGAATGACATGACAGTAATAATGGATAATGAATTCTGCTAATGAGATGACTTATTTCAAAAGTAAATAAAGCTCAGGTGTCACGTGAATGAAAAATTTGAAATATCTGCAAATGTGATTTAGTCAAATGTTCCAGGGAAGGGAAAAAAAAAAACCCAACCTCTACACAAACCCTCCTTTGAGGCAGCTGTGATTGCGTGGGTAAGACTCCAGAAGCAAGAAAGGAGAACAGTAAAGTTCTACATGCAGCTTAACGTCGTCCCTGGTGAGGCTGATTAATTGCACAATCACTCATGTTCCCGTATAGATGCATACGGCCACGTTAAGGGTGTGTAACACCTCTCACGGCCAGGCTGCGCTCCCATTCCCGTCTGCGGTGCGGCGGGAGCGGCTCCCAGAGGGTGCTGCCTCACAGCACAGGGTGCCCAGTGGCTCCGTCATCCAGCCATGGCTTTCACTAAATTTATCACAGTCTTAGCTTGGTTGAACCAAAGCCAAGGGAAATGCAAATATCCCCTGGTATTTCTACTAAATGATATTTACTCCTTTACCAAGTTGACATGTGTTTCTCCCAGTCGCTTCCTGTGAAGAAGCTCCTTCCACATCTTTTCATTTAATGTACAAATGTTGGTGTCGTCTTCCTCTCCTCGCATTCTCAAATGACTGAGCTGTGTTTTGCTTCGTTTTTGCAAACCAATTCCCCGTCGAGTGCAAACCAGGTTTGTAGTCTGGTTTGTCGTACCTGAAAATACAGAACATCAGCATCACACAGAGATACAAACAGACATCGCCAACGAGAAGTAGCTGTGGTGAGGATGCTAATATTAGAACTGCCAGACAGCCTTTGTAAAACTCAAGGTTTCTTTATTGACCATAAAAGCATTAAAGCATCAAAGAAAGAGACTACTTGGTGTCTACAGGCGTATTTATCTTCCCTAAGGTTTTTCGCCATGATGTGGACTCTGACTACTGCACATCTTTAATACATTTATCCTCACAGTATGCCTGTGAGACACGGAAAAGCTACTATTTGCATTTTGCAAACAGAAAACTGAAACACCAAGGGAGAAAGCAGGCAGGCCGATCTCCTGCAGGCATGACAGCAGAAACCTCCTCCACAAGCTCAGCTGCCCGGAGGGCTGCAGCCTGGTCCTGCCCTGGCTTCCTTGGTCCAGCACCACGGCATAAAGCGCGGGGCTCTGCGAGATGTGGTTTCAGGTATCATGCATTAATAGCACCTGTGGGCTTGTTTGCCAGTCTAGTATGTTTTGTTGATGGAGGGAAGGTTTTACAAACAAAGGAGGGGATGAAGAGTCTGGTGACAGGTCCCATGGCTTTAGCCCTCTTCTTCGATGGTCTTCAGAGAACGATGTGGATTTTCACCACTGACGGTTCGTCGGTGCTCTGTGGCTGGTTGGAGAAAAGCCATTTTTGAGAAGCCTAGAGAGAAACCACACTGTGACAGTCCCTGTGGCCAGTAGAGGCAAGACAGCCATGGCATCCCAGAGGATACTGTCCATGACACCGGGTAAGTGTCCATGCAGCTGGCCCATGCCAGCCTCCCTCCCAGCACAGCTGCTTTAATGGGGATTAGGGATGGCTCCGTGGGCTTCCTTCCCTGGGGACTGAGGGGGCACTGCAGGCTCTCACCCCACAAGAAACAGAAGCAGGTTAAAATCTGTTGTCTGTATGGGCTCAGGGAAGGGGAAGAGATATGGAAGTGGAAGATTTGGTTGCACGACCTGATAAATTTCCCAGCCAAGCCCTACGAAGTTGCTAAACTGGAGTAAGAATTTCACCCAAACTAACCACAAAATCTGGGCTGTCCTTCAACTTTCAGCATCACCACTTCTTCAAGCAAGGTGGAAAGGTCCCAAGAAGGTAGCAATGGGGAATTAGCTTCCCGGGGAGGCTCTGTGGGCCCCCTAACCAGGAGGGCATCCAGTCCCTGATGGGGCAACTCCACCACGGCGAAGCTCTCAGGCTCTCCTGCCAGTGCCGCCTGCCCCACACCAGCCTTTCCAGAGCGCTCAGTGTGGATTCCGGCTGCTGAGAAGCTGCCCCGCTGTTTGGTTGTTTAAGCTGTGGCTGCAGAAGAAAAGAAAAGCAAAACCATGGGTTGATTTATATCTCTTGGTTATTGTAAGTCATTTCCAAAAGAAACAAACAAACAACCCCAGACATTTTTAAACTTAACCATTTTAAAAATGGCAAAGCGCTTCTATCATTTTCAGTAATTAAAGCATGAACAAGAATTAAAAACTCTGCTGGCTCTTTTCATTTGATGATTTTCAAGCCTAGTTTTTTCCCCCGTCGCATACTCCTTGCATATTTCATTCCTCGCAATCCTGTCCCCATTAGTGGTGATGACAAAGCTCCCATTGCTCCCCATGTGTGGGAGAATCACACTCTAAGTATGGATTTAATCACCAACCTTCAAAGTGACTAAAAAGGCAGATAGATGGGATTCCTGGGGAGATTTTCAAAAGTAAAGTTTGACATCCTGGCTCTTTTGATAACGTCGCTGCTCTTTTCTAAAACATTTTGGAAAGCCTGCCCTTATGGGGCTAATTTCAGGTATCCCGAGGTACAGCTGCATAACTCGTTCCAGCGCCGTGCTGGCAGCGCTCCACACGGGCGTACTGGGGAGCTTGGGCACCCCTCGCGCCGGCGCAACGATGCTGCTGCCAAGCTCCGGCGCTAGTTCCCAGTCTGCTGCCTTCCAGGGCATCACGCAGGACGGGTGGGAAAATCTCATCCTCCTGCCATTTCCCACGTACACAGAGAGTGCATGAACAGTCCCCTGGAAACGCTGACTCATGACTTTTAGGGGCGGAAGCGACCGGGATCCCTTTGGATGCCGTGACCACGTTGGAAAGAGCAGATCAAAACTTGGAGATTATTCTCTTAAGCGTCTCTAATTAAAAACGGTAATGGGGTTAATTAAAACACACGAAAAGCAGGATGTTGACGGAGCCAGCCTTTCTCTCTCATCCTGAGCTTGGTATGCGCAGGTGAGTCCCTTCGTTAGCCCTTCCAGACAAGCGGGTGGGATGTAACCACATACGTTTGGCACGGCATATTGGTCTGTGCTCATAGCAACAACATTGGCATCACAACAATTCCTTTCCCTGAAATCGGGCTGTTTTTTTAAAACAAAGGCAGGTATTTTCAATCTTTTTTTTTTTTTTGTCCCTAGGAAGGCAAAGCTGTGAGTAACATCCACACAAAGGAGCAGAAAACAGCGCCCTTGTACTCATCAACATTTGATTTTTATTTTAATTTACACATTTAGGAAGGTTAGCTTTGAATACCAAATGAACCCACCTACTTTGGTTCGCTCATCAACTATGATTTTGTATGCATGGAGTGGTATTTTGGGGGCAATATTAATATTGGCAGTTGGGTTCTGGATCCATATCCATTCCTAAAGAAGTCAATGGGAAAATGCTGATTTATTTCCTTGACAGTTAAGTTGGACTTTAGTGAATAGTTATCTATCTGTCGATGAAAAAAGAGAGCAATGCCTATAAGGAGACGTACAGATACAGCTCTGCTGCTATTTTTAGGCAATGTGAAGAAGCACAGTATACTTCCAACCAAAATATAGGAACACCTTACACTATATCAAATAACTTTCCAGAACAAATACAATAAAAAATATTAAGCCATGAATGTATCTACTTATTGAGCAAAACCAGCGTCGTGTGAAAACCATCGTTGCATATTGAGAGGTGAATTTTGTTGCATAGACCATATGCAGCCTTAGGATCTAAAAACAAAGGACTTGTGCTGGTTTCTGCGTTGTTGGGGCTGGAAAAAAAGGAGAGATCCTTATTACGGCTTAGCTGTGCTGGCAGAAGTCCTGACCGCTGATGCAAGTTCAGTGGTCAGGCTGTGCTTTTATCAGCATACCTTTTATTCCACTTGGTGGTAGTTTTACTCTGTTGGTCAAAAGTAAACTAGGGCCTTTGTGTATATTAGCAGGGCTAATTATCAGGGCTAGACTGAAGGAAGTACCAGAAAGTTAATATACAAATACAGAAGGGATTATGTATTTCTTGTACAGATTCCAAGGCGCCAGTTCCGCCTGCACCAGCAGAAGCTGGGAGCTGCGCGCAGGCTCCCAGTACGTCAAGCACTGGCTTCTTCCATTACAGATTCAGCCAGCGTTCAGTTTGCAGTGCTCACCCTCCTAATAAGCCTGTGAATGAGAGACAACTGCAAATTCCTCACTTATTATGAATTATCTTCATTTATTAGCTGTTTACATGCGCCACGGTAGTAACTGTATGTGAAAAGGAGCTGCGCCTGCACTTGAGAAGCCAACTGCAGGCAAGCTATTTAAACGTCAGTCCCCTTTCGTTGACAAAGTAGTGTTTTTCATAAACAGTTTGGAAGTTGCTTCATATGTTGGTTTTTTTTTTCTTATAGTGGCTGAACGTTGATTGTATCAGCAAAGCTATTATGCTGAGCCCCTGCTGTAATTTGTCAAATAATCATCTCCTGGCACATATTTTTTTTTTTTTTTCTACAAAGGCGCTAATGATTACAAGCATGATTAATAACTGAACAAAACTGTTATTGCCGGGAAGTTCTTAGTACATTCAAGGAATCGTGACCCGTGTAAAAAACAATGTTAAGAACAACAGAAGTTGATCATACTTCACGGAAGGAATGTACGACCTGTAGTCATGTTTCCTTTTACCCTGCCATGCTTTTTTATTAGATCTCTGGATAGTAACCTTACATGGGTCATTCCTCGGTCAACTGCTCATCTCTACTGTTGTTCCAAGCAAGCTTCCCGAGCCACTACAGGAAGGACAGGATGATTTCTTTAAGGAAAAGCGCTATTTATAAAATAAATATAAAATCAGATCTCTATTTTGCACAAGCGACGAGTTATGAGAACTCCAGTGGCTGTATATTTGTTGAACACCCGCCTCCTGTGAGTATAAATTGCACCTTACTGAGTAGAAATAAAATACAGTCCACCAGAGACTTTGCTGCAAGGTGTAGCTGCTTGTCTATGGGCAAGTAATGACTTGCGTTTTCAGCTGCTCCTTAGTAAGAGCCTTAGTAATTGGAATCAGTTATTCAAAACATCTCTAAATGTGATTTAAATGGCAAGGATTTAATAACATAGAAAGAAGTCATTACAGAGGTTCAAGCAGGGGAGAAGGGAATTCCGTTTTTCAGAGCAGAGGGAGAAAAATAAAGCAATTACTTGATGTAAAGGCCAGAAACAGAACTCCTGCTGTCACGGAGAAATCAAATCTGTCAGCAATTAGTGGGATCTTAGGAGGCAAAGAACCCTTCAGTGTTGAACAGTGAATAAGGGGTTAGCAATTATATGAACTGATAAAAGTGTTCTGGTTTTCAAACAGCAGGTTAACAAGGCTTACTTTTTTCATAACTTCATGCAGATGTGATGAGTCACACTTTGTGACATTTTTCAGGAGGACTGTATGGAAAGGTAAGAGAATAATAAAGTGCATTGCAGCGCCGTTGCGTCTAAGATGCTGCCGACTTCATCATTGCAAAATGACCCACAGCACAATGATGGCACCAGCCCCAGCGGCTGTCACCGAGGCCCGGCAATAGCTTACTTAACTCTATAAAGCCTCTGCCTTTAAAAGTGCTGTTTGGCTTCCACATGTGAGCGCTTGTGGGACCAAAAAAAGATAATTATAATCAGGTCTCATTCTGCTTGACATCAGAAAAACTCAGAAATCCCAGCAGAAGGTATTTATACCCTACAAGATTGATTCTTGAATAGAAGAGTTCATACAGGGAAACGGAAACGGATGTGATTATGCCTTTTTAGTCTCGACTCTGGGTAATGCCTTATGCACTGTATAGACATTACATGATTAATTTGCACAGTAAAAAGGATATTTGTAGGAAACTGAAAGATGAGGGGACTTTCTCAGTACGTCAGAGCAGCTGAGGCTGAACTAGAACTCCAGATCGCATGCTTTTATTGACTTTAAGAAACAAGAAGCAGAAAGAGGCCGGGAACTCAATATATACAGCCTGTACCTTGAAAAACATACAGGGAAACAGTGAGCTTTGAAGTCTTCACCTCCATCCTAGCCTATTCTTCTTTGTTCACAGGCACCAAAGCCCTTCAGAGCAGGAAAACAAAGGCGCTCTGGCAGTTTCAAAAGGCTTTCTCTCTCAAAACAGAGGGATGAAGTGTGTCTAGACTGAGACGCAAAATCCTCCTGGAATGTCTAAAGAAATTAGGGCTATTGAGATTAGCAGAGAAGGCCTTTCAGTGGGATCAACATACACAGGGAGGGTTGCTTTACATTAATTTTTCTCTAAGTGCCGAGACGGTCTTTACATTAATTTTTCTCCAAGTGCTGAGACGGTCCACTCAAGTAAAAATGCCGTTGGCTTTATGTTGGCTGCTTGGCATATGGTAAGTCAGACGCCTGCAGGCAAAGATGGTGGGTTTCTGAGCTCCTCCAGCCTGCAGAAGGAACAAGAGTAGCCCGTGCCTGGTCAGTAAGTCATACTGGGGCTTTTTCCCAGTCCAAGACAGAAAGCGACCCCAGTGGTGGCTGAAGAAAAACTGTGGTCCGAAGCTGCAAGAGGGAAAAGTGCAGCTGGGCTTGCTGCCGCATGGAGTATCAATCACTTCATTCCTTCCACCACGGAGTAAGGCATCGTGCCCGCTTTCTTATGATTTTTTTAAAAATTGATGTAATGTAGAGCTATGCTGGCATTGCATTGGGTATTGGCGTATTGTTGGCTGGTGTTGCGAAGGTGAATCAGAAGTTAAAGAAAACCAACAAAAAGAAGACCCCAGTCCACATCAAGATTTCTCTCACCTAAAAATCATACAAAGGCATCCTGTGGAGAATGGCGAACGGGGGCAACAATAGAAAATACAACATTTCTATTGAGAAGCTGATAATAGCTTCCAAAAGCCATGCAAATCATGTATCAAATCTACATGGGTGGAATGTCTGAAGGAAGCATTAGATCGCTCCTGTAGCTGAGGCACTTTGGAAAAGTAACATTTTAAAGCAAATTCAGATATATACCCTGAGAATGACTAAAATCCCTTGAACTTCAGTCATTTCCCAAGTGATTTTTAATGAAATCTTTTCATTCATATGTATTTTAGGTCCCAGGAAGGCTTGGAAACTACCTAGTACTGAAAAAAGTCAAAAGAAAAACACAAAGATGTATGCACTGCAGGATGAACCTGCATCACCATGTGAATACATATTTATTTTTAAAAATAATTCATCTCATTTTACAGAAAGCACCATTTTCAGGAGTTTGTGTCCTGAGCACTGCTCTAAAACGCCCCTGATTTTCAAATTGCATTGCAGGTGAATTTATAGGAGCATGTTTGTTTGTGTATGGGAAGATGGTGGATGTACGGGGGATGTTATTTCCTAACCCTTAGCCCATCATCCTCTTTTTCCCTCTGCTATGCACTTAAAGGATTGCTTGAGCTGAATATCACACTGTCTGTGAAGAACTCCTTTTCTGATCCCCCGTGCTTTCTCTAGGATGAAGGAAAGCTCCCAAGGAGCTTCACTTTCAAGTGAATTCATCAGGTTACTCTGACCTGGGTAAGTCCTTTGGATGTCATAACTCCAAACACTTGAGATAGCTTCCCATTTCATCACCTTTTGAACCCCATCCTGAGTGGCTTTCTGATCCATGCATTTTTGGTTCATGATGCGTGCGTTAACATCCAATTACTACGGATCTCGATAGCAATTCACGTGTTTCTTATCTTGCCAGATCAGCCCTTGTTTTAGGTATTTCACAATCTCACATTAAGGAAGCACTAGATAGCGAATGCCTATTTAAAAACAAAAGCATAAATCCTATGGGGGTGTTTTTTATACCAATTTTTTACTGCAAAAACACTGAGATGCAAGGGAAGAGTGATTGTCGAAAAAAGAGGTGGTTAAAAAAAAAAAAAAGAGGCAAAATCTTGCCCTTTGTGATGAACCTAGATGGGGTATAGTGATGAGGGTCACATGTTTGATACCTCCTGTTTTGCTTCCAGGAACTGGCAGTGAAATGTCTCTTCTAAATCCAAGTGTGTGGAAACTGCCCACTTCCAAAAGAAGTTCCCGCCATGCTGAGAGCTGCTCTCTGGTGTGCAGGTGGAAGGAGGGTTTTCCACAGGCCATTGCAATGGGGCAGAAGCTGATGTCCACAGTTTTGGCAGAATTTCCTCAGTTTCTGGTCCACATCTTAGAATTTCTAGGTGGTCTGCTGTCTTATTTTGGGGGCGATGTATTCAAATTTAGCAAGAACAAGTTTCCTATTTCAGTTTGAAGTTTTGAGTTTCCTGCTTCTCTCAGAGAAGAGATCCACAGGATTTATTCAAGAAGGAGCTGCCAGAAGTGAGCAATCTTGCTGGCAATCCAGCTGTCTGCCATCTAGTCTGGGGAAAATTAGTAGTTTTTAAGGAAAAGCTTTGATGGAAACCAGCATGACTTCACATTTCTTTGAACTTCCTTTAGTTTGGCTTCAGGACCAACCAAACATGGCACAAAGATCACACTTGTTGCATTGCTGGCTGGTCATGGACAATTTTCAGATTTTTATGGTGATGCAACAGCAGCTGTCATGGCTGCTACCTAAGAGGAGTTAACTCCACGTAGATGCCCCTTCGAAGGATCAGAGAGAGCCTATGGGCCGCCTGGGCCATCCCTAGAGTTCTTTACCCAAACGCCTTTCCAAAAGCAGCTCCCTGAAAACTCCGTCCACTGGTTTTTACAGCACAAGGCAAATCCCATGTATGGTTTCCCATGAAAGTTTGTGTAGGTAGAGGGAGAGCAATAGCTATTTGGGAAGAGATTCGCTGCCTTTGCTTCTTGAAAGAGAAGTGAAATGCATGTACTTACACCAAACAATTTTACGCCAGATTCCATATGTGCAATTTAGGGATGAATCAGTTCAAGTCAGTGCCTTGAGACCTGCAAGCAGAGAGAAGGCTGTCACTTGGGAGCTGTCACCGAAGCAGAGCTGTGCTGGGACAGGCTGTTTGATAACTGGTTTTCTGTGGGTCCTATTAATGCTGGGTGTCTGCAGGGGGTGCCTGGGCTTCCTCCAGGGAACCTACCCCGACCGACATCCTTATGGGGCCATTTTCTCAATTGCTCTCCAGATTTTAGCGATTAAGATCTTATCTTTGGCAACTTTCATCCTTGAATATCCGCAAACACTTTGCAAAACAGCACACGAGATATCTATAGCTATTTACCACTCGGTAAACTGATTGCATCAGACCGGAGGAGGAAATTTATTTCCTCGTGAAATATGATCTCATAAAAAAATCCCTCGGACAGCAGGCATTGCAATGAACTGTGCGTGGCATTGCTACCTCCAACAGAAGCTGGAGATTTAGCTCAATTATACTGCAGTTTGCCTTTAATAAAAAGGATTTTTCACAGATGAAAGCTTAAGTGTAGGAAACTGGGGGAGCGCCGTGTCGTGTTCCCCCCACCTCCTCACTGCGCTGTGTGGGGAATTTGGAAGGCAAGTTCCTTATCAGGAAGCCGGGGGAGAGAAATTCTTTTCAGGTAAGTCAGGAGCAAAGTTGCAAAATAACCTGTGCCGTACAAATAGAGGCCTCTCCATTTCCAGAATTAGTTTGCTTTGTTGCAAACCTTATCCAGATTGCAGATTTGAGGGACGATTTTTTTTTTTTTTAAAAAAATCACCTTCCCTTGGACTTTCTGCAAATGCAATTTGTTCAGTTTTACTGTCCTTGCCAGCTGCCACCCTTTGCCTCTGTTTAAGTCGCCAACAAAGAGCATCGTGGGCCTGCTGACCCTAACAGATTTGGCCGGTTTGCGCCCAAAAGCGCCAGGCAGAAGCAGCGGGCTTTGTGCCTTTCTCAGCATTATTGTCAGGCAGAAGAGTCACTGGAAGGCTGGAGCTGGGAGCAGCATCCAGCCGGTGTCGGCTCTTGAGAAGTGAAAGGCGGCCACTTGGGGTTCATTACACGGCGCGGCGCGGCACTGACGCCGCGGCATTGTGCGGCGCGGGAATCCCGGCCGCCTCCTGGCTCTGGTACAAGGCCTGGTTTTCTGCCTGGATGCTCAAGTCTCGCTTTCTTTCCATTGTGCCGCCCGGTGTCCAGAAATAAAGAATACTCGGCACGTAGGGAGGTGGAGGAGGAAGAAAGGAACGTCATTTGCAAAGGAAATATTTCCACTAGCTAAAGTTTAAATGGACTACAAGGGTATTTAGTCAGCCACTTCACTCGAGGAATTGTATTTATTATCTTACAAATTATTTTAAATAATGCTAGTTCTGTCCTTCCTCAGATTTTTATTTGTTTTCATCATTTAGTGTTGAAATGAGTACCTCATTAAAAAAAAAAAAAAGTTACAACAATTTTCTACATAATTGTGATCAAAACCAAAAAATATATTGCTTTTTATAAGTGAAAGAAAAAGTGTTGTCATAATTATTTTGAGCTTGCTAGGCTTAAAAGGGCCAACCGTTTCTGTGAGTTTTTAAATGAGTGATGAAACAATGGTTTTATTGTAAACTGTTTAAAGTGATACTGAGAAAGCCTGTGTTCATACAAAAAACAAGACCAAAAAAATGATTTCAGAAATTCTATTTTTTAATCCATGAGAAAAAGAGAGGGCATTTTTAAATAAAGTTAACTGGTTGAAAAGCATTAATACCGACTAAAATTTCAGCAGCCATGCTAGATTCCCAACTCTGCTTCCAAGAGTGCTCCCAGCCCGAAGGCAGGGGGCACATCGCTCTGCCCAGTGCCGGTCTGGGAGGCTCTGGGGGAGGCACCCACATACCAGGCTGGGGCAGACACAAAGCCACCTGCAGGGAGAAGGCAGAAAGTCCTCGCAGAAGCAACCTTTATAATATATACCGCTCATTAACAAGTCAAGTGTTTTAAAGTAATACTTTGCCAGCTCATTTGTTTTCATTCGGGAGGAAAATATGCTATGGCTGTATTCATGTAAATCACCTTTTTTTGATGGGTTCCTGATGCCACAGGGCTGTTCCAGTGGAAAAGAATCCCCCTTGGCTCCAGTGATCTCTGGTCACGTCTCTGGGTTGGTTTTCTTTTCAGTTTAAAAACCAGACCTTATCCATCATAATAAGACTTTGTTCTGAGGCTGAGAGTGCATGCTGTGGACACATCAGCAGCCGCAACTGAGATAATAGCTAAGCAGGTGGTAATTATTGTGATTAACTGCTCTTGCCTACCTTCCAATTTCAGGCGGTTGCTCTGTTTTAGCACACCTCTTTATCGCGGTGCCTTCCCCGGGCGCCCAGTGCCGGCCCGTCGGTCTGTTCTGGAGTCTTTGCAGTTTGTAAACTCTTTCTGTGCACTGGGTGCTGTTACTTGGGCATTTGTGTAGCACTTGGTATAACCCGGCTGAAAGCCCGGTCATATATCTGCTAAATAATACCGTCCACAACAGTTGTAATTCGGTATTTTCTAAGCCGGACCCGCAGTTACATTTTTCAGCGGTTCAGTCACTTGTTGCACAGACAGAAAGAAAATTAACCACAAGCGTTGATCTTTCTCTCTCCTAACCTCAGGGCTTCCAGCTTCGCTCCTCCCTGCTTCTAAATCACTGTTTATTGCTATTTTTGCAGGAGAAGATTAATGGACTTAAATGGGCACAGGTAATTCTGCATTGTTCGAGGTCTCTTCAAATAGCACCTGCTGTAAATTCTTTAGGGCTGCTTATCTCTGCAACACATCTCAGTCAGTCTTTAAACAGTTTGTTCAGTGGAGGAGGGGTGTGAAGGGTCACAGTGCCCTGGGAGCTTTGCAAAGGCATCTCTTAGGCTTTTTGGATGCTGTACTTTTGGTTGGGAGCGTTTTGCTTCTGCAGGTTCTCAGCCAGACTGGACACCGTGGATCCCTCCGAGCCGGCGCGCCTCTCGGCTCCAAGGTTCACCGAGGCTGTGGGTGCATGTGCCCATGCTAATGGTTTTAGACATTAACTTTTCCTTTTGTAATTTCCTCTCGTTCCCTATGTTTGGGCGCTCAGCTGAGCTTTGTTCCAATAGCCTAGGGGGGATGTGACTTCACCGAGATATAAAACACACCCGCACAAAAAGAAAATGCTTGAAAAATCGCAATGACATGGTTGTGTTGGTAGCTTGTGATTTTCTGAAATGAAATGTGCCTAGACAATGAAAGTTGAGCCAAGATACTATATTTTCCAAGCAACCTTTTTAGCCTTCAGAGAAGCTCCTTGGAAAAGCTGCATGCCAGTAAGCTACCTTCCTGATGCAATCATTTTTTGAGGTCCTAAGAGGAAAAATGCACAGCGTAATGGCTGACGTTGCATTAAGTAGATGGGCTCATGAAGAGATGCCTGGACGGGGCGAGATGGATGGGCAGCAAGAAGCAGCAGGTGGAAAAGCCAAATGCCAATGTGGGTATGCGTGCGGGGAAGGGGCTGCCTCTCCAGCCACCCTCCAGCACGGCACACACCGAGGGGTCCGGCGGGGAGCTGTGCCCCACGCAGGCACTAACGCCTCTGTAAATCAGGCGGGTGTTCAGGGATGCAAATTAGCTGTGCCAGTGCAGAAAAATACAGGACTTGTGTGTCTAACTAGTTGCAGGTGGAAAACCATGGGCAACGTTTCAAGAAGTGGCTTTGAAAGTTGGCCCGTTGCGACCATAAACAAGAAACTAAAGAGCTTTACAGTATGTACTTACAGCTTTTAATTTTCTCTCCCTGTTCACAGATATCCGAGTATCTCGCACACTCGCAGACAAGTATTTTGATTGTTCAGCCCTGGTTTTACATTTAATAGCCTTGCTACCTTCTCCCCACAGCGATCACATTCTGCTCCCACATGTGGAACAGTTTACATTTCTTGTTTGCATAGAGGTGGAAGGCAGACGGGCTCGGTTTTCACGGCGAGCGGAACGGGCTTGCGGGCTTTGTCTGAAGCCCATCAGGAGCCCAAGTCTCACCACCACGAGTATTGCACGACGGCGATGGCGCTGGGATCCAGTAGCACTGCCTGAAAACCAAATTCCTGCCTCTTCCGCCGCTATGCTCCAGCCTGGTGGCACCGAAAAGTCATTAGCAACCTGTGCACTTTTACAGCGACTTGTATTTACACATAAGGACAAGGACTCATTATCGGCGTCATCTACATATTGTTGTTTTACATAACAGCTGCAGTAGAGCAAGTGCACTTTGGTCAATAGTTTCATTTATAACAAAGTAATAAATTAGGAATATTTTTCCCTTGACAATAAGTTTTATGCCAAGATTTTATGTAGCTTAAAGCAAGTTGTCAATTAGGCTACTTAAATTAATTTTTGGCAGCAGTTAATTGGAGCCTAGAGTCTTTTGTCTTTAAACAGCTAATCCTAAACAAGAAAATACAATGATTAAATGTTTCTTAAACAATATTATTCACAGAATATAAAATATAGCATTTAATTAAGATTTGGACTTGTTAATCTTTTTGTTATTTTTTTTTAGAGAGATTAACTTGAATTTCTTCAAATAAAATTGCTACCATGACTCTGATTAAACTGGCTTACCGCGGGGCTATGGTCTGAGACCTTCCAACAGTCCTACAGCTTATACCCAAAGGCAAATTATTTTGGATTCCTTTCTAAAGAGACGTATTTTGTCCTTTCAGAGAAGCAGGACATTCCCCTTTGGAGCTTCGGAAGTTTGAGAGTTGTGTTCACAGGATAAAAATGCTGTATTATTGCACTCAGGTACTGGTAAATATACTAAACAAATAAAAGACTTCAGGAAGCCCTCCCAGCATGGCCAGCTTCTGGGCAGGAAACCAAGGCTTCTTAAAACCAGAAATCATAGAGGTTTGTTTCAAGCAGGCCGGTAGGCAAAAACTCAGTCCAAGGTTATGATTAGGCTAACGTGCTTCATACCAATGACAGTTAGAGAGAGATCTCCCAGTCTTGATTTAAAATGTTTTCCAGTTCTGGAAATCTGCTGTGTTCCTGGTTCAATGCACCATACAGTATCATGATGTGCAGAGAAATGAGTCCTGATAGACTAATATTCCCAATTGAATCTCTTCTTTATATCTAGCATCAGTTATGGAAAGGAGAGTGAATTAAGGCACAGTTCTTTGGTACGTTACACAGGAGTTAAGATTAGATAATTATAAAGCTTCCTACTATGAAATCCTGGAAGCTAATTTGTAATTAATGAATTAATTAAAGAGCAAAAAAGACGATGCATTTTAGATGATAAGTGTATCTAGTCACCTTCTCTCTCATAATTCTGATCTTCAGTGCCTCCTTCTTTACTGACAAGGAACATACATCAGGCAGACTTCATATATTTAAGAACTGGAGCAAAAACCTGTTAGTTTAAGTACCCTGTGCATACATAATCACAGAAAACCAGCCGTTTATAAAGAACAAGGCACCGACATGAGGCAGCAGAGTCCCCAGCTTCGTGGCAGCAGGAGACTTCACACCGTGTTGCCTTGTCTCTGCTAGAGAAGGAGCGTTTGGGGCTCCAGACACAAAATGCGCTGTTTGAACTAACTTTCCACCCAGCTCTCATTACGGCTGCCACCAGCCATGGGAGGGGAAAGCCCGTCACTGCTGCTGTTTTCTGGTGGGAAAACCCATTGCTACGGAACTCATGGACAAGGACTGCAGGTGAAAGCAGCTAGGAGTAACCCAAGTTAATTTCTTTGGTTTGAAACCAAGGACTTGCTATTAGGGAACCACCTTAGTGACTGCTTTCCCAACAGATTCGCAGTACTGCCAGTCCCATATGTTCAGAAAGTATCTCCTTATTTATGAGTTTTCAGACAAAGAAATGCTGGTTTCCTTAATTAACATCTTCATGTGTTTGAGCCTTCAAGTTTTGCATTCTTGACAGCTTCTTTGCAGGCAAGTAGCTGGAAAACTCTTCCCTTTGCTTTAGAATAAAATGAACTTCAAATGCATTTACAGGACTCTAGCAAGTGGGTCTTCAAGCAAACCATCAAAATTCATGAGTCATCCTAAAACCACAAGGGAAGCTAAGAATGCTGCTCAAGGCCATATGTCTCACAAAGAAAGAGCATTGCTTTTTAACTGGAAGCACTGAGCCTGGTTGTTATTTGAAAATTAATAGGAGAGCTTCTCTGTTGCGGTGGTGTTTTCTTATGTCTCAATATCATCCAGCACAGCAGCACTGAATCCGTCTGCAAAAAAAAAACAAACCCGAAGGTGAGAATGACCCAAATCAAACGTGAAATGAACGGGACTGTTTTCGTTGTCCAAGCTGATTGAAATGCAGAACAGTCTTTTCAGTTATTTAAAAACAATTTCACTTCACTTGTGAAAAACTGATTTTTGGTTTGAGACAAAATGATTTAACTTTTAATGAAAACCCACACACTGGAAAGACGGTCATCAAATATAGACTCAAAATATAGTATCAAGATCAAATGCTTATTCATGGGCAACTGCTGAATAAACCTTGAACTACATAAATTTAAAACAGATGCTTTAAATTAAAACACATAAATTACCAATGCTGATATTACTATAAATTTCAGTGATGAAAATACATCACTCAAGACTTTAAGGGAGATTCTATAGGTTACATATAGGAGTATTTTGCATTATTAAACAAAGTGTCACCTGAAGAAGTTCCCTGGAAGAATGTAGGAGGTAAAGCATCTCAGGTTATTGTGACATGATTCAACTACTCTTACTGGTTTTATTCTGAGTCAATGTTGTATATCTTGGGCATTTCTTTGTTTAATTGCTGGTGTGTATTCAGAGTCCGAACACAGAGCCCTGTGTAGCTCGTTCTATTTCCAGCTGGACGTATACTTTCTCCCTATCCCCTGTACAGAGAACACAGCTGGAACCAGTAACATCTCTGCAAATGAACTGAACTTTTAAGTTCAACCATTGAATCATGCTTCAGACTGCTCAGTGTCGTTCAAATCCTAATGTAATTTGGTATTACGTCCACTAAATAATGGTCAAATCTTGTATATACGTATGGAAGGCTTCCATGTCCTCGGGACAGCGCACTAGCTAAAAATAGCGTTTATCTGGAGTAAACAGTAAAAACAAAAGCTATATTTATAGCTCATTATTTTAGAAGGGTGACATTAACATCCAGCTGGAGTATTAGAATTTTGCGTTAAGCAGTTTTGGTTTTGAACAGTTTGAAACAGGGCAACAGTGTTGAAAACCATATATCAGTATAATAAACAGATGTTATAAATATATAAAATATGTGTATACATGTATAGCTGAACTATGTGAGTGCACAAATATATATATATTCTCACACATACATGCATGTGAATATAGACATTTTCTTAACTAAACACATATGAAGTACATTTTATTAAGAGAATCCAAATTTTCATATATTTATTCTAGCTGTTTATATGAAAGCTTCTTTGGTTTCTTTTAAAACCATTTTCAGACTTTTCTATTATGACCACCCAATATTTATATTTAATATTCTATATCTAGTAAACTGTTTCTCATCTGGGACTTTACTAGAGACAGATGAAGCTTCGCTTAAGGAGAAGAAAAATCAACTCATAAAAAATGCACCTTGTAAATACCATAAAGTATTTGTTCATGAGTTTCTTCGAATTCTCTGTTTGTATTATTATTTTTAACACTGATACAATCAGTGGGAATGCAATATCAACAACTGGTGTAACCAGAGCTGGAAGAGGGAAAAATGATGGAGATTCCCTGATGTCTTTCCATGCTGCAATGTTTAAAAAAGATTTGAGGTACTCGCAGTCCTCAATTTATGAACTGAGTGCACAATCTTTTTCTGACTACCCCTACCCCCCAATTTCTATTTCTGTATGAAGGAAGATTTTTTTGCTCTAATTGACATTAGCTTCTTGAGGACTGAACTGCCTGAAGATAATTCGTTGGTTTTGGACATCCAGCTACCATTAATTTATCATGGGATCAGGCGTCAAACCCTTCAGGTATCTTTGGAAGTATTGAAAAATCATGTTACAGAAGCATCAATTTATACTCAGGGGTTTTTTTTGTTCATTTAAAACACTACTTGTAAACCGCAAAATGAGTTTCTTCAGCAGCGAAAATAATTCATTCACTGTCTGCCTCAATCAGTTATGCTCTCTGTCTCTAAAGGCAGAACTAAAGTGGCCTAGCATGGTTTGCAAAGCCCAGATGATTGCCCGTGATGCTTTTCTTTACATATAAAGGGGAGCTTAAAAAATAGCTTCCTATATCAGGAAGCTCTACCAGATTATCTTCAATAACCTGATGATAGGATTTCACCAACCTGCCACATATTACGCCCAAAGATTTTTTCTGTAATTAAATCATAGCTTCCAGAAAACAACCAAGCCAGAGAGCTGCCCGTTTTCCAAATATTTTTTGCCCATGGATAATCACCATCACTGTTAAAAACATACACCTTACTTGTAACTGAAGTTCACCTAGCTGTAATGTCAAAATCTTTCTTGTCATTATACCCTTTTTCAAAACATGTAGAAAAATACTCAAGCTACAATATTTCGAGCATTCCTCTCACCCTGCCTGCACTTCACCCTCCTGTTGACCACCATCCTCCACCATTTCAGTAGAACAACCTTTTAAAAATAAGACCATGTATTTTCCTAATCCACATTTTGTCATTCTTCCTTTCAAGCTTATGCAGCAATTTGAAGCTGTGCTAACCTTCCTATGACCTTGGAAAGGTAAGGGAAAACCCTATGTTAACAATTCTTCTCTCTCCTTATTTGGGTAAACTAGAAGCCATGAGAGCCTTTTATTGACTTTCACTATGGTTTTCACCCTTGGCAGTACAACTGAACCTGCCCTGACCTCTTTTGACCAAGCGCCTTTGTCCAACAAACTGTTCAAAGCATCTTGCAGCCAGATGTGAGCCCCCACACCCTGAGCGTATACGCTCGACTGTACAGATCTTCTGCTACCTCCCCTGACTGCTTCTCCCGCCAGCCATCGCCTTCAGCTTGCTGCCAGCTGGCCTGATTCTGAGATAAGACCCACTGGCCGGGTTAAGAAAATGACACCTGATCATGGGGCTGTGCTCGTTCCCATGAGCTGCACCCTCTCTGAAGGCTCGGTTGTGTCTTGGCAAACCGCTCCACGCTGAAGGAAATAAAAGCAGCACCTTCCACAGGCCGTGGGAGGAACGCACGCGGTCCCTCTCTCCTCCCCTTCTAGCAGGGCTTGCTCTGCACGTTCCTCAAAGACGCGGGAGACTGCATTTGTGACCACTCCAGCTACAAAAGGAGGCACTGAGGGTGGGAAGAGAATTCTGAAAGCATGGACCTGTGTCATGCAGTCTGTCCATCTGCCTGTCACTGGATAAAATAATTTTCTCCTTTCTACATGGACGGTCATCACTCAACCTGACTGGCAAAGCTCACAAAGATCTCACCCATCATCCCATACTTCTCTATCTCAAAGACTGTCCATGTAAACTCCTAGTATCTTGTCATTTATGTAGCACTGATGTGTCTAGGGCTTGGCTACTTCCTTAGGCTGCTAATTTTGATCTCATGGTTGTCAGGACGCAGACAAATCCAGGTGAATAAAGTCAAACAGAAAGAACCAACAGGCCCTCAGACTTAACGCTGGCACAGAATTTACACTGACTTCTGTAGGCTTTGGATTAGATATTAACATCTTCAGAATTGTTACCAGCTCTTATCATACCTAAATTTTGTTGACTCGCACTCTTCTTGTGTTCATTGTATTAATTTGCCCTAGATTTCTACGAGCAAGTACTCGTTGTGGTTTAGGCTGGCCTGGCCACTGAAACGAATGACCGTTGCTCTACAAAATGAGCTAGCCAGTTGGTTTGCTTTCCTGTTCACCAGCCATTTCGTCCACTTTCCAGTCTTTTGCACTGTTACGGGTGTACTCACATGGTGAGTTCTAACAAAGTACTGTTTTCTGTCCTATTTTGACCCTATTCCCATCTTATTTTGACTCATTTCTTGATACACAGACATACCTGTGTCTGTCAGAAACAAATATTTGTTTATCAGCTTTTTCCCTGGCTCACACAGTGTTGAAAACCTCAACATTACCCATTGCCAACAGCACTTCTGACTTCTCGTTTACTCTAAGGTTCTCCTTATACTTAGCTGCCATCTCTGTCTCCCTGCTCCACTTGACTATATCCAACATCTGGAAAGCAGATCTATCCCTGAAGTCAGTCTGACTCACATTATCTGGAAATAGCCTGGTTCCATTATAACAAGACCTTCACTGCCCCATTGCCTTCATGGCTGAAAGACATCTCAGCCAATGGGGGCATGGATTAATGTCCTGAAGGGAAAATATGCAAACCTTCTAACGAGCTTTTTCTTCTCTGTATGAAAGAACCATCAGCAGCTGAAACTTCCTTGTAATTCTTCAATTAAGCATTCAAAATTAGTTTCTATTCCCTCCCAAAAATGAGACTCATGCAATAACGAACCCACTCTAAAAACCACTTGTTTGGTAACAAATCCACTGAAAGAGAAAGTCTTGTGACCAGGTTTGATCTACAAGCCAACCAAACTCCTGCCAGTAAACAGTGACATATTCTCACCTGGCAAAAATAAAAGTGGGTATTTTTAAGTTTAAATATTGACATACCTATAACATTTTCAGCCAGCTCTACAGGATGTAATATTGCTGATAGTCCTTGAAAAAAAACCAACCAAAATATGAAACCTTCTTTCTCACCCCTTCGACCCCCGTCAACACTGTTCATTTGGATCAGGTGTTTTTGAAGTTTGCACATGGCAGTCTCATTTGCATTTAATGTCCTTCAGATTACTTCCTTTTTGTTGTGCTAAACACCTCTCTCAGTTGAGTCTAATTTGATGAGGTCATGCTGTGACTCCTGACCCTTCGGGTTCTAAATGAAACCATCTGACAAAAGAACTAAGTGGAGTGAGTCTTTTGCCTGTTCGTGGACATTTGATATTTGCAGATGTGCAGCAAGTTTTACAGACGACTCTTTTGCCAGGCTAATGCTTGATTGGAGGGGTGGAAATAAGCGAATGCCTAGAGAGAATAAAATATTCAAAAAATAAATAGGTCATGGTAATCCAGTCTCCACAACTCCACTAGCTAAAATAAATCAGAAGATGTAAATATGACCATTGTCTAAGTCAAGGGAATCCTAAATTCCAGAAAAGCTTTTCTACCCCCCAAAATGACTTAATATCTTGGTGTTTTCTTCAAATGCTTGTGAATGCAAACACCTGCATGGCTTGGCACGGAGACCCTGGGATTGTTTGGTGGCCCAGAGGTAGCTCGTCGTACACAGGGGAACCCCCCACCTGCTTTGGGCTGATGTGCTCACTCTGGCACAGCATTTATTGAAAGGCTGAAGAGGTGCATGGTTTATTTCCAGTTGTCTAGAGCCTGTGTTATAGAGGAGGTCAGCCTGGATCATCTCACAGTCCTCATCTGGCCTTAAAAGTCTGGATCTGTTACTATGGCTTTGAAATGCTCTCAAGCACCGATCACTTCATTCCGGGCTAATTTTATGTAGAGGGAGTCACTGGAACATTAACACATATGGTCAAATAAAGAGCCAAAATGCTATTCCAGACTCTTCTGGCCCCAAAATAGATCTGAGTTTTACTAGACTATTATGATATAAAACTGGAAAAGGAAATAAGTAAGCTTGGAAATTTCTTCAGAATATTTTTTCAATGTTCCTCTGCTCATCAACTGTTACTTTGAAAGGCTGGAAGTGGGACCATGCTTAAATAATATTTAGGTTTTAACCAAAATACACTGAAACTGTCAGAAAGACCTCATCAGTGAACACTAGATGAGGCCATATATCCCTTTTTTTTTTGTAACTCTTCCCGTGCCAACCCTCCCCATTTCCACATACACACACAATTTCCCCTATGTACTGTACGGCTAATTGTACAGCTGCCTGTGGTATGTATGCCCTCCATAGCAAGACTGTTTCAGAATTATCTGACTGTAGTAAATCATCTTGAGATACACTGTAATTAAGTAGGAATATGCAAAGCATCAGACAGATTATCTTTGAAATGCATCAAAGTACATTATATTATAAAAAAATTAGGAAAATCTGTAGGTCATATATTCACTAAACTCCTCTACCTTATATGAAAATGAGTCATTTTCCATCCTACCCTGGGGGTGAGGAGGCTGTCAGATGAAGAAATAAAAGACACTGCTAGTTAAGAAGAGCAGACCATGCCAAATCACTAATTAAAATTTAGATTTTTTTGTGTAGAGAGCAGGTGCACATGCTAAAAGTTATTCCAGAACTGGACGAACTTCTACCTCACTTTTTTTTTTTTTAAAAATGTTATTTTACAGACCTGAGTAAGGGCCTCAAAGACTGAATGTACTATTGAACCAAAGTCTTAGATGTACACACATAAAAATGGAGCACTCAAGCATTGCGTCTTAATTTTCAAAGATCATATTTCAGTTAATCTGGCAGCTTCTCAAAGAACGGGTTAAAAAATCAATTTAAAAATAATTTTTAAAATGGTATAATTGATCTAATTACGTTCATAATATTCTGGACTGAGATACAGATGTATAAATATATTTAGTTACATCTTAAGATAGCCTTGATTCCTGCAGTTTCAACACCCCATGTCTTTTCAGTTGTCCACCAAATTAACTGTGCACCTAATAAGGGGTCAGAATGAATTTATTACCATTGCTGTGTTCATTGTGGTAGTTCTATGAAACTTTACCTACCTGAATCTGAGCTATGTTTTTCGTTTATCTATTAATGGTATAGACCAGTAGTCAAAATGGTTCTTTAGAAGTAAAGCTGCTGTGAAGGGAAAGGAGCAGTGGTGGGAATTACAGCCAAGCAGACATAGCACTCCTGGTAATTACAACCTCATCAGCACGTACAGAAATGTGGACCATTTTGACACATCGATTTCTATCCATGTGCACCTAAATCCTCGAAACTATTTGGAAGAGCTTTACTCCCACTGCCTTCAACAGGAACCACAGGACAAATCACAGGAGGAACCGTACCAGGCTCTGTGTGAGAGATGCTGAAAACGCCAAACTCCACAGGAATACAAGGGAATGTGAAGGACTCACCAGCTACAACATCCATCCCTTGGATGTCCACAACTGCATGGTCAAAACTGAGGAACTGAGATTTGAGTAGCAGCTCAGTCCTGGGGGTGTCTTAGAAAGGGGAGATACAAATAGTGAAAAAATTATGTACACACATATGTACAGGGGCCAACATTTTAATGTCAGTGTTTCAACTTAGAAATGTAGGAATCTAAACTTGCATCTAGGCGCATTTTGGAATTACATATAAAATGCATATTCATCAGGATTACAGCAAATTTGGGCCTAAAGAAAGAGTGGGATTTTCCTTGTGTTTTGTACGCTGCAAGAGAGGTGGGCCAGAAACACATGCATGCCTGCTAGCAAGCGAAAGCCTGCTGATACCTAAATCATTGGGGGCTTTTTCCAAAAATGATTTATCCTTATATTACTTGAAGATTACTCATGTAATCCTGTTTGTAAAGCTGAAAGAAACTGTAACGTGCTTCCTCCAAATACTCACCTGCATCCTTAAATTAATTTTTTTTTTTTACTATGTTCACATGCTTGTGGTGTTCACTTTTCCAAGGAATTCCTGCAAATGCATTGACAGGCTTGGAAAGAACACTTTTTCAGCAAGCGTGCTGGAACACTATTCTTTGCTGAGTTTTTATAATTATTATTCATATTACAGAAGTCTTCAGAGATGCCAATCAGGCTACGAGCCCTGTCATGGCAGATCAAATTATAATGAGAAGAACTATACCAGAAATCTGATCCCGTGTATAACACTCTCAATTACATGCATGGCTCTTCCCTACGGAGGCAGAAATCAGCTGCTTCTGTTAATACTCCTGGTTCTGGGTTGACAGAGACATAAGACAACAAAGACTATAGGTGAAAGAACAATATGAACAATAATATTCCTTTAGCTTTTGAAGTTTAAATCACAAATTAAACTATGAAGTAATGTCAGCTAAAATGGTCTCAATGGGTCTTCTGTGAGTATCCCCTTGATTTGAAATATTCAGGTTTTCGTGGTGACAGTGGATATGAGAAACCCTGTTGCTGGTGTATTTTGCCACCATGCCAAAAAAACCCCCCACCCACAGGCAGTGGAGAGCTGAGGAATTTAATAATAACTGTACATATTGAGGCATGCAGTAGGTGGACAAGACCTGGCATCACTTTGTTAGCGTCAGGCTCTACCCAGTTTATAAACTGGGGGAAACACAGAACCCCACAAAGGCACTCCTCGCTGTACCCCCTGGCCTGGAAGGGGGCTGGCTGGCAAAGCAAATAAAATTGTGTCACATGTCATGTATTTCCCTCATAAAAAATTTCAAATAAAGATAAAATTTCAAACAGCAAAGTTGAAGTCCTGAGCAGAATAAATTTGGAAGCCATATCCATTTCAAAAATCCACCTCAAAATTCAATATAGTAGGCAGCTAGGAGCAATAAAATAAGACCATATGGGCTTGGATCAACCGATTAGAAGTATGCTATGCTGAAGGGCTGAGGCCAGTTATTCAGCTATTATCTGCCTTTAGTGACCTTGAGATGTGATCATTTGATTGCATCAAAGTCAAATTTTCCAGGCTCACTTCTTCATGTCTGTGAAGTTGTAATCTTTGAGGATCCCAACATACACAGATTTCCTCCAGGATATCAACTCACAAACAGCGTTGGTGCATTGTCCCACAACGGCAAAGGCTGTGGTAAGGAAATTCTGACCCGGAATATCCAGCACAGGCGAGGCGGAGTGTATGCTGAGGAAGGGGGAAGCTTTACTGGTTCTTATTGCAAGTCTGGTTTAAGCTGTTCATTTTTACCAGCGTAGCTGAATTTTTTATTAACTTCTGACACCATTTTAGAAGTGATTGCGCTTCTCGGGGGATTATTGGAAATATGTTCTTTGTCTGAAGCCCTCTTAGAAAGCCACCCTCCTCTCCAAGAAATTACTGCACTTGGAATCACGTCTTGTTTAGGTCACAACTGAAAAACATCAACAGCCCAGCCTGCTTCCCCACGGACCGTGCATCAGGATTACTGACAATCTGGAAAACAGCTCTTGGTTGAAAAAAAAATGTGTCTAAAGACCTCGTTCGACTTGCGTAGAGCGACTGTCTCACCTGGCAGAGCAGGACCCCCTTAGCAAAGAGGCAGCTCTGCCGCAGGGTGACAGCAGGGACAACTGTCCCTGCCCCACTCCTGGTGCACCTTTCCTTGTCCCCAGGGATGTGCCAGAGGATGGGGACAAGCTCTGCCCTCCCTGCGGGTGCCGGTCCCGGGCTGTGATGCTCTGGACACCTCTGGGGATGCCCATGGAGGAGGGTGAAGAAGGCTCCACTGCATGCCCCCCACCCGTGCCTGTGTCAGCTCAGCAGTGCGACGGGTGGGCAGAGAAGTTGTCCTGCCCCATGGCCCTCCATGGAGGCCCCACAGCTCCACCTGAGGGCCACAGTGGGCCCTTGTGTTCGGAGTACATCTTGTTGGTCTGAAACAGCCCTATTTTGTCAACCCTCGGGACATGCTGCAATGCACATTTGTTTTCCCAAACTGAGAAAAACTGGGAGAACTCTGGCAGGAGATCACAAAGACTGGAAATTTCTTTTCATCTGCTAGGTTATGATTTATGTTAATGATTGGGCAAAGGAAGGAGGGGGACTCAAGAGCAGGCTGTCTGTATGGCAAGGAAATCTCTCCAGACAGTGGGAAGGAGCGCTCGGCACAAGGCACAGGCACCACTGCCTGCCTTGAAAATAAATAAGCCGTGAGAAAAGGCAGGTGGGTGCACGGCAGATCCACTGGACAAAATCCTCCCTCTGCGGAGAGTGCAGGAGAAGCAATCATTGCTACTCACCCTAAGTTGAAGCCAGAGCCGTGCTGGAGTTTGCCGAGGGAAATCCAGTCCCTGCAGAGATCCCCTGCACGAAATATGTTTCTTCAAGTTTTGCTCAGAAGACCAGGATTTGTCTGCAAGACAGGGAAAAGTAAAAGTTCAAATGCAGTAACAATTACGTATGATTTCCTCTGCCTCAGAGTGAATTTCTTTCTGAAAACGCTACTTATTGCATTGTACACTGAGCTCGAATGCTTTAGCACTGTAAATTTCAATATTGAGACACAAATAAGAGTCTCACAGACTTACACACACATAACTTTCCGTGCTCACAGAGCTTATCCATGCAACTTCAGCTGCAGCTTCTTTTCTACTTCGTTGACCTCTAGGAGATGGTGGAGGAAGGAGGGAGGTGAGGGAGAAGAAGGGCAGGAGAAAGACCCAAATGTTGAAATTCTTAAGCCAGGGATCGGCAGTGTCACTCACAGTTTAGCAGCTGATGGTTAGGATTTCACCTGTGGATGCTAGCACAGACACAGCAGTGAGGTGAAGGGGATCTTTACCCTCCCTAATATCCATGGTTGTCCTTCAGGGCTCACCAGTCTGCCCGCTTAGGGTAAGCCGGAGTCTGTGCTCAAGCCCTGACTTGGTGGCTCTGTGCTGCACAGAGATGGAAACACACACTTGGGTTGAGCTTCAGCTGAGCTCTGCTTCCACGGGAAAGACCGTGCTGTGGGGCGCACCCAGGTTTTACTGGTGTTACTGGAAGGGGTACAGGAGGAGAAGAGCCAAGACAAGAGCCAGTATCCAAAGTTGGGGTCTTTCTAAGCACTCTGTAGAAACCTGTGGTGACATTCCAGGGACTGCAACGTCACATAAATCCCAACATCACACAAATCCCAACGTCACACAAATCCCAGTGACGAGAGTCTCTTGTTGAGGAACTGCCTTTAAACATCTTGAGCCAACCAAGGGAAAATGCTTCTTATCAGACATTTGGGTGCACGGCATGCAGGTGAGATATGGGCCACTACCTTCAAGTTCAGTTTGTCTGCTCACAAAGCTCTCTGGTTTGGTACTCTGCCATGCAAACCAAGCCTCAACCTCACACGTGCAGAAGATTTGTCTCTGCTTGGGCTAGCAGTGTCTATCAGTCCAGGTTCCCCGTTCATGATCCTCAAACCTTGCATGAAGACCTGTTTCACTGGGATCTATCAAGCACGGATAGAAGATCAAGGACATTATCACCACTCCTACCCCTCCATTTCCCCATGAGATGCCTGAGGGGCATCCCAGTTTCTACCTGGCTGTGCACATTGTGTGCCTGCCAGCGCTTTTTCACCAGCTCCAGCTCTGTGTCAGGGTGGGCTGTCACTGAGGAGCACCTGGATGTCATGCGACCGAAGAAAAGTGTGTAGAAGCTCTGTAGGGACTGAATGGTTGCTCAAAATTGACCTATTAATGGCCAATGCTACCTGCCCCAGCCCCATGTCAACAAAAGATAGCATAGCTGAGGTGACCTTCCACTTAGTAAACCCTAAGGCTTTAGTACGAAGGTCCCTTTCTAAAACCACTGTGAAAACACTGAAAACAAAACTTACATCCAAGCATCTTAAGGACTTTCTGCACATTAATTAACCCCGCAGCACCCAGAGTGAGACAGGGAAGTGTAGCTAAACCAATTAAGCTGCAGAAGAAGGGGAGGAACGGGGGGTTAAGTGCCTTGCAGATGGAGGGACTGGAACCCAGGCTTTCTAGCTAGCAGTCTCAGTTCGACTTCCCGGGAGTACTGGAAGTGAAACTTTCCCTGTAGAGCTGTCGCTCTATGAAATCAGCTTGGCAGTGTGTGACAGACATAATCCTTTTCCCATATGTTTTATTTTCTATAAATAGAAAGACATCTCATTAGCATTCTGTAACTTCAGGAGATAAGGAGAATGAACAAACAGACAAACAAATATCCGAACTATTTCCAGAGAATTGCCTGAAATTCCAGGCAGCCCAGGAGGACAGCACTGGATTCAGCCGCCTTCTTTCCAGTTTGACATCACCTGCGGTGCCAGTGACGGGGAAAATACTTCTCAAAATGGCAAGGGGTGGTTGGACCCCTTACAACACACTGCGTCGCTGGGGGTGAAATGGGCCGCGTACCACAAAGCAATATTTGGGTTGGGTTGTATCACTGTGTAATCCCAATCCTAATCTTTGGCAAACCACAGCCACAAGGCAGACAAATTAAATACTTTCCATGTTGGGGATGTTCACACCCCACATCATAAAAGCAAAAAAAAAATACAATTCCTGTGAAACCATGAGGGCTTTTTTACCATTGTCCTGGCAGAATTACAGGAGATATTTATGACCAATGTTCCTGAAGATTCAATACCCTCAGGACTGTTCTGAACAGGTTATCATGTTATAGCCTTCCTAAATAGAAAATTATATGGTGTGTCCTTGACATTAAACATGTTATATGCACACTCTCAATTGTTTTAGTCCTAATTAAAATAATCTTTTATATGATTAGACTAGGAAATAAAAAAGGAGTCTAGTTTGTATTTGAGGATTGGCTGAAGGTTTCTTAAACAGAATAACACTAAATTGGATGTGGAATCATATTCTTCAGCTCTTTGCTCAACAGTAGCTAGTAAAAAACACTATAAAGGAACATGAGCAGAAACCTGCATAATAAATAGGAACAACTAGAAAGCAGCAGTTTAGTTTATTCCAGAAATTTGAATTTTCAGAAATAGGGGTGGTGGGGTTTGGGTTTTTTTCCGTTTAGAATGAAAATAAAACTTATGAAAGTATTCAAGAATTTAAAAAAAAAAAAAAAGGATAAAAAATTTCCCTGTGAAACAGGCACCTTAATTGGGAGAATGGGAGACACTGCCTGGGGTGAATGATTTAGGCACTTCACCATTGTGGATGGAGATCAGTCAGTATCTTTCCTTCTTCAGCTCCGAAAATCTTCTCTAAAACATTTGCAAAAATACTTCAGGTATGATAAAATTACATCTCCCCCTCCCCCATTTTTTTTGACAGCTTTTGAACAATTTTGGAGCACTTTAAGTCTGGTTTCTTCCTCGTCTGACAAACATCTCGATTTGTTGCCTTTCAATATCATTGAACACCTCTTTTTTTAATATGACAAGAGTTGGTAAGAGGGTGAAGAGGGTGACTGAATCTGCCTTCCCTGTGGAAAATACTGGTTTTAGATCACCTGCTTTTTACATCTTCTCTCTCTGAAAGAAACCATGTCATCCTGCATCGCACAGAAAGCTCACCACGACTGCAGCTTCCAGTCCCTGACCCACTCCCACAGCTGCCGCGGCACCTACCCCCCAGTCTGCCCCACGTATGGGTGAACCCTCCAACCAGCAAGGACCGTGTGTTTGAAAGACACTTCAGGGCACACACATCCCGTGACGTGGTTCCTTCCCATGGGAATTTCTAGGCTTTTAAAGGATTCTCAGGAGTACAAGGTCCCACAAAAAAAACCCAACTTATTTCCACTCTAATGCATCAATGATTCCTTCCATCAGTGATTAAAAATAACAGGCTGGGGGAAGGGGGATAAATATATGCCGGCTTTTTTTTAAATAAGAACCCTACCAAAATCATAGGGAAAGAAAAACTTTCTAGCATGCTGTCATACCAAAATTATATGAATGCCTAACTCCAGGAGGATAATTACAGTATAACACCACTTGAAATGTTTTTCATGTGTCTGTCAGGATCTTTTTCCCATAGCAATTTTTTTGCCACAGGCCAACAAACAGCTTTAAGAAACAAGCACTTTTTCTTCAAAGAGGATATCCACGATTACCGTATGATTTCAGGAACAACTGTAGAAGCTCGGGATAAGATTTATCTTTGTCACTTGCCATGAGCGTATAGGGCTGGGTTTTGAAGCCACCCCGGTCCTCGCCTGAACCCCCAGGACTCGCCACCTGTGCCAAACCCAGCTCCAGGTGCAGCTTTTCGGATGGGTACTGATGTCAGGGCGGGCTTTTGGGCTGCAGCATCCTCAGTCTGGTCCCACAGGGCCCCAGGGGCTCAGCCCCTGCTGGGACATCAGGTCCTGGTCGCTCAGGTCTTAGGAGTCTATTTTATATGGCACAATGTGGCACCTATCTCTATATGCGTTTTACTTTCCTCTGTGTAAAGCTGTGGTTAATTTGAACAGCGAATCACAGCATATTAGAAGACAGAAAAAGGTAGAAAAGTACGTAGGAGGGTAGGAAGGTACCAAGCAAAGCGCACACAAACATCTTAAAATATCACAATATTCTCCGTAGGAGACAACACACAAACTGTGCTTAGAGCACCAACAAAGTATTTTCTAAAAATGGCAAGTTAGTTAAGAATAAAGAGCGTCTCTTCAAAACAGCTAAGTCTTGAAATTAAGCCATTGAATATCTCTATAGAGATGCACAGTTATGATTTTTATTAATTGTTTCCACAATCAACAAAGCCCTCAAAAATTTAGCTCTTGCACAGAAATTTTTCTGTACTTGTAATGGGTTTTCTGAGGGACAACCTTTACTTTGGCTAGTAGATAAATCAGAGTTAATCAACTGAAAAAAACTATTTTAAAAATTAAATAAACCATGAAACTTTCACAGTTTATTCTTAACCAACTGTACAGCTGCTGGAACACCTTCCATCAGATTTCAAATTTTTTTTACTACAGTTTTGGAGATAATCAGTTCTTCATCCTTCATTTAATGTTGTCCTTCCCCCTGTCTTTCGCTTTATTGAGCTCAATCCATCAGCAGCCGCTGAGAGGAGATCATAACCGAGAGAATGTTTTTTGTATGGAATTATGAACTCCGGTTCATATTATATGTTTGACGCATGTCTCAGCTTGCCCAAGATAAGCCTATTAAACAGCATTCCAGACAGCAGCTCTGCCCAAGGGAGACACTTGTCACTCCCTTGGAGGACTACCTCCGGGAGACCATCAAGGCTGTAACCCTGTGCCACCTTGAGCTGCTGAGGTGCTTCTGAAGGAAAATGGTCCCCAAGTATGAGGTACCCAAAATGCTGAGCCGGTGAACAAGATTAGAGTTTGCTCCTGGAACATGTGACAAGGAGATGGGATGAGTTATGGTCAAGGGATTTTACTCCATATGCCTTTTCCAGAGGTGGGTGGGGTATACTCAGGCTAATTTTGGATACTTAGATTAGGGTAGGGTCTGCTCAGATTAGGAGACAACATCTGTCAGGACGTTTCCATGATCTCTAATAGGATCAATACTCCGTCTAATACTTCAACAACTTCAAGGAATATCGTAGTTAAGAGTCATGCGCAAAGTTCATTGTTTAAAAAAATTCGCATGCTAAATTCATTGTTTTCCTGTAATATCATCCCAGAATAAAGCAGGAGACCAGATCGTTTGCAGCCCCTGCGGAGCCTTGGGAAAGCCCATGCGAACGACTGGTGGGAGTTTGGGTGATCTCGGAGGTCAGAGCTCGGGAGGACCCAAGTGTGCCGCTCAGACCCGGACCCAGAAATGCCAAGTAATTTGTAGCCCGACACGGAGGAGTCGGTGGGCCCACCTGTTGGCTCAAATCATGTATTTAAACAGTGACTAAACACTGCGTAGAGCGGCCGAACGCCCAACGTGGCCAGGCCCCATGCAGACACGCGGCGCTGCAGTCCCTGCCCTGAAGAACGTGCAGGCGAGGAGGCATCGCCGCCGCAGCGCGCGGGGCTCGGGCAGGACGCGGGACTTCAAAGGGAGGTTTGACTTTGATAGAGAGTGAGTAGGGGCTGCTGAAGAGGGACCTGTGCTACAGAACAACCGAGCATGTGCTTCACATTTCAGAAATTATATGCAGAAAAAGACTTCACAGATGAAAAAAGGCAAAAAAAAAGCAGCATACAGAAGTCCTGGGCATCAAGACTCTTCTTAAGGTAGTGTTTCTCAGCCTCATACACGCTATGACATTGCAGGCTGAAAACTGCAGTGTTTGCATTTAAATAAAAAAATATTCTTTTTATCCCATTTGGAATTATTTAACAACACCTCTCCTGAGATGTGAAAGAATGCAAATAAAACATCCAATATGATCCTTACCAAGTACAAATTACATTAATTTGTCCTTTGGAGAATAACCTTTAACCATTACAAAATACACTCGACTCGCTTTCTTGCTTCCCTTCCCCCCCCCCCTTCACTCTTTCCTTGGACTTTTGAAGCAGATTTTTGTTGAATAGATCATACAGGATTATACATTTATAGCCTGCTTTCATATATTTCAAAAAGAAAATCATAAATATGAACTCATACGTTAATAAATCAATTATGGAATGCTGTTTTACACATATGCTCAAAACATGACCTCTTCCAAGTTCTCCTAGAGCAGAAAGTTGGAGTTTAGATTTAAGGCACTTTAGCTTTAAAGATATTGGGAATAACATTATCTGGTAAATATTAAGTAAAGCAGTTTTCTGTTAAGTTTTATTTTGCCTTCAGTGGTTTATTAAAGCTTGCTCCATAACACCGTTTTAGTTACACATGAATAAGCCTTAACCTTACTTTTCTTCGATCACAAAAAATGGTGTTTAGCAGCTATAATTTACTTGACCACTTTTGAGTTATGGAGGGGTAAAGCAGAAGCAGCCCAAGTTTCATATATACTGTTTTGCTCTCTCAGAGGCAATTCAGTGCTAAAGCATTTTCATTTTATAAAACAAAACAATGCCAGTGACTCATTTGTAATGAGGACTTACATAATTGCTTTTTTGGGAGTTTGACAAGAAAAAATGTGCAGCAGCCAATCCACGCAGCTTTTAAAACTGTGAAACAAAAGATGCACAGAACACTCCTCGTTCTATTTTAGGTTTAATTCTCAACTAAATTTCATCCTAGGCTTAATGTAAAAATGCTAGTTTTATTGTTACATGCCTGAAGGAGATGAGATAATATTAAAAAATATTTGATATAGAACAAAACCACCAACAAAATATCCTTTGTTGTTTTCTGTAATCCCTTTATGGCTTCCATTGCCATGATATCTGAGTAAAGCAGCATTTTTCCAGAGCGACTGCCCCTCCGAGGCTGTGCTTATCTCCCATTTTGGGGAAGTGATCCACAAAGACTGAAAACCAGACGCGGGAAAGGGACACAGACCTCTGCCGGCAAAGCCGGGGCTCGGAAGTCCAGTTTGTTGAAATTGAACTCAGTTGAGATCAAAGGAGTTCAGAAAGCAAGTCACTGTTCCTACCATCTATAGATATTTTCCTTTTCAGCCTCAAAATTCCCACGTGCCTATAGCTGGGTGCGCACTCATGCCGGGACCTGCATCAGTTATACAACCTAGAGGTTGTAAGATTGCACCTTTTCCACCCGGTGCTTGCGCTCGCCAAGCTGAAGACTGCTCCTGCTGGGGAGAAACACGACAGAAGTATTTCACCGTGCCTTCTACCACATGTAATAACGCAGAAAATAAGTACCTGATACTGCAGAGAAGCACATGGCTGAGCAGAGCTGCGGCCGTGCGGAGCGGAGGGCAGGATACCCCCCTTCCCCTCACGCGTGGGCGCTGCGTGGTGGGCAGGGCAGAAGTTTGACAAAACAACTGATGGAACGTAAAGCCCAGGTTTTCTCTACCTTTCCTGCTTCAATAGCAATCCCTCAACAATCAACGCAACTGTATTACGGTGTTTATATTCAGCAAACCAGGATTATTCCTTCCGACAGGAGCTAGGCTAGTTTGTATCAGCCAAGAGTCCTGCTTCTCTGTCTCATCACACCTACCATCAACACACCGTCCAACCGTGTATAGTGACAAAACACCTTCTTTGAGTCGAATTGCTCAGTACCTGGCAGGATATATGTCTTGGCATTTAAAACCCCTTCTGCCTTCAGAGCTGGATGCCGAGGAAATTAAAATGAGTGTGAGCGTATTGCTATCAGGGCACTTGTGAGAAGTAGCGAGCCTGTTACTGTATATTTCAGAGAAAACAGCGCTATTAAAGGACACAAATGTGATATTCGATTTGGATGTTTTCCCGTGCGGATGAAAGGACTCACTCCTCATGCAATTCTGAAAGAAACTGATTAGATTTATGCAGGCAAGTAGCAGCTTGTGATTAGCATTTAGGTGAGGATGCAGTTATGTGCTACAGGAAATATTGGTGTGTGCGTTTTCTGTTTACTTTCATTATCTAATGTGCTCTGCAGTAGGCTGGGAAAGACAGAAGTGGTTATTTGGGAGATTTTCGAGTAGTTGTAAATTTATTAGTCTTTCCTGACAGAGGAACCGGACATACCACTTCTTCATAACACAGTCTTTTTGGATGGGCTGGTATAAAATGCCTTCCAAGCATTTCAAGCAGAGAATCAGTCTGTTGTTCTACTTGGAACCGGTAGGAAAAGGTTTGAAGAACCAGTTTACCCAAAGAAAATTCCATTTCAACAAAAACTATTTGGTTTAAGAAGTAATGTTAATTTTAATGAAAAGTTCAATCACAGAAGTGCAAAGCGGAGTTGTATATATACATACATATACATATGTATATGCACACACATGTATGGGGTTTTTTTCAGTTGAATTGGGATAAAACAAATCCGAGGTTTTACATTTTTCATTTATTAAAAAAATCTGTTACCAAAAAGCTGCATTTCTGGCAACGTTTGTGTTGAATCCTACAGGGACATTTACCTTCAGGTAACCTCTCTGTGTAATTCATGTCTTCATTACAGCTAATGGGGAGATAGACTAGTTAGTCACTCCCTCAAAAAAAAAAAAAAAAAAAGGGGGAAAGAAAAAGCAGCCAAGATTGTTGTATAAAAGCTCAGAAATCCTTTCATGCACTGTCTAGGCTTGGAATATAGAAGGAAATCTCTGCCAAGAAGCAGAGGATGTTGAAACAGAATCATGCAATGTGTTAATGCCGCAGGGCATTGGAAGTAAGATGCCAGGGACTTCAATCACAAACTGAATGATCTTTGTGATATAGCAGAGAGGATGGAATAACATCAGAGAACTGCACACACAATGGAAAGAAACAGCATAATCATTTGTCATCACTCCAAGCAAACGAGTGCTGGCAGTGACGTTTTCTGCACCAACCTATTCATGTCATAGTTTGAGGTTCAAATACCTTTCAGGAGCAGATCCCACCAGCAACATCCTCCCATGGCATGGAAATTTGCAGCGATATCCACCTCATCTGACACTTCAAAGGACTTGTGCTCTGGTCCTCAGACGGTTAAGTGTGGATACGCTAAGGTGGCTATGAAATCAGATTAACTTAAAGAGCTTGTATAATTCACAGCCTATTAAGTTAACCCAATTTCAAAACTGGTTCCACTTTGCATGAGAATGGACATCTGTGGCCTTCAAAATCCTCTACTATTTTTCATTCTTTATGAAGCATTCTTCCTTCCTTCATACTGCTGCTGATATCTAGCTGTGTCTTATAAAGACTCGACTGAGACTGGTCAGACACTAAAACTGGTCCTGGCCCATCACGTGTGAAATATATAATTACACTGAAAACTTGTGGGAAGAAAGGTGTCAAAATGTCCCACACACCAACAGGATTTGAACCAGAAACACTCACTTTGATGCAGATAAACTATTCAGTTGCCAGTGTTGGTCATCTTTCTGCATATTTTAGCAACAAAGTTGACTGGTTTCCAGTGATGAGCGGTCAGTGGCTCTTTGTAGTCCAAAGGCATCATGTGGTGTCCAGCTCTTCCACAGAGGCCCCTACACAAATATTTGAAAAAAAACTAGCTTTAGGCTCCTGTTTCTGAAAACCTTGCATTTAATTTAATTCATTTGCCTAAAAATACAGAGAGAGAAAAAACCCAACTACATTCTAGAAACCTTGCCTATAAATATGTGGAAGTTTAAGATACAGGGATTTACTCAGGAATGTACATTAGGCAGAGACCAGTACTTTCAGGCTGAGGAGCAGTCAACACTTCCACTTAGATGGTGAAACCAAACTCTAATTATAAGATATCGTCTAGCCAATATAGCTTCATATTTCGACTTTCAATACAATACAATACAGTCTAATTTATAAGGTGCCTTATCATGCAAACTTCCATAGGCACAGTAATTTAAAAGGGATTATATATAAGCCCCTCTAAAAGCAAATATCACAAAGAAAAGACTCTTAGTCTTGTAATATTTCAAAAACATTTATTGAAGGGGCTTCTCTTCTTTTAGGGTGGTATGGAAGTCCGGAGAGAAGAAGGTACGTGGCAAAAGTCTTAAAATTGGATGCTTTTGCTCTGGTACTCAAATCTGTATTTAGTATTCAAGGAAAGGGCATGAATTCACCTTTTCAAAGGGTGGTGGCTCAGATCTATCTAAATTGATGTCATTCCACCAAATTACAGCAGCTCAAGAAAAAAACACTGGTTTTAGGAATATTGTGGGAACACTTGGTTTGACTCTTCGCATTCACATATATTCCTGAAATAGAGAGGATTCTTCCTCTTCTACATTTTTTTTATCTCAGTTTCCAGACCTCATGATCTTGTCATTTCTTTCTCATGGATTTTTGGAATACAAAGTCTCCCTGATTTCCATCACTACAAGGCATGTGTTGTCGGATGTGAAAGGAAGCAGAATTTAGCTGTCCGTGATCAGGACAGCAAATGGTCTACAGGCAGTTTTGATAAGAATAAACGTCATGAAGTTTTTTCATGTAATATACATGTAAGATTATACCACTTCAATGCCCTACTATCAAACTATGCCACACAGACGTCTTCTTCCCATTCTTCTAAAAAACAGGGCTCATGGATAAATTCCAGCTGTCTGCTGTGCTCTGAACAAAGCAAGTGCAATGGAAACGCTGGCAAGCACATTCTCACCAAGATTTGCATAAGTTTTCATTCAGGATTCCAGGCTTTGTGCTACACGGCTGAAGACATTTAACATTTTCTTTGAGTTTATCAGCAATTGGAGCATCAGTAAGATGGTTAATAGACTGCCTTAAGAAGCCAAAGCTCCCCTTCCCCCCTTCCCCTTTTTTTTTTCTTTTAAGGGAAGTTAGCCATTTGTAAAGATGTCACCTTATGAACACTGCCAGCTGCTCATACAAGTGGAGACATCTTTGGTCAAACCGAGATTCCTGGGTGCTTAAATTTTTGTTCCCTGGTACAAATGAGGTGCCTGTACCAGATTCATTACTTGAGGTGTTGCATGCACAGATAGCCCACAGACAACCCTGACTTCCAAGCAAGAGCAGAAAGGTAGCTTTCTTGTAGAGTTGCACATACATAACTAGCTAGTTTGAACACTCAGGCACTAGTAGAAAGTGGGGAAAAATAAAGATCATTCCATTACCATGTGGATGTCTGCATACGCCTTCTCAGAGAAGGGAAGCGAACAGCTAACGTGAGACGAAAAAGCATACCCAGTGTTTTCTTCAGCGCATTCATCACTGAAAATGCATCTTGGGATCAGTTTCTCCACACCAAACTTCAATCCTTGGAAAGGCATGAAAAGAAATCTTTATGTAATACCACAAGTTAAGAAGGTAGACGCATCCGAAAAAAACTCAACTACCAGATGTTACCTTTGGGTAACATTCAATCTTTAACTACAGTTTTTAAGTTTTTCTCCAGGCAATTAATACTACCTATCTCAAGCCTATCACAATCTGCTTGATAGTCTTTACCCAGGAACAATTAAGCAATTTATATTAAGCGATTTAAATGACCTTTTCTGTGCACTGAGCCATTGTAACTGATAGCATAGAAATGTACCAACATGTCATGACATCAACTTCATTGAGCTCACAGCATCCATCAATTATTTTAAATAGAGTCCTTGTAAAATGAATGGAATGTTTATTATTAGAAAATAAGTCAAAAGCACTCAATAGCATTAATCAAATAAAAATAATGTGGAAATTCAGACTTTCAAAAAAGAAAACAGTGAATCATCTGTGAACTTGGCACTGCATCAAGCATACGCTATTCATCTTCACTCTAAAGGCCCTTCGTGACCTACCCACACTCCACCTATCATTTTTGCTACGCTATCAACATGTCAGCTCTCTCCACTGATCAGCCAGTGATGCCTGCCATCATCACCCATTTGTTATGTTCACCAATGAGCACTTTCGCCCTTTCTCCCATGCCAGCCTTCATGCATGGAAGAAGCTCCCATAAATATCAGCAAACCCACCTCATTGTTCTCTCCCAAATGCCTCTAGAAACGTCTCCTTTCCTGGAATGGCCACAGGAAAACACCTGATAGTAAATATAATGATTTTTTTTAAATTATTATTTTTTTAACTCTAGCTACTCTTACCTTATTATTTCCTTGTGTTTCCCTGTCTGTCTGGTACAACTACCACTAATGTGGTAGTATATTTGCTACTACTATTTCTTGTCTTAGACTAGAAGTGACTAAGGGCAGGAATTGAGTCTTTGGCCTGCATTTACACAGTGCTGAGTATAACAGGTTTCTGTCTATAACTGGGGCTTCTTAACCATTACTGCAGTATTAATGATAACTTCTCAACACAGCTGTACTATTTTATTCGGTTTGGTTGAAACCTAGTGGCAATACATGCATGCAGTCCTCTTGCTATTTAAAGACGAACTACCCAAAGAAATTGAAAATTTCCCTTATAATAGTGTATTTACTAGGGAATACCAATCAGTCTAAAATTAGTCACAATCGTTTCAAATTGGTTTTGGGGGGAAAAAACTAACATGAACAGAAGATCATAAAGGTTTCTGGTCCCCCTACCATCCATATAAATTAATTTTCCTTCTGACCTGAAGCTGCAGATTGAAGTCACCTATGTTTGGATGTGTGTTTGGTGAGCTGGACTGTTTCAATGGAGGGAGATATTATTGCTGCATCATTCTGGGAAAAGTGCTTAAGTCTAGCCCTTTTGTTTGCATTGCTTTACTTTCATTGCATATGCCCATCGTGGAAGAAAATTGATTTGTTACCAGCTCAGGAAAAAGGTTTTTTTGACCAGCATTGGTAATACTTGGTTTTCATTTAAATGCTTTTGGTTCTATCTAAACCATATTTTCACGTATTTTTTTTCTCTCACAGCCCTAATCTCAAGTAATAACTTAAGAAAAGCAGCAGAATTTAATATAAACCATTACTGGTAAGACAGGTAATAATAATAACAGTAAAAAGTGATTTCCCTACCACTACCACAGTTATTTGTCATTCTCAAATGCCTGAGGGAGAAAAGGTGAACTTTCTACATGTTTGAATGTCATGAAATTCAGGCATTTTCAGACCAAGAAAGAATGAATTTCAAAGCTGTGAATCTGTTCTTTCCATTACGGTTCTAGAAGAAATACAAGGCCTTCCACAACACATAGGGAAATAAAAACGTCTCATGGCTATAGAGTTTACCGTGGTTAAATCCCAGACACTTGGTATTCCTATTGCACAAGTTATGACATAGTGTGGCACAGCGGTGTCAGAAAGTATATATTTGTTGTTGTGCATAGTCACAAAGACTCTAAAAGTAATCAGTGGCAAATCAGTAAAAAATAAAATCAAAATCAAATATAATTTCTTTTGGGTTTTTTGTTTTTTTTTTTTAAATCACCCTTCATTTTGCAGTTACTTTTCATCACTTCTCTTACGAGCTTGTAGCTGAGGCAGTTGTATAATACATAGCTACACACGTACCCATGTGATGGAAAAGAACGAATAGTGGTGCCTCTCTTACCAAAGTCAATGGCAAACACCTTATCAACCAAACATGCACCTAAGGGTAGCTCCAGAATAAATGAAACAGCACCCGTGTTGTGTCAAAGGGCGGGCATCCGCAGGTTGACTGTGAGCTGATGTTTCCAATAAGACCTTAAAGTGACACAGGCACTCCACAGCTACCCCACAAAATCGGTTTCTGTAAAAAACAAGCAAACAAATAGATACAAACCTTCTTAAGCAAGGAGGAATGAGAGTCTCGGTGTTTGTTTCTGTGTTTTGCATCGCTGGAGGGAGAAGCACAGGTATGATTTGTGGGGTGCACAGGCTTCCCAGATGGAAAGGTAGAGTGGGGATGAGAAGTCCACTAGTCCAAGCTGACAGCTCTTCCTGCTACATCAGCAGCCAAATCCAGACATGCAGTGGACAAAACGATTTGTCTTCACTGCCTAGAGGTGAGAGACACTCATGGAGTAGCCACCCGGTCTAAGAAATGAAGCAGCAAAGTTTTGAGACCGAGCAATTTTAACATGCTCCATGGAGGTTATGAGAGAGACTTCAGGTGAAACTTTTTATTCACCCTCCCATTGCACAGATTGCTATATTTAAGGTATGGATGAACAATTATGCCTTTGCCAAGGCCCAGGCTATCACAGCAAAGCTGAACCCCACTGTTTTACACAGCACTCCTTCTTCACGCCACCTGAACACCTTCTGCACATGGCGTGCCAGGGAACAGATGCAACCAGAGCTCGAGATACTGCACTAGACGAGCTTTTGTCTTCCTAATGAGTGATTTTTTTAATTAAAAGCGAGGTGTCACATGCAGATTGTCATCTCATCGGCAGAAGTTAGAGACACTGAGCTTGGAGTGACGGTTCATTGTGTAAAATTTAACAATCTTTTTCTTGTGTATAAAAACACAATGAAACGTGAACATTTTATCAGCATCACATCCTAATGTATAACATGCTAAATAGCTTATATAGCACAGTAAAATGGAACAGCCTCATGTTAAGTGTCCCAGTGCAGCCCCAGTCCATTCTTCCCACAGCCCCAGCCGGCTCGTTCCCTCGCTTGCAGAGGGCCGGGAACTCCCTCCAAGCAGGCGCAGCCCCGCAGACAGCACCGGCACGCACTCAGCAACACGCTCGAGCTGCAGGGTTTCAGCCCCTTTCTCTTCAGGCTTCCAGTTTTATTTGTTCCTAGAACAAAATACATAAAACAAATTCACCTCATCAACCACATCCCCCTTCCTCTGTTTGCCAAGGACTTTGCAGACCCTGCAGTGTAACACCTGACAAACTGCGTTCTCTCCTACTCAAGCTTTGAATACCACTCTCCCTGTAATTGTACCCAGCCACTAACGTCCTATTTTTTTTAGACCTGACAACCAGGTGAAGGGCTTTAGAGACCAGATGACCCACTTAGCTTCAGCTAGGATGCTTCAGCTAATTGCATCTCAGAGCAGGGTCTCATGCCTGTGTAAATGCCATGCCTTTGTAAACGTCTGATGAGGTATCTGCAAAGTTTTCCCTTGTCGTGGCTGCATGGCTTATTTTTGCTAAAGGTGAGCTAGTGGAAGGAAGCAGTGCTAGAGCTATCAGACTCTCAATTCCCAAAGACCTCGAGGTTTGCAGGTGCTTGGTGCTGTCTCTGCGGTAGGATGGATTTCACCTCCCGGCTGAATGGCGGTTGCAAGAGAAAGGATGGGTGAGAGAGCAAGAACACCTGGATTCACTTCTTTCCTCTGCCCCAGATTTCCGTACATCGCTTAGTCTCTCTGCACCTTTCCTCCCCACCTGTAAATTCACCATTTGAGTACCTTTTCCTCTGACCTCATCTGGAGATAGCAGTGCTTTCCCACTTCATTGAAATACTAAATATATAGAAGATGATGAGCTTCTCAGATGATGCTTGAGCACGGGGACATGGAAAACACCTAAGAGAGGTTGGCTATTTGTCTATTATAAAATTTATTTTTCACATAGTCAGGCATGGAAGTTAGGAGACCCTAACAAACCTCTCCTCTCGAGTACAGCCCGAAGTCACAGCATGAGCTGATGCTTCATTCCCTCTCCTGAGTAATCCCTGAACTTTTCAGCCATGTTCTAAATCCATTGTATCTGGTTTCAGTAAGATTAGATGCACTTTTAGATGGCATACTATTAGAGTTTGCTAGGTTACATTATCAATCAGACGTTAGGGACATTGAAGCAATGGCTTGACAGCACATATTAAACCAGCTGAGAGATTATTTTTTTCTTCTTTGGCCAATTTTATGGGAAATGCCACCTTTTTATTACTATCACTCTCACTGAACACAGAAATCAGTGAAAACCTTATCCCTCTTTCAAGTTTTGCCAATAATTTATAAAGACTATTTTGTAACAGGTTTTCATGAATTTTCTCGTAAGAAATTAAGTAGCGATAAAGAGAGTAAACAGAGGACTGTAGAGTTTTGGGAGCAAAATGACAGCCACGGCTATTTACTCACCTGCAAGAAATCCTACTGAAGCGCCAGGGACTGCTTTTAGCCATAAGTACAAGCTACGATTCTATGGTGTGGCTCACAGCCATTTCCAAAGAAAAGCCACATCTTACAAAGGGATCTCCTTTCCCAAAGAGGCGGATGAAATAAACACCTCCAAGCAGACTCTCCAGTCTCACACCATGTGTTTTGCTGAAGGTGTCCATTCCTTGCAACGTTGGGCCTGATCCTGCTCCTCTAAAATTGATGGAAGAAATTTCCTGTCAGCCACTTCCTAAGAGTAGCGTAGCTGTCATTACAGTGTTGAAATGATATTGCGAAATACCTGGTGTGTTTCAAAAAGATTTTCTTTCTTTTTTTTTTTTTTTAATTTGTAATTGCCAGCAATTAAATATATTTATCGGATTTTAGCCTCTCTCCATCATTTAGAGAGGTAATTAAAGGTTTAGTCATTGCGTACTGGGGTGTTTTTCTGTTTCATTAACTGCATTGAGTTAATCTGAGAATCAGGTTGATTCTGCTCTTACGGTGTTGCAATACCAGGTAACTTCCCATAAGCCGGCAGGGCACCCCTTACCGTGCCTTCTCTTTCAAAAACGTCCCTCTGCTGCCACATGCCACCTTCTCCGCATTCCCATCCCCCGTTCCCTGAGGTGCTGGAGCGTGTC